>JBBBDQ010029239.1:0-295000 GCA_037127315.1 Ascarosepion bandense
TGACAATCAAGAAGAGACTTATTCTTATTTCAATAAACTTGTAATAAACATGTATTCAGTATAAAAAAACTCTTAAAAAAGAATTTTCTTTTCCTTGGTTATTATTATGTGCTGGTTTTGCTTAATGACTTCAAATAATGTAATTGAAAGTTTGCTGAAGCAGAACTAATAGATTAATGATGTTTCTACTGGTTCAGTAAACTAAAATGATTTTAGATAATATTCAAACACAGTGATACAGAATAAAATATTATCATGGTGGTTACTAAATCAGATGGCAAAAGTGTGTGGGGGCTAAATCAGATGGTAAAAATAGTGTTGGGCTTAAGTCATATGGTAAAGTGTGTTAAGGGCTAAATCAGATGGTAAATATAGTGTTGGGCTTAAGTCATATGGTAAAGTGTGTTAAGGGCTAAATCAGATGGTAAATATAGTGTTGGGCTTAAGTCATATGGTAAAGTGTGTTAAGGGCTAAATCAGATGGTAAATATAGTGTTGGGCTTAAGTCATATGGTAAAGTGTGTTAAGGGCTAAATCAGATGGTAAATATAGTGTTGGGCTTAAGTCATATGGTAAAGTGTGTTAAGGGCTAAATCAGATGGTAAATATAGTGTTGGGCTTAAGTCATATGGTAAAGTGTGTTAAGGGCTAAATCAGATGGTAAATATAGTGTTGGGCTTAAGTCATATGGTAAAGTGTGTTAAGGGCTAAATCAGATGGTAAATATAGTGTTGGGCTTAAGTCATATGGTAAAGTGTGTTAAGGGCTAAATCAGATGGTAAATATAGTGTTGGGCTTAAGTCATATGGTAAAGTGTGTTAAGGGCTAAATCAGATGGTAAATATAGTGTTGGGCTTAAGTCATATGGTAAAGTGTGTTAAGGGCTAAATCAGATGGTAAATATAGTGTTGGGCTTAAGTCATATGGTAAAGTGTGTTAAGGGCTAAATCAGATGGTAAATATAGTGTTGGGCTTAAGTCATATGGTAAAGAGTGTTAAGGGCTAAATCAGATGGTAAATATAGTGTTGGGCTTAAGTCATATGGTAAAGTGTGTTAAGGGCTAAATCAGATGGTAAAGTATGAGGGGGCTAAATCAGATGGCAAAAGCGTATAGTCTAAATGAAATGGTAAAAGTGTTTTGGGGAGCTAAATCAGATGGGGGTGATTAAATCATATATCTAAAACATGAAAGATTCTTGATTCTATATTTTTCATCTGATCCTCTCATAAAATGAACATGTTTTTCTTAGATTCATTATCCTGCTTTAAACATTTCTTTTTGTTTTGATTTTAAATATAAACTTTTAAGAGTCTTTTTGCTGCACATATTTCCTGGAATAAGACCTATAAAAATTTAAATATCATAATACATCACTCAATAAATCTTGGGCCTAACTAATAAAACAAGATCTTTTAGGCAAAATTCGACTTCATTTATCAACATAGGTTGGTACACTGATTCCAACACTTCTCTAATAATTCAATTTGTCTTTGGCCTCAAAATTTACCTCAGTTTCCACTTCTTCATTGGAGCAAATTCTCTTTCCCTGGAACATTCTTTTGAGGTCTGCAAACAGCCAGTAGTCACTGGGGGCCAGATCTGGAGGATAGGGTGGATGCGGAAGCAATTCGAAGTGCAATTCATGTAGTTTCGCCTTCGTTGTGATCAACTTGTGACACGATACATTGTCTTGGTGTGTGATCACTTTTTTCTTCTTAATTTGTGGTTATTTTTTTGCAATTTCTTCCTTCAAACGCACCAATAATGCTATATAATATTTGCTATTGATGTTTCTTCCTTTCTCAATATAATCAATAAACAAAATATGAAAATATAAAAATATAAAATATAAAAAAAATTAGCTATTATGCTTAAAGTGCTGCATATATCCCAATAGCCGTCTTGTTCTATAAAAGTTTTTTGAAATTTTAACCTCCATTTATAAAAGTTTAGTGTCAATGACAATCAAGAAGAGACTTATTCTTATTTCAATAAACTTGTAATAAACATGTATTCAGTATAAAAAAAAATTCTTAAAAAAGAATTTTGTTTTTCTTGGTTATTATAGAACCCAATCTGTCCTGCTATTCAACCCATAGCTGGAGGGAGAAGTGATAGATATTTGTGCATAAGTGAATGCAAAGATTTGGGCTGGAATTCAAACTCAGCTTTCTGATTTCTCATTCTTAGCAAATATCCATTGCACCCCCATATGCACATCCTAATCTGGTACACTTCCAAAAGAGTTTATTGATCCTTAGTGTAAAGAATGTCCCAATTTTTGCATTCTCTTTTGCTTTGTGCTTTGTCTATTCAAATTGTGGGTGATCATAACTCACCATAGCTTACACTTTTTTGTTGCTTTCAGTAATGCTTACACCTTTATGACCAATTTTCCAATTCTAGCGATTTTTTCTTTATCCATTTCCACATGTTTATCAGTTATATTACTTGGCTATTTTCTTCTGTCTCTCTTACTTTTGGTGTGTCTTTTGAGTGTTAAATTCTACATGCTTTCTTTCATCATTTTCAAAATTTGTCAGCTGTCTCTTTCTGATTCTTATCAACAATTACTTTGTAGTTGCAATTCTCATTATTATTCTCTTATATTTAATCTTATGTCTATGTCTGCCTTCAGTATTCATCATGAGAACCACATCTCAGCAACTAAATCTCCCCAGAAAAGAAAACTGGATAGGCCAGCTATCTATTACAATCTGTTTCTGAATGTGCAAAGTGAAAAAGAGAGGGCTTATGTCCATTCCTTTTGTAGTTTTGAATAGAATGTCATCCAGCAGGTATTCCTGTAGACAAGGTGGGGCAATCCCTACAGACAGTGAAAAAAGTAATATAAATAAATCATATCTAATAATGAGCAGTATGATATTTTTTGTGTCTTTTTTGTTTTTTTGTTTTTTGTTGTTTTTTTATCATGATAAATCAATCAGATATATAAATTTAACAAATGAATCCAACTCTGATTTGAATATCTGACCTGAAGGAAAGCAAGCAATATATATATATATATATCCATTACAACAGCATTCTAATAGTAAAATTAATTTTCAAAAGACTGAATATGACATGGATACTATATTGATCCAAGGTAAAGAGCATTAACACTTTAATTCTATACATAACTACAATCTGATTTTATGCAAAAGTGCTGATCCAGCATAAATAATTTTGTCATTTTTAACATTTACTATCCTAGTAAAATGTAAAGTAAAATTTTGGTTTGTGGGAATTTCTGGTATGATTTTCCTCAAATATCATACAATGTGTTTTCACATTTTTAAACACATTAACAATCTCAACAGCTCCAGTCACAACTACAGCTATATCTGCAGGCTGTTTGTTGTATATTTAAGATACTTTTATTAACCATTTCACTCCAAGCAAGTCAAAAAGCCACTAAGATGCCAGGGGTAACTGAGTGTGAGAGAATATGAGAAAAAGTAAACATTATCCAGAAGAAAGAATGGGAATTAATAAAGCAGAAGATAATTAACAATGCATTTAAATTTTTGAAGATCAAAGTCAACTGGAAAGCAAGAAGCCAGAAGAGAGTTTTGCAAGCAGGACCTGTGAAGAAGAAACTGTTAGCATAGAACTTGCAGTTACATCTAGTCATTTCAATTTTAAAATGATGAGATCTAGCTACTAATCTAGTAGTTTGATTAAGGAAAACTCATCAAAACAACATAAAAATATTTATAAGAAAGTCACAGAGAAGCTAAGTTATGTCAGTGAGAAAGTGAGTGAAACTGAAATGCCTCAAAATGACTGAAGCTGAGAACATTGCCAATTCTTCTTTGGACTTTATCTAGAATCTCTAAATGCATAGCAGAAGCATCAAATCAGATATGGCAGTAATATTCTAGACATGGACGAATAGTCAACTTAAAGCTGTATAAAATAAATTCTGGTGAGAGAAATTGTCAAGCACAACACAGTGAACCAACTTCCCTAGCACCTGACCTAACAATTGATTTAATATAATCTTTCCACTTCATGTTAGCTGAAATTGTTTGTCTGAAAAAGCGCAATGCGTCACTCTCCTGGGGATTAGCATCAGCCATGTGGATGGAAGGGAAAAAAGTTCTCATATGATTAAGATATTATATTAATCTTTCCACAAGATCACAATTATGAGGAAAACAGTGAAGATTGAATTCATTAGTAATGGTCACCTTGACATCTTTCTGTTGCGTATAAGCAAAATTTATCTAACTTTATATGACATGAAGTAATATTTTATAAATGTAAAATAAAACCTATTTTATATGTCTATTCTATTTTAATGCAGACTTGTATTTCATAGTTTATTAAATTTAATTATAGCATTGATAGTAACCTGAGTAGGATAATTTCATTTTTTGTTTCTGCCCTACATTTAATCTAATTTATCAAGAGTGACAGGTTCATTTTTATAATTTTGACTTCCTGTAAATTAAAAACAAATAATTTAAAGAAGAAAAATTAAAAATATTTTTATAAAACCAGAATTCACACATATTTAATGAAAAGTTATGAAACATGGGCTAACTTCAGTTCTTTGATATGATGAATAAAATGCAATATCACAGTTTTTTAAAATCATTTCACCCCAAGCAAAGTGATAATGCTACTAAGATACATTTTCTTTTTCTCTGTAATAGAAAGACAATTAGAAAACATAATTAAGGAGAAAGGACAATAAAATAACAGATTTCAGAAAGACAGGATATTGTAATTGATGTTGCATTTAAATTTTTGAAGATTGTAGTTGACAGGAAAGCAAGAAATTCCACAGGTGAGAAGTGAGAGAAAAAATATCAGAATAAAACATGGTTACATCTAGCTATTTCAACAGTATAATGGTGAGACCTAGTTGCCAATCTAGTACAACACTTAAATTCATGAGTTGAGAAATAAATTCATGTCAGGACAATTACCATGAAAATATTTATAGAAAAGGCACAGAGAAGCTACATTACAACAGGGAAAAAGTGACTGAAGATGAGATGCCAGATCAGGACTGATAACATTACAGACCTTTCTATGTATTTTGTTAAGAATCAAAAGATATACAGAAGGAGCACTAAGATGTGGCAGCAATATTCAATGCATTGATGAATGTTAGATTTATAAACATGCAAAATAGATTCTGGCAAGAAAATTTGCATGGTACAATGCAATGAATCAAGCAGCAAACCTACCAACTGATTCAATATAATTATTCCTATTCCTGTTGGTGGAAAACCAGAGACCAAGAATGCCCAATGAGTCACTCTCCTGTAGGAATCATAGTGATGGAAGGCAATATTCTTGAAAGTTATAAAAAAGACAGCAAGTTAATTTTGGAGGTGCTCAAAATGATAAGCCATTTCTTGCTCCAGTTAACAAAAGATTAAAGGTTATTTTGGAGATTTTATGAAGGTAATATTTAATCGAAGAAGAGTATCTGTGCTAGGACAGCAAGTAAATTGGAGAGGACTGTCTGTGCTAGGACAGCAAGTAAATTGGAGCGGACTGTCTGTGCTAGGACAGCAAATAAATTGGAGAGGACTGTCTGTGCTAGGACAGCAAGGTAAGTGTTAATCAGATAGAACTGTGATAGGACAGCAAGGTAAGTGTTAATCAGATAGAACTGTGTTAGGACAGCAAGGTAAGTGTTAATCAGATAGAACTGTCTGTGATAGGACAGCAAGGTAAGTGTTAATCAGATAGAACTGTCTGTGATAGGACAGCAAGGTAAGTGTTAATCAGATAGAACTGTCTGTGTTAGGGAAGCAAGGTAAGTGTTAATCAGATAGAACTGTGATAGGACAGCAAGGTAAGTGTTAATCAGATAGAACTGTCTGTGTTAGGGAAGCAAGGTAAGTGTTAATCAGATAGAACTGTCTGTGTTAGGGAAGCAAGGTAAGAATTAGCCAGAGTAGACTATCTGTGGTAGATTAGCAAAGTAAGTGTTAATCAGAGAGGACTGCCCATGGAAAGAACAGAAAGGTAAGGGTTAATGAGGGGGGACTGTCTGTGATCGGTTAGCATGCAAAGAATTAATCAGAGAGGAATGCCTGTTGTAGGGCAGCAAGGTAAGAGTTAATCAGAGAAAAATGTCTGTGATAGATTAGCAAGAAAAGAGTTAACTAGAGTGAACTGTCTGTGGCAGGACAGCAAGTAAAGTGGTAACCAGAGAAGACTGTCTGTGGTATGTTAGCAAGGTAAAAGTTAATATGAGAGGACTGTCTATTTTCAGACAGCTAAGGTTAGAGTTAATCAGAAAGGACTGTCGGTGGAAGTAAAGCAAGGTAAGAGTTAATCAGGGACAACTCTATGTGGTAAGATAAAATTTAATCAATGCAAAATCCTTTCTTAATAAAATTTTTGATAACTATAACAAAACAGCATTGTTATATAGCAAGAAACAGACAAACATGTTTATATAAAAATATATTAATATTTTTATTAATCGAACGCTGGACCGTGTGGCCTAGTGGCAGGAGTGAGAGAGCGCTCTTCCAAGGTTGACAGGGGTGACGATGGGAGTGTACTTCTCTCTTAGCTCGTCTAGCTTCTGTTTCGACTTCTCGAGACTCGTCTGTCTGTCAAGACTAACTTCTGTCGAGGCTGACTTCTTCGACTTCTCTGTTTCGACTTCTGACTTCGACTGTGACTCGTCAAAACTGATTCCCAAGACTGTGTTTTTCGCAGTCTTTATATATCTTCCAAAAGCGGAAATTGTTTCTTCCGGTTTTTTCTTGATCACGCGACGCCTACGTAAATTCTCAGAGACCCTGTCTATTTCCGCTCTGCCGGAAATAGGGTCAAAGTGACATCCGCTACTTTTCATCAACCGGGAACGCCCACGCTTCATCGGCCTTCTTCGGTCGGGCCAGATTATTATATTACAGCATTTCTTTATGAAAAAGTCTTTGGTCTATAAGATTAAAAGTGTCCTTCCAGTTGTATCAGTGGTTTATTGTCTGCATATATCTGACAAACTTTATAAAAAAAGATTTAAAAAAAAACTAAGCAAATAAATTTCATATGAAATTATAGAAATATTATTGGTAAACTTTTAAACATTTACTTTTCTGTTCTTGTTTAACACAGAAAATATGTTTTTTTAAAATTTGGTTGTCACTGGCAAAGAAAAATGGATTTATTTTGAAAATCTAAAATGAAGGAAAATGTGGTTAGATTCATGAAAATCTTCAACAAATATCTGAATCTAAAAAGAACCTATTTTGAAAAACATTTCTGTTGTGTTTGTTGAGATTCAAAGTGCACTATAAATTGCTCAAATCTTGTCAAACTGTTATTATGCAATAATGGAGAATTATTTGAATGAAAGATTTAGATGGGAAAAGACTTTTCATTCGGTGACAAAGCCAAGTTGCTGCATGACAATTCTTGACCTTAAGTTGCAAATGCATTGCTACAAAAGATCATTCACATACAGCCTATTCTTTAGACCTTCAGACTACAACTCGTTTTGTTCAGCAATCCTTTTTGGTTGATAAATCTAAGAAGTTTAAGAGATTAAAAATAACTAAAAGAATTTATCAAATCAAAGCTGAACTTGAATATTTATGACTGAATCTACAATGTACTTAAAAAATAGCATATGTTCATAGAAAACAAGGGAAAATGCTTTAACAGTTGAATAATAATAATTTAAATTTATATAAATAAAAAGTCTTTAAAAAAAGCAGAAAATGTTTGCATGACACTAATCTTTTCTTTTTAATCATTTGAAAAGGGAACAAATACACACTGCACTTTTGTTTAATTTATACATATATATGAAATACTATATGTTCATATATATTCACGTGTGTGTGTGTGTGTGTGTGTGTGTGTGTGTGTGTGTGTGTGTGTGTGTGTAATGCCTTTCATAGAGTGCACAGGTAATGCATATTGATCCAAGGTAGGATGGCTGGGATTGATATTCTTATCCTAGTTAGAAATCACAGATACTCTGATTCTTAACAAAAATTAATTGCTTTAATTAAAAGAGAAATCAATTTTCTTGATTTAAATTACATTAGTTAAGAGAGATGCAATTTACTAAGATCAAAATGTATAGAAAGTGCTTTAATCAATAGATCATCCACAGTAAATTTAGTTCCAGGTTCATACAACCTTTCTTGGTAGCTCTTTAATTATCATAATGTGAGATATTGCTTAATAGAAATGATAAAAACATAAACAAAAAGAAAAAAAAAACTAAATGAAATCAACTGGACTATATACCTGGACACACATTTAAAATTTCAGCATCTCTTCTCTCCTTCATGTGTATGTGTAATCACATCAATGTAAACATCACTGAGTCCTTTACATTCACTGTAGAATTTCTTGTACAAAAACTTAAACATCAATAAATTTTCTAGCTTCTTGCTTTCAGAATTGCTTAAATATATAACCTTGAAGAATCATCTTGAGTGTCTAGAGAGGAAGCTGTCTGAGTGGAACTTTTTTCTTACTAACAAACTATGAAAGGAATGAGGCTGAGTTGACTCTGTGTATGTGGCATGGCAAGTCCTAGATGTGAAGGTCTTAACTGATAAAACTAATGAATGTGGCTCATCTGAACATTTGTTATGGAAATAGTGATACAGTAACAAAAGGCTACCAATATTTCATCTGTAGAAAAAGTTTGTAGAGTGGGAAATAATTGATCATTTACAAAGTAGTGTAATCACTTCTAGTGTCTGTCATGGCTGAACAGTGGGAATTGGATAGCTCAAGCCCAGATATGGCAGCAATACATGATTTTTGTTTTGATCTGCCTCTTGTAATGACAGTAAGAAATCTTCCTTGGGACTCATAATTTATCAGTCAATCAGTTAAGTACCATACATGATACACGCTTTGGGCAATCATGTCTCGAAAGAGACATGACTGACTGGGCTGAAGATTATCCCACAGTAGATTGCCATTGCTTTCTGCGGTAGACTGGTTGCCAGCCAAGGCTATAGAACCAAATATGTCCTATTATTTAACCCATAACTGGAGGGAAGAGATGGATTAATACCTTTCCCAAGGGTATCTGTATGTAAGTGAATACAAGGAATTAAATTGGAATTCGAACTCGGCTCCCTGATTTGTTGTTCCAAGTTGATATCCACTGCACCACAATGCACATAATCTATACGTATCCAAAATTAAGAAATAAATATCAATAACTAAATTCACATGGTAGAGTTCTCATATAAATACATACTAGAAACGTTACAAATATTGATTGGTTAATACCAATTTTATTGTGAAAATAAATAATATTTGCTAATATTTTTGATAACTTTGACAAATATGATAACTATGACTTATATAATAATAAAAATTTAAAATCATAATATTTTATAATATTTTTTCTGTTTCTTTCCAGGCAAATCTGACCATTTTGGAACCATGAATCCTGTTTACTTAATATTCTTCATCAGTGAAAGTTTCCATATCATCGGACATGCAGTAGTGCTGTTCAGAATTCGACTTTTACCTCGCAAGGACCTTGTTCGTGTCCATTACTACTTTGTCTTTGATCTTTTATCGGTTTATTTAACATCTTTTTTTGTCCTACAAAAATTCCATTGGCTTGCCATTATACAAGGACTGCAACATCTTTATTATATAGTCTTCTGGAATAAAACAAATCCTGCTAAAAAGGTAAGATACAATTCATAAACGTGTTTGAAGTTTATAGTATCTTGTATGTTTTTTGCAGGATATTTCAAAATCTCTGTTTTATACATGTGCCTTCAGTGTTCTTTTGATATCACCTTAAAAAAAAACAGTAAATTCTTCAAATTTGACATAAGGCATCTCTATTCAGTACACTCACATAATCAAGTGGACTGATAATGATTTTATTTATATCTGCAGTTTCATGTGTTTCAGTACAATCACTTGCTAACTTGATGTAGGAAAAAATTTATTTTCGAATAAATAAATAAAACTTTTCAGAATCAAATGACATATGGAAAATAAGAAATTCTAGTTGTGGAAACATATAGTCAGGCTACATTCTGGAATGGGCAGTCATGGCTGGATTCAGAGTAAGAAGAGATGTAGAGTCAGATGATAATAGAGTTCTTACTGGTCCATTAGTCTGTCATGAGAGAAGATAAAAGTAGCAATAAAGACATTTCAAGTGTCACTTACTGACTTGCAGATAGGGCTGAGTGAATTGCTATATGAATAAGGAACTCAGCAGATTAAAAGCAGAATTTGTTTTTCTTTTTTTGACATGACAATATTTAATCTTCTGTTACCTTATAAATTTACATTAGGCTTTTCCTCAGCTCTGATTGCACTAGTGCAGTTGAAAATTGAAACTCTGCATGAGGGGAAGTAGTCTAGTCAAGGATCTGAGGGATCTGGTTGTATGTTAACATAAATTGCAACTAGGTATTTTTTATCAACACAAAATTTTCACATATCATTTACTACCAGAACCTTCAGAAAAGTATAACTACAATAGTATTGAGAAAAATCAATATAGTGGGTTAAATCTGGCATTGATGCTTTCATCCCAGCTAGAAAGTTATGACTTATACCGCATTCATTTCCCTGATTCTCCTCTGCTTGCTCGGCTGCTATTACCCACAAGAATCACTTCTAGCTTTATTGGAGCCACGTGTCTGACCATAAAAGGCCCCTATTTGCCTCTGCTCGTAATCAGTGCAAGAGGATCCTAAATGATGCTATGCTGTTGTTTGCTGAAAGAATAAAACAGCATAGAGCATCCTGCAAGTTTGGCTCTAAAGACTACTGGTGACCCTGTAAAAATGTGTTAAATAACAGCAAGCCCTCAATCTCTGCTTTAATCAATGAATTTGAGGTTCTCACATCTTCAGCGGACAAAGCTGAATGCTTTGCTTGCAGATTCTCTATCAACTCAACATTTGATTCAGCTGGGGTATTCACATCTGACTTCCCACCTAGAACTGAGGCTCAACTGAGTGACGTTCACATTACTCTCTTGCTGGTCTGTAGCATAATTTCAAAGCGGGACCCTTATAAGTCAAGCAGAGGCGATGGAATCCCAATCATTGTCCTGAAGAAATATGCCCCTGAACTCTCCTCTCTCCTCTCCAAACTCTACAACTACTGTCTCTCTGCTTCTTGCTTCTCTGCCTGCTGAAAGTCCTCCTCAGTGGTTCCTGTATTTAAGAATGCTGGAGAACCCTCAGACCATTCTAATTATCACCCTATCAACTTCCTACCAATTTTTGTCAAAGTGCTCGATGCTATTATCAATGCTGAAGTGGTTCAACATCTCACAATCCATGGCCCCTTTGCCAAAAACAGTATAGTTTCCACTTCACAAAGTCTACTGCTGATATGTTAATGACCATCACAGTGTATATATACCAGGCTCTTGATATGAATGGGGAAGCTCAAGCTGTTGCACTAGATATCTTCAAAGCATTTGACAGAGTCTGGCATGCTGGCCTTCTATGCAAGCTACAGGGCTATTGTATACTTGTACACATATTTAACCTAATCCAGTCTTTCCTTTCAAATTGTGTAATGTAGGTAGAATTGAATGGGCATGCTTCCAGATACTATCATACAAATACGGGTGTCCCTCAAGACTCTATTCTAGGTTCTACACTTTTTCTGATCTTCATCAATGATCTCTCTGATATAATCAGATCCCAGGTAAGCATCTATTCTGACGACACAACCATTTACTCCCGCTTCGATAAGAAATCTGCCGATGCTGACAAAGCAAACTTTGCTGCTGATCTTGAAAAGGACCTGTAATCTGTGGTGAACTGGGGTAAGAAATGGCTCATAAATTTTAATGCTATCCTTTAATCACCATAGACGACTGCTCCTACCCCATCAGAATGAATCAGGTTAGTCACCCTGAAAGCAAAATAATGTGCCTCCTTCTCCTAACTCTCTTAGCTGACCTAAAGTGGAATGACTACATTGAATCCATAGCTAAATCTGCTGCTAGAAATGTTGGTTCCCTGCATAGAGCCAGGAAGTTTTTCTCATATAAATCCATCTTGCACATATATAAATCTACTATCCACCTGTGCATTGAATACTGCTGTCACATTTGGTTGGGTGCTCCTGCTATTCAACTTGGGCTTCTTGATAAAATCCAACGTAGAATCTGTAATGTAATTGATCCCAACCTGAGAGCTCAACTCCAGTAATTTTCTCACCAACGTAATGTGGTTTCCCTCTGTCTCTTCTACAAATACTTTTATAGCTTCTGCTCTGATCAGGTTAGCTCCCTGGTGCCCCCTCTGCATGAATTGAGTTACTAGACTAGCAGCTAGGTCCCACCCTTTTTACAGTGAAACAAATCAAATGTAACTTCAATTTCTACTCTAGTAGCTTCTTTGCTTACACTTCCTGTCTGTAGAATTCCCTTCTGTATACTTATTTCCCTGAAAGCTACAATCTCCAGGAATTTAATTGCAAAGTCAATTGCCATCTCTTATCTCCTTCACTCACATCCTTTCCCTGACAACCCTTGTATCATGTTCATCTTCCTTTCCACTCTACACTCATGCAGCCCTCTTCACTCCAGTGTACTCATTCTTCATCTTACCCATTCTCTGACACTCCTGTAACTTGTTCTTCTTTCTCATCACTCACCTCTTATGTAACCCCCTGCACACCAGTGGCAATTCTGCCTTGCTTGGATTGAAATGATTAGGAAAAAAAAAATATATATATATATATACACCACTAACTTGCTACCCAGGTTTCAACCATATAAGTTTCATTAGACTGTAAGGACAAACCAATTTTCCCTTTCAGTCTGATGAAACCTATATGTTTGAAATCTGGGCAGCAAGTGAGTGATGAATATTATGTTTATATATATTATGGACTCTCCAGTCAATTTCGATGTATGAGCATCTCAGACTACTACACAACGAATTGTTTAAAGTGGTGAAAGCTTGTGTAGCACCATCCACACTTTTTGGAACTGCTGATAACAATCAGTGCAGAAGTCTGCCACAGATCGCATGAACAACAGACCTTAGTTATTTAGCCTATAACTTGTTCATGTATATACATATATACATGCCCACTTATCTGGGCATATATATATATATATATATATATATATATATATATATATATATATGCACACACATACATGCATATAAACATCTTAGATCTTTTTTTTCTCATGTATACTTGTACACATATATACAAGCATGCACATATTTCTTTTACATATATCTGTAAAAACATGCATGTATGGATGATAGAATAAATAAAAAACAAGGTAGGAAACGTATCTTAATCTGTCATGTTTCACTTTTATTAAAGCTTCTTTAGAGATTGAGCTAAAGATGAAAAAAATTTTCAGAAATCAAATTAAATTTTTTTTCATCTTTAACTCAATGTCTGAAGAAGCTTTAATAAAAAATAAACATGCTAGATTGAGACACGTTTCCTACCTTGTTCTTTATTTATTCTATCATCCTGTCAGATTATGATCTATACAATCATGTTTGTATATATGTGTACAAGTGTATATATATATATATATATATATATATATATATATATATAAGGGTGCACATATACATGTATATGTGTGTACATTTTCCAATTTGTCTCATTATTCTCATATAATATACATTATCATTGTTTTCTACTTAACTAATTGCGTCATTTTTATAATGGGTTTCTATTCATATATTTTTATACACTGATATTTCCACGTATTTGTTTTTCTATTTCAGATAATCAGCTGGAGTTCTCTGGACTGGATACGAAGCAAGTACAATTCCAACTGGGAATGGGATTCTATTTTAGGCACAGCTTTCGATTTAGGAGTACATGTTTTTTTTACTTATCTCCTCTTTCTAAATCTTTCTTATGCTGAGGTATTCATAGGAACATTGGTAGCCCTAAGTATGGGTTACTATGTGCTTTTCTCCAAAAGATATGCTTGGGCTAATCCAAAGAAAGTTCCTGCTTGGGTGGATAAAAGAATTCAGCCTCTGATGCCTTGGTGGAAAGACCATTAATTCTTTTAGATGTGAATCTGTTACTGTTGCAATTCTGTGTGTATGAGAGTGTGAATGAAATGTTTTGCTAAAATTTATGCACATTTAATCCGACTATAAAACTTGATTGTCTTTTCCACATTTAAATTTATATTTTCATATCTAATTATTGTTGTAAAAATTTTTTATTAAAATATTATGAAATTCCTATTTAAGAAAATGAATATACAAATAATAAATGATCAAAGTTTTGGGACAATTTGGATTACCATAGTTGAATTGATTAAAAAATGAACTGCAGATCAAATGTATATAAAAAGAATTGTTTGATAATTATATATGGAGTTTTGAAATTAAAAAAAAAATAGACAGATGTTCACATGATGCCCACTGTGTACATGACATGACAGCTTTAAAGAACTCTCCTTTTCTAAAACATAAAAACACTAAAAACAGAAAAATTACATTACAGTCAGACATGAGGACATAGCAACACTGAAAAAATGACATCCTTGAAAATTGCCAGTGAAGAGGCTGAAAGTGCTTGGAAAGTAAAAAAATTATGGAACATTTTTACATTCTTTATCTCGAACAAAGAGAAAACATGTAAGAATACTGGAAAAATTAAATCAAAAGTTAATAAAATCTTCCTTGTCGGTTGTTTTTAATGAAACATGTTTCAATGCCCAAATATATATATATATATATATATATATATATATATATATATATAAATGAATAAGAATGAAGAATAAAATTGCAACATTCTAAACATTAATTTAAAACAATATAAAAATAGAGCAATGAATATTAACTATTATGTTAGAACATGCGAAAAACTACAAACTATTACAAAATTGTACATTTTGTTTCAACATTGAAAGAACAATGTCTCATCAAGTAATAAACGTTTTTATTTCAAAATTTTTTTTATTATATGAAAGCAATACTTCCCTTTATTTAGGGAAAATTTTTTTCTCTGTATGAGGTTAAAAGATATTAAAAAAAAGAAAGAATGAGGGAAGAAAAGGAAAGAAAATAAGATAAAAAATCAAAAGGAAACAAAAGAGGAAAAGAAAAGATAGAGAAGAAGTAGAAAGTGAAGAGAAAGATAAGCGAGAAAATGTAGAGAGGGAAGAGCCAATGAAAACGGCTAAAAGAGAGAAATTTTTAAATATGGGCCAAAAATGGATTTCCAGCAGATATTGATGAGACATTGTTCTTTCAATGTCGAAACAAAATGTACAATTTTGTAGTAGTTTGTAGTTTAGATATATGATATATAATACATATATGCGAAAGTTTTTAACATGGTCTACTTAGTGACAAAATGACCAAACTTCAATTATTTTGAGGAAGGCTTTTTGGTTTGGTTAAAAAATTTTCAGCACCCTTTCATCTATCTATAAGTGTGTGCACACGTGTAACATAAATATAGTTTTATATATGCCTTCTTGGTTCGACTGAGAATTTTTCAGCACGTTCTCATTTATACAGAAATGTAGACTGATTGAAAAAGGAACTGATAAAATTTTTCACAGATAATAAGCTAAATATTACTATTACCACCAAAGCTAAAGGGATCAATTTTCTTGGCTTGAATTTGAACATAAAAGCTGGGCATTACAAACTGTATACCAAAGATCTATATCACCATAGATAGTCATTAAATTCTAGATAATTCACATAAATCAGTCCAAGTTAGATTATCTACTAACTCCAGCAATAAGGAAATATTTGACAAGAAAAATTAAATATATAAAAGCTTTAGCACTAAGCAACCATAAAGTAAATTTAGAGTATTTAGAAAAAAAAAAAGGTAAAAATAGACAGAAAGGCTGTAGGCATAATATAATATGGGTTAATCCACCTTTTAATCATAATGTTCAAATAAGTATTGGATGATTTTTCCAAAATTTAATTCATAAGCACTTTAATCATTCACTAATACTAAAAAAACATTTTGGTTCTATTGCAAATCCTTGGAAATTTTGTTTCTACCATCATCAAATAACTTTAAGCAATGTAAAATATATAAATGGCACTGCCACAACCCCTGGAATAATAACAAGTGAGGGTCATGGCATTGCTATCTCCATATATTCCTGACAATTAAGGAATGTTGGTAATACACCCATTATTACATAAGATACTGTAACTAAAGTCAAATATTTATTTTCTATTGTATATCTAACCATTTTGTTTGCTCCAGATAAACTGTTTTGATTGCCATTAGATTGAGTTGGCCCAAAAAAGAGCTGCAGTTGAAATGTATATCAAAAGAACTGTTTGAGAATTTAGTATTAAATTGGTAATCATTTTTGCACATTGTATGAGAAATAACAGATTATATAATATTAATGCAATAAAAATATAATAATGAATAGTGTCATGTTTTCTGTATGTTTATTTTTCTGTAACTTACACACACACACACACACACACACACACACACATATGTATGAATCATATGTGAAATGTGAAAAAAAGGCAAGGAAATTAGTCTGTAGTAAAGCATATCTAATGAATTATGCATTTATTTTAGAGTGTAGTCAATGAGCAGGCATATAGGTTTTAATCCAGTTGATAAATATTATCCAGAAAGTATCTAAACCATCTGTATTATCTTGAGAAGAGCTTTGATATAACTTGGCAACCATAGAGAATCTTACTGTGCATGTATGAACAGACATTTACCTGTAGTGTTTGGTAGTCATTTTTAAAATGTTGTTAAGCTATTTGTATATTGTGCAGGATTTTAGGTGCACATGAATGTAAGCACTATCAGACAATCAGCTTAATGGGTGGCATAACAAAATTCATCTGAATTCTGATGAATAGACTGCACAACAGAATTAGACTGGAAACAGGACAATAATCGGGTGGTCTCATTAAGGACACTGGAACAAGGAATGCAATATTTATGCTCAGAATAATATCAGAAAGAGCAATACAAATGCAGAAGGATATATACCTGTATTTTATAGACATTATTTATACTGTTCGAACTGTTGTTCTCATCATTATTGCCATTTTTACGATGCTTCAGCCATTGTACACTCTAGCCTTCTTCAGCCTGCTCGAAATTTAGAACCAAACTTTACCTGAATCACTGGGGTATATCATTCTAATTCAATGTGCAATTCCACTTCCAGATACCATATAGTTATCTTCCTTTAACTCAATTAAGTTATTTGTTCACCACTGCTGTAGCCAAGGTCAAGTCACTGGAACTAACCCCTGCCTAAATCCACTGGTCCTTGAGGTCAGAAGTATAGACAAATACCGTGCTTTATAGATTATTCAAAAGTGATAAACTATGAGACAAAGACCTGTTGGAACTTTTTGGTAAGCTTGATTTATTTGGAAAAGATATTAGAATAATCTAGAATTTATACTGGGAGCAAGCCACTTGCCTATAGAGAGAAAATGAATTCTGTAAATATACAAAACAGACACAGGCTTTAAACAGGAATGTGTTTTTTCACAGGACTTAATCACTCTTTCCAAGGAATTATTATTGGTGGCCACAATCTTAACCACATAAGATATACAGATGACATAGTGTTGACAGTAGATACAGAAAGGAAGGTACAGGAATTCCTATAGAAAGTAATAAAGGAAAGTGAGAATAAAGGACGAAACATTAATTGTAAGAAAACGGAATGTATTGTTGTTAGTAAGAGAAGCAGTCCAAGATGTGAACTACAAATTAGAGACACAAAAACCAAGTAAAAAATTTAATATTTAGGAAATATTTTAATAGAGGATGGGAAATGTGGCACTGAAATCAGAATGCACATTAAAATAGTGAACGTTGCTTTCCAAAAGCTAAACGAAGTAATAAGAAATGGAAATTTTATTAGAAACAAAGAAAAGAGAGCTGAAATGTTATGTAATATCTGTTCACCTATATGGCAGTTAATGCTGGACCATCTTTTCACAGATGAAGAAGAAACTTGTGGTAACTGAAATGTGGTTCTACAGAAGGATGTTGATATTAACATGGACGAAGAATGAATAATGAGGAAGTTTAAAAAAATGGAAACAATAAGAACACTTAACACTTAAAATCAGAAAGAGAGAATTTAAATTTCTAGGTCTCATAATGAGGGAAGAGGGCTTGGAGAATTTTATGCTAACAGGAGATACTGAAGGCCAGAGAAACAAAAGAAAGAAGAGAATAACCTAGCTAATGAGCTTGTGTAAATTATTTGTAGAACAAGGATTAGAGAAGATAGTAAAATGACAAATGTTAGTAAGAGCTAAAAAAGACAGGAAGTGGTGGAGAGTCATGATCGCCTACGTCTGGATGAAAGACAGTTTATAGAAAAAGATTGTGTACTCCTTATTCATCTTATCACAACATGTCTGCTGATGCAATCTATAGCCTCCTTTTCTAACTCTTCAAAAAAGAGATACTTTCTTTTATAACATGCGCAATCAGGGTTTACACTGGTCAACACAGCACCAGACATGATGATACTCTTGAGTTGCTAGTCATGATGGCTTTGACACAGTAGCTGATCTTCAAGTTGTCTATTACAACGGTGCTTTTCCTCACCTACGCTGTGAACTTTGATCCTGAGGAAGTCAAATTGAAAACTTGCTAGCTGTCTCTTTACCACGTTAACCAGGCCGGACACACACACAATTGGATTAATAAGAACAGCACCAAAATAAAATCGAAAGACGCCTGAATGAGTTGCGGAAAAGGTCTTAATATACAAAAAAAAAAAACAACAAAAAGAAATAGAATATAACAGTCATCAGTTCCTTATCCTTACAACAGAGTGAAAGTTTTCATTTAAGAGTAATGTTTGTCTTCTCAACATTAATTCAAATTTTTGGTTGGTAACGTCTATCACTCTAATTGGAGTTTTCACTCTCGTCTTTGTTTCTAGTGAAATTTTCCTGTGTCTTAGTACTTTACTCAGCTTCTGGACTGCATCCTTTGCTATGCCAATTCACCTTCCAATCTCTGTGTTGTACTTTCCATCTCCTGTTAGAACACTTCCTAGGTATTTAAATTTTTGTACTTGCTTGATTCTGTTATCCCTCACCTGTATTTGGCATTTTGGGTTGCTCTTTTTGCTGATGACCATGCATTCAGTTTTCTTAAAGTTTATTTGTAGTCCTATTTTGTCACTCTCTTCAGCTACCTTCTGTAGGAGGTCTTGTAGTTTTCTTTCCGTGTCTGCAATCAGCACTGTATCATCTGCATACTTTATGTTGTTCAAATTGTGGCCTCCAATAACAAATCCCAGCATAGCATCTAGGGTCCTCAAAATATTATCACTGTACAAGTTGAACAGATTCAGTGAAAAGACACATCCTTGTCTTATGCCTCTTTCTAGCTTTGTAAATCTGCTGAAATCGTTACCTGTCTGTATGCAGGCAGTTTGCTGCCAGTAGAGATTCTTGATTACTTTGATGTCTTTCCCAAAAATGTCAAGGCTGCTGAGCATCTCCATCAGTTCTTTGTGTTGTATTTTGTCGAATGCCTTCGCATAATCAATAAAACATAGGTACAAGTCTTTCTTCATTTGTATTGCCTTTTCGGAGAGCATCCTAATCATAAATATGGTGTTCCTTGTTCAAGTGTCCTTAACAAACCCGCACTGTTCCTGTCCTATCTCTGGCCTGATTCTGCTTTTCACTCTATTCATCAGGATTGTGACAATCAGTTTTTTAATGTGATTCATTAAGCTGATAGTTCTGTGTAGTTTGCACTTGTTTGTACCTGACTTCTTTGGAGTGCTATAAATATTGACTTGCATAGGTTGTCTGGTATTATTCCACTATTATAAATTTTGTTTATTATTTTGGTAATTTTCTTCCAGGGCTATCAGCAGCTCTATTATGATGCCGTCTGGACCAGCTGCTTTGTTTCTGTTCAGTTTGGCCATTGCAGCTTCCACTTCGGACTTTAATATTTCCGGTCCATCCTCCTTTTTGTGTATTCTCAGTTGCTCTCTCCTGTCACAAAAAAGATCCTTTATATATTCTTCCCATTGCTGGAGTATTTTCTCTTTCTCCAATATTATCGTTCCATCCTTGGATTTTATGCATCCTGTTAAGGAGCAGGATTTTTGTCCTGTCAGTTCTCTTATCTCTTTATGCATCTCTGCTTTATTGGTCCTGCTCAGTCTCTCTAGTTCTGCGCATTTGTCGTTAAGCCATTCCTCTTTAGCCTGTTCTTTATCTTCCTGTGTAGTTTCGAGAATCTCTTCAGTCATCCACTCATTTTTTTCTTCTGTGTCTGATTTTCTATGGGGCAATGTTGTTCGCTGATGCCACCCTCGCTTCCTTTAGTGAGTCCCATTTTGAGTGTCCTTTTCCAATTTGTTCGTCATATTTCTTTCTCACACTGTTAGTGTATTCTTTCTGCAGGTTGAGGTAATTCATGAGCGTGTTGTATTTCAGCCTTGGTGCTGTGCTGGGCTTCTTCATTCTCCAGAGTTTTATCCTTAATTTGCAGATGACTGAGACATGATCACTTCTGCAGTCGGCACCTGGATAGGTTTTGCATCATAACTATAAACAAGAGATTAGGAACGCAGTGTGAACCACTGCGTTCCTGAATCTCTTGTTTAAAGTTATGTAGTCTATTTGGTTCTTCATGTCGCCTCCTGGGCTTCTCCATGTCCATAGACATTGTGGGTGTTCTTGAAACCAAGTGTTAGTTATTACCTGGTCATTTGCTGTGTACCATTGGACCCATTTTTCTCCTCGTTCATTGCAATCTCCTAGTCCAAAGTTGCCGGTCGTGTCTCCTTCCCTCTCTTTACCTACCTTGGCATTCAAGTCACCCATTATGATCCTAATTTCTTGGCTTTTGCACTGAGCCTTGGCACTGTCCAGTATGGAAAAGAATGATTCTATTTTGTCCTCAGTGCTTTGAGTTGTCGATACATAAACTACTATGATAGCTATGTTGAAGGGTCTTCCTCGCAGTTTAACTAAGAGGACTCTCTCTGAAAGCTGGCAGTATCTTGTCTAGTATCAAGCCGACTTCTTGTTCGTTGTTTTTGCCTCTTGCATAAATTATCCTGTGGATGTCACTGCTGATGTCTCCATTGTTAGGCCATCTAGTTTCGCATATGCCTAGAATATTGATCTTCAGTCTGTCCATCTCCTGCTTGACATTCTCTAGTTGTCCACAATTGTTAAGTGTCCTGACATTCCATGTACCAAAGGTAATTCTTTCTTTGTTGCACACAGTCGCAGACTAACAGTCCAGAGACACCTTTTGCTCATATCGTTCTTTCTCGGAATTTGCAGAATTAATAATACAACTAATAATAATTTATCTTTGTCGTATTAAACTTAGGATTATATTTTTTTTTCACATACTAAAACAGTGTTATACTTTATGGAATGTGAGCCTAAAGAAGGCTGTAGAATTAATTATTGGAAAGGTTCAGGTAGCAATGAAAGCAACTCAGGTAATGAGTTCAACAGACTGAACAGGTCTTGGAATAAACCTTGCTTAGTGTTTCATTTTTCACCAAAAGTTGCTGTATCATAATTTAAGAATGATAAGTCAAAAAGATTTGTCAGCATCTCCCTTCCATACAATCCAAATTTGGCAGTATCTGTTTTCTAGCATTTCCTAACTCTAAAATCCCTATTGAAAGGCAGGAGACTTACTTGGATATGAGTATAGGAATACTTTGAAGAGACAGAAGTGCTATTGCTTATTAAAAGAGGCTATTTTTTCATTAATATTAAAATGGTTGGATACTTTTTGGATGAACCTAAGAAAATACTTTCAGACATTTTGTAAGCTGAGCTTAATTTATGATAAGGCCACATTAACAGAGTATCATAAACAGTGATATGTGATAACAGCTTTGCTAATTGCTGTAGTTATAGATATTCAAAAAAATATCTATGACAATATTTTTTTAAAAATACCTAAAACTGCTAAATGAGGTGTTACAATCTCTCATGAAGTAAATGAAACTAAAGTTCCAGTATTGTGGACAGTTTTGAAAGTGTAAGCATCCAGCTAAGTCTAAATTCTGGCCTGTGAGTTGCAGTCACTTCATATGAATGCTGTTAAAAAATACACAAATCCATCACTTCTACCAGTTATAGTTTAAATAGCAATATCTACTAAACCCTGTAGCCTTGGGTGATAGCCGATCAAAAAAAGGAATGCACTAAATTAACAAAGGTAAAGAAGGCAACAAGAAACTGCTCCGTTCTCTTTCCCTAGATGGCAATTCACAGATAATAAAGAAAAGGAATCTATAGTCATATTTACCTTTGTCCTGAAGTGGTATGGCATTAATATATATATATATATATATATATATATATTAGATCTGACAGTGGTTGTTTACCATACTGTACAACTACTAAGTAATAGATATATTGAAGTTGCCAGATATTTTTATACATGAAGCAGGGGCACTTTGATGTGGTGTAATGGTTAACAAGCTTGTCTCTAGAACAATTATGACTGACTGAGGAGGGAATTCAATCCTCACTGTGAATGCCCTATACTTTTAGCCTTGTGCCACATCTAAACTATGCTTAGAAAAAAAATATCACTATACATGAAGTTGTGCAGAGTATTGTGCATGTGTCATTATATATTCAACAATTTTTTAAATTTCAGATTTCAAAGCTGCACATCAAAAATTCAAATATTGAATCATACATATACTACAGGTATCAATTTACTAATGCTTTGTAATTTCAGAAAATTTGCTAAAAACTCCAACCCTAGGAAATTTCCTGCAAATCAATATAAATTAGTAATTTGTGTACAGTTTGTTTCAATTTGTAGTTATTTATTCAATTTTTTTGCACTATTTTTTTTAGCAAATTTTTTTGAAGAAAAAGTTTATCTGGGAAATCTATAAACACTTCCTGGCACTTTATAGTGTATAGCCATTATTTCTTTTATTTTTAATAATGTTCCCCTGATACAAGACCAAAAGGTTACTCAAGATTGAGGGTTACTGAGGCAAACTGTTGCGTGAGCAGTAAAAGTAAGGAGTGCAGTTTATGTGGATATGTGTGAAAGATAATGGTCAACCCTGGATATGAAGAGGTTAAAATTGTAGTGGTCAGCAGAGCACCTTCCTGGCATTTTGTTCTACTATATTTTATTTTTTAAGGTGCTTGATAAATAAAACTAACAATTTTCATGTACTAGTTAAGTACATTTTACAAAATACTTATATACAGTATATACAATTGTTAGTTTTTACCAAATTTAATTTAGTCTGAAACAAAGCAACAATTATGGGCCAAATAATGAAGACAAAACCAACAACGATATTGAATGTCATCAAGACTAGTTTGCTAATCTTTACTTCAGTGACGTATTAACTATGGATGGAAGTTCAAATGTCAAGTGCGTTAAGATCTGTAGTCGTAAACTCTTCAATGGTATCTAAAGGACTTGAAGGAGTGAGTGAAATATAAACTAGTTTGGCGCAAGGCCACAAGAGTCAAATTTTAGTGAAAAATAAACAAAAAGAAAGATATATACTAAAATATAACTTAAATATTTTACATCTGAAAACATTAAGCCAAACGAACAACAGAAGTTGTTATTTTTTAAATTTTATTTTCATGTTTTTTTATTTTTTTATTTTTTTTACAAATAAAAATATTACAATTTTAAAACATTTAATATTAGAAAATACGAAAATATTTTTTGATAAAAATGAATACAAATGATGTGAACAACTGAAAATCATGTTAAAATATTTTCTGCAAAGCTTTTATTGACTGATCTAATTACAATGATTTAAAAATGTTTAATGTTTAATAATGATTTAAAAAAAAAACAACAAAAAAACAAAAAACAAACAAAAACATCAAGGGTAGGAATATTGCTTTGTAGGTAGAAAAGCATTGCAATAAAAACTACAAGGTTCTCATCTCAATTACAAATTTTTTTTTTTTTAATCATATCACCCCAAGCAAGGCAGTAACGCCACTGATGTGCAGGGGGCTACATAAGAGTGAGAAGATTAGAAAAGAGAAAAACCAGAAACCACATCCTAAACAGGAAACAAGAGATGAGCCTCTTCACCTGTTCAATAGATGTGGGTGGAGTGTGAACCGGGTGATAGTTTAGTCTATCTACTCCAATTGAATATCATCTAATTGTGAATGTTTGATAAAAATTGAGAAACATAATCACTTATTAACAAATTTTTTTAAAGTAATTAATCAAATAAACCTTATGAAGTAGAAAGAAAAAAAGATGCCATAACAGAAGATTTTTTTTGTTGTAACCAGCAATTGAAAATTCCACTAGGATTTTTTGAAGTTAATACGAATGCCAATTACATAACAGACTAATCTTTGATCCCCTGACACTTTGCAATCCATAAATTTGCCAAAGCTTTAACATCCTGGCCACAAATAATATAATGTGAACTGAAGTAATACCTCTCTTTACTAATACCATATCTTCTTATTTTGTTTAAGGTCTGATTGTCTATTTCCCTGTAAGTCAGAATAATCTAGAAAAGAACATTTTCATAAAAAATAATAAATCAGAATGCTTGTAGCTGAGAATCAATAAATTATTAATTAATAAAAATTGCCAAACTTGATTACAAGTAATTTGGAGGCAATGTTATAATTTGAAATATGTGTGGGCGGTGTAACAGGTAACAACTGGAAAAATGAAATTATCAAGCTGATTTCAAATTCAGGTTGAGTTCATTGTATTTACTTTTGCAGAAATATTCTTGGGAAAAGTATTAATATTTTCATCTAAATATGGGTTAAATAGCAGGACAAGCTGTTGCAATTTCTCCGAAAATATGGGAAGTTATTCTTCTAGATTGGTTGACCAAAATGACAACCAGATTAGAAGAATAACTGAATTCATAACTGATTGGACATGAGATTAGTAATTTTGCTTATTTCCTATAGAAACCACAACAGCTAGCATTGTAAGGCTGTGTCCCTATGCTCTAGAGAGAGAGAGAAAGAGAGAGAGAGAAAATATTTTTAAGAGTGAAATAAAAGATTTTGATTGGTGGAAAGAAACATAACTTTATGCAAATTTTTATGTTGTGGTGTTTATAGTGTTTTTCAAGACAAAGGAGTTACCTATCAGTTGTCACGTCCTGTTTAAATAACATAGAAATGATTGTAGTGGTTTATATAGTACTAGAAATAAGATATAATTCCTAACCTGACCTATTAGGTACAAATGGATTCATGTCTTTTCCAAAAGCATGAGTATAAAATAAACTACATTTGCTGGAATTCCATTTTTGATGCTATCTCGGCATTTTCAAGAAAATGTTAAAACTCATTAAGGGATTGAGTATTTATACAATGTAAACAACAAAAGAAAGGAAGCTATGAAGTGTCATGATCACTCATGTTCTGAGAAGAAGTGGCACAGAGTTTTTATAATTGTTTACTAAGTTTAACTTAGTATTTAACACTAGGCCATAATAGTGAAGGGTAATCTAATTACAATGTGAGTCTGATACAAGGTCATGATTATGAGACAATAAGTTATGATTGAACTCAGAACAAGCAAATGATCAAGATGACTGGTTTCATTACCACTGCTTATCTGAAAATGTCCTAACAATTAGACAATGTTCTTCAACATTATAAAGTCATCAATTTTTCTTGTGGCTAAGCCAGAGATATTGGTTTCTAAAAATAAAGCCTAAATTATAATTACTGAGGTTGTTTTCAGATCAATTGCTTAAAAAAAATAAATAAAAAATGAGTCAGCTAACCAATGTTAGGAATCATCATCCTCCTCAGGTAGAGATTATTTTTGATGAAATCAAAAGACTATTTTCCAGGTTTTAACTTTAAATAAATGAAAAAAAGTTTCAAACACAAAGAAGATTAACAAATTTATTAGACAAGACATGACAGTCAAAGAGTATTTAAATAATAATGAGATGGATTGATTAAATGTTTATATTGCATAGCAAGTTCAATCTTCACTGTGTAATCTATACTTTTGGATTAGTAAATGACAACACTTGACAGATCAAATCCTAATTTTCAGAATTATAGTAAATATATAAACTTTAAATTGATTGATTTGTATTTTATGGTTTATCAAGGTTTTGTAGATTATTTAAAGCCAGAATATATTTTTAGATTGTAAGAATATTTGTTAAGATAATAATCATTTATTGATTCAAGTCAAACTAATTAATTCATATCTACGGGAAGAAGTGATGGATTCATGCCTTTTCTCAAGAATATTTGCAAGTCAGTGAATATAACAAACCTAACTGGAATTGGAATTCGGCTTTCTGATCTCCTATTCTGTGCCGTTATCTGTTACAGCACTTATACATCCAAGTTTACAGTACCTGGTATTCCCAAGTGATCACCCCTCTAGGTACTGACAAAGTTTGATATTGGTTAACTTTGGTGATTGTAGAAGAACTGGTGACAACATTCTAAAAACTGGTATTTGAAAAGATAGACACTATAAAAAGTTGCTTGAAAATATCCAAAGAAAATCTTAAATATAATTTTAATGATAAAATTTTAAATTAATTTAAATATTATAATTACATAAATTTCAGGATTTCTGAATATAGAATAAATTAAAGGTAAAATGTTATGTCAAAATATTTTTCTTCCATCAATACAGAATCTGCTTTAATATCTCTGAAAATTTATGTTTCTCTCTATATTGTCTGAAATAAACATCATATAAGTCAAATATACAAAGCAATGCTCGACCCACTTCCCCAAAAATCGATATGTGTGTAAAACTGAAACATTGTTTTCAGTTTTTACATTATTTACATTGTTCAGATTGTTGTCTTCACCTTTACTGTCACATTAACATTTTGGCCAGTGTCTGCTCCAATTTTATGCAAGTGATATTTGTTGGAATTTTAAACTAAACCATTTATTTAAGTGACTGGCATAGTAGAATACAACAACCAAAATGTTATGAATGTGGCAGTAAAGATTAGAAGAACACGCTGAATAGCGTAAATAGTTACAATACTTCATCTCAAAAATATAGACAGTTACTGTTTACAGTATTTTTACATAACTTAAGCTTTGGAAAAAAAAAAAAAAAAAAAAGCAATAGTCAAATATGATTTTTTGAAAATAAATGCTCTATGAAAGAATATTTATAAAAATTCACTTTGTTTTTGTTTGTTTGCTTCGAGGTTTAACGACCTATCAATCCTTCCTTATGCGGTCATAACCAATGATTTTTTTTGGTTAAGGTTATTTTATTTTTACAAGGTTTTTTCTTTTTTTTTTCTTTTCTCGAGTATCAAGATTCATTGGGATTTGTTTTTAAGGGCAGGGTCCCCAAGTCCTACTCTTGTTATTTAACCCATAACTGGAGGGAAGGGACGGATTATTACCTTTCCCAAGGGTACCAGTGCTTAAGTGAATGCAGGGTATTCAACTGGAATTCGAACTCAGCTCACCGATTTCTCTTTCCGAGCTGATATCCACTACACCACAATGCACATCCGTCACTATACGCTTACAGCACCTGGTATTCCCAAGCAGTCACCCATCTAAGTACTGACCAGGCTCAACGTTGCTTAACTTCGGTGATTGAGCGAGAACCGGTGTATTCAACGTGATAGGCCGTAAGCCTTCACTTTGTTTTTAAAGTATATGATATTAAGCATATTTTTAAGAAAGGCTGTATTTTATTTTCAAAGCTTTGTAAGCTGTTTATGAGAAAATACTGCAAGCAATATCTGTATATTTTTGAGATGAAGTATTTTCTCATTCAATATAGAGATCATATTATCACTTGTTGAAAAAATCCTTTGGGTTATTTTCAAAATTAAGATAAAAGTTTATTTGAAGTTAAAAGTGCAGAATAAAACCTCTTTCATTTCATATTTAATTAATTACCAATAAAATTTTGATTACAAAAAAAAATTAATAAAGTTTAGTAATAAAAATATTGACCTTAAATATATTTAGGTTCATTAATCTATTTAACTCAGAATTGTATATAATATAAATACTTTGTACTAGTAAAAATATATATCATGGTTTAGCTTTGTGAACAATACTTTAGAAGGGTTTCCCCACACCTGTTGCACACTCACAGATGATTAATGAAGCATTTAAACATTTAAAAATAGTAAAGACAGATATTCTTTATCACACTGAATGCAGAAGGTATGGCAGTCTTGGCCAACTTTCAGTTTAGGCTGATGGTGATGGAAGGCAGATGTTACTTTTGATTTGGTTAAAGTTGATGGAGAATGTCATTTTAAAGCTGATTTTCAGTATTTTTATGGATTTGCAAAGCAAGACATTAACTTCTAAGAGGCCGTTCTTGAGTGATGTGAACTCGGTCATGTGCAAACAAAAACTTTCCGATCAGTTTCATCAAGTTCTTAAGGAGAGCTTGAGAAACAAAGTTGGATAGGTTACTATTTTTTGTATATGCACATGAGCTTATGTTGTGTTTGTCACCCACCTCTAATGCTAAATAATATTGAAAAACAAAATGGGTGGGGACAACACACTGCCTTGGCTGATGCTGTTTGAAATTGAGAAATTGGATAGAGAGTTAGCTGCAGTATTTGACATGTGCAAGCTTAGTCTTGTGGAGTTGGATGATCATGGTGGGAAACTTTGTTGAGTAACCTAATTTTCCAGAAGATTAACCTACTATTGGATGCCTTTGTCATATTGACAAACTTGAAGTCCTTTGTTTTGTTTACAGCATTTCTGCTGAATTTGTCTTCAGGCAAAGACTATGTCAGTTGTTGCACTAAAGCTGTATTAGTGCAGATATATATTAAGTAAATGTAGTTTTCAAGCTTTAGATCAGTTTTGCACCTATGAAGAGGAAATGTGACAAAGGTATAAATATTTTCAAGGTAAAAATCATTGTCTCTATGAGAGGTTTTAACTGTGTGAGTGAGTGGGTCAAATTCTTTTTCTCCAAATTTTATTGAATTTTCACATTTTTCATTACAAAATTATTTAAAAAGATTTAAAATAACTATGAGTAATATTTTTCAGAAAAGAGCAAATAATGACAGCCAAATTTTTAAAGGACAATTTTGTCAGTTAGTTCAGATGCAGCTATTCTGCAGCCTGCCCGGTTCACACTCCACCCACATCTATTGAACAGGTGAAGAGGCTCATCCCTTGTTTCCTGTTTAGGATGCGGTTTCCGGCTTTCTCTTTTCCATTCTTTTTACCCTTACGTAGCCCCCTGCGCATCAGTGGCGTTATCGCCTTGCTTGGGGTGATATGATTAAAAAAAAAAAAAAAAAAAAAAAAAAAATGAAGAAATTATCTTTATAATTCATTAAGATAGAAACAAAGTTTATGAAGATGACCTGTCTTTCAGACTAGATAGAAATATATTAGAGCACATTCTATTGCAACATGTAATTTATAAGAATGGGTGACCACTTGGGAATACTAGGGACTGTAAGCTTGGATGTATGGGTGGTGTAATGAATAATGGTTTGAATTTGGTAATAAGAGAGCTGAGTTTCAATTCTATTTAGATTCATTATGTTCACTTATGCACAAATAAGCTTTGGAATGTTATGAATCCATCTCTTCTCCCCCCAGCTATAGATTAATAAGCAATATGAAATTTATTGTTATTTAAAAAAAAAAAAAAAAATTTTTTTAGATTAAAAAAAATTTTTTTTTCCATAGAAAACAAATTAATCTCTGAAAGTTTAAAAATAGCTGAAAGTTGTCTATAATAATTTTATATCTTTATGTATGTACCTATATTCATTTTTATTTGATAATTTTTAATTTAATATTTATTTCTAGCGAAAGTTTCTTTACCCATATTTGATTTTTTAAAATTTTCATAAAGGTGAAATAGTTTTTTATTAAATTTTTTTATTTCTCGGACTTGACAATTCTAATTTAATCAATATTTACTGACTGAATGAAGACCAGGCAGAGTTGTATAGATTTCAGTTAGTTATATACACAGAAAAAGTGAGGTGGAGTCAAAAATTTTTTTGAGAGCCATGATCATCCACACAGTGATTGGACAATAAACATAAACAAGGCATGAGGTGCCAGGGTGGTATGGGTGTCAGTGTGGGTGTGAGATACTAATTGATCTTTCCTAAAAATGTTAAATAAATGGCAGCAAGTTTCAGATATTTTACAAGTACAATGCAAATACAAAATTAGTGGCCATTTATTTGCAAGCTAAAAATAATGTAAAATAAATAAATTATGCTGTTTTATTTTTTAAATAAACATTTTCTTTAAATAAAATCTCCAGTTGAACAGAATTTTGTTTTACCGATTCTCATTGAGAATATATTATTAAACTGAATTTGGTGATAACTTTCTGCAGAACTAGTCTAAGATTTTTAATATACAGTTATTTCTGTTATATATTCTTTTTATCTTTTATAATTTAAATATATTTAAGGTCAAACAATTCAAGAAAGATAAAATTATCTTCCTTGACCAAAACTTCCTGTTGAGAAGTGAGGGTTATAAAGAAAAAAAATTGCATTTCTTATATTGTAAAAAGTAGAAATATCCAAAGAAATCTGGTACAAAAAAAATAAAAAGCAATTTACCTGACTGCACAACATTATATAATGTTTGTATGTGCGTGACTGTATTTTATATAAGATAAAATAACTGGACAGAGCCAGTTGGAATACAATAAATGTTAAATAGAAACATTAATATAAAAAAAAAATGTATAAAATAAATCAATTTAAAATTTAAGGAATAAATTATTTAACAAATAGATATTAAAATACTTTTAAAAAATCAGTATAACAATTTGAAATTTAAAAAAAATTACAGCGAGAAGAGGGTTCATGCCTTTCACTAGGTGTGAGTATGAGGTTAACAGCTTCAGCTAATATTTGAACTTGTGTCACCAATTATGTTTTCTGTGCTATTGGCCATTATGTCATCTTGTAGTTGCAGGACTAAATTATAGCACTTCTGAATATATAAATGATGAAAAAATCTAAGCAGTATTAAATCTAACAGACTAATATGGTTAATGATAGATGCCACTTTTCTAAACTAATTGAACAATAGTTCTCATCATTTACATGCTAATACTCAACCTAGTTCAGTTAACATATGCTAAGTATATATATATATATATATAAGCCTTTATATATAAAGTTGACAATGCATGTAAAAACTTTCCCACCATAGGGATGACATTGAATGCAATAGCAGTATTGTTATAATCAACAATTTACAACCAAATCAAACTGTCATGGATGTATTGCTTTGACTCAAATCTATGAAAAAAGCATTATTTTCAACACTGATATTTTGTGTAAATCTGATAATTTGACAAATACTGTTGTTTGTGTGATACTGGTCATATATAAACTTGTCAGCTTGATCAAGGTTGTTATCATTTTAATGACAATATATTTTGCATATCCACTAACAAAGAGGATTGAAAGAAAGGCTTTTACTTTCTTCAATGTCATTTTAAAATTATGACTGCCTCAGATCTATATAGTTTGTAGACTACAAGCAAATCATTTTCATTTCATTACATAAATACTGAAACTTTCCCACTGTTTCTGTTACTGAAACCTTGGGCAGGAAATTACTTTCATCTAATTAATAATACATGAAGTTGATGTAACAAATGTAAACAATGAACAGTTTTCATGCTTTATCTCACTAAATATTCATTAAGTGTTTTATTTAGTTAATTTACTAATATTTTCAGAAAAATAAGTGTTTCTTGAGAAATAATACGTGTACTCTGGATATGTGTATAGGGGTAGTGGAGATCATGGCAGAAAGAGGAATCAACAAGCTGAATTAAAGTTTTAGATGAGTCTGTTGCATTTACTGTGTCACAAATAATCTTGGGAAAGGTATGAATTCCTATCATTCCCCACTAGTTATAGGTTAAATAGCAGGATAGATTTGGAATCAGGGAGCCTCTAACTTTGGGTGTCAACCAAATTAAGAGAAGAAAATCTTTGAATTTAAAACTGTAGGATTGGAAAACCACTTCACTATATTTACCAATAATTCATAACAATTCACAGATAACAAAAAAAAAAAAAAAAAAAAAAAAAAAAAAAAAAAAAAAAAAAGGAATCTCTGCAGAATAATGCTCGCTTATATCCTGAAAAGACATAGCATAAAAAAGGGAGAAAAAAAAAAGCTCTCCCATCCATAGTGTTAGGTTAAAACTGACAGTACTCAAGATCCCTAAGCTAAAAAAAACAAAAAAAAAATGGAAAACATTTTTTTTACTGAATATATCATTAAGCTAAGTGTTAATTTCTAGATACAACACCAATTTGATAGATTTAGCTGAAAATTGATGTAGTTTAAATTTAAAGCAAATGAATGTTTACATTTAAAAAGAAATACCTGAAAACAAGATCATGGACTTCATTATGAAAATTTTGGAAAGTGAAAACTTCACTTAAATATGTTGGAAAATCTTCATGTTATATAATTCATTTTACATTTACGTGATGCAGTATATCCCATATTTTGGAATCCTATTTCTACTATGACTCCATCTTCAAGTGATCATTTTTGGGGTGACTAATGGAAAAAAAATTTCCAAAAGTCTTAACAGAAAAATAATTTTACAGAATTTATCTTGAATATCATTTTATTTTTATTTTACATCTTAAATGTTCTACTTTAACCTCCTCATTTGATATTGTTTCTATCCCTGAAGAAAGCTGTAAAATAGATTGGTCAAAATGTCACAGCAGCCACAAAAAGACTCTTGAAATTATGGTTTTCTGAAAATTACAGGTGAACTTAACAGTTAAGTGTAGAAAATGGAATCGGTGAGACAGGTTCAAATTTCAGCTGAAACAGTTTGTGTTCACTTTGCACTAACGCTCTTAGTAAAAGTATGAAACCACTTTTCTCTCCACAATTATGAATTAAATAGCAAGGCAAACTGAGCTCTGATTTGATGACCTGTCTAGAAGAAAGTGCTGAATTCAAAACATGTGAAAAAAGTGAAACTTTTCAAGTAATTCATAGCAATAGTTTATAGATAGTAAAGAAAAAAGAAACTGTAAATGGCCATGAGCATCTATGTTGTGAAGGAGATAACATGTTTTAAAATCATTCACATATATGTGATGAATGATGAAAATAAAATAGATGCGTCAAAAAAAAAAAAAAAAAAAAAAAAAAAAAAAAAAAATTAAATTGTCCGAACAATTAGAATAGTTTCTCCTACATACAATATTGCCGTAAAAATAACCTGATGGACAAGAAAAAAAAAAGAAAAAAAAGGAAAACTTTAAAAGTTGATGTTTTGCAATTGTTGAAAACTTTTTACCAAATTTTCATATCAGCAAGAAAGACAAACCAAAAAGAAAGATAAACAAAATATTAAAAAAATGTTTCTTCTGATTTAGAGATCCAGAGTTACCTCTCGGTTTCTAAATGTTCAGATGAATCAATATCAATAAATAGAGCGGTACACAAGGAATAAAAGGAAACAAATTACAAGAGATAAAATGCAAAGAAAAATAAAAATAAAAAATTTTTAAAAAATCATAATGTATGAAATTAAATAAAGATAAACGAATCAAGATCTAAAAAAAGATATTTTTTGAGGCATTCAAGTCTTACATTAAAAGATTTATTTAAAAGATTAATTATAGCAAATTAAAAAAAAGAAAAGATTTCTTAGTGCTACTGACATTGTTGATAATCATTATCAAGAGGAAAATATAGTAAATCAATGGCCAATTCCATTGAATTTAATGAGTTAATTTCTACTCAGTTATTCCTTCATTTACTGTTACAATATTGTTGATTTTTGCAAGTGTTGTTTGTTAAATAATAAAAAATGCTCCGAGAATCATACAATGACAAATATATAATGTCACTATATTTTATATTCATTAAAAAAAATTTACAAACAAGCGAGATAATTAGTGGCCATAGAAAGTAATATCTATAATCTAGATAAAACTGAACAAGATTGAAATGAATTAGACACATGTAACTGTATTTTTTAAGCAATCTATACAGTGCAAAAAGTAAGCCAATGAAAAAGAGTAATAGTGTTGAAGTTTAAGGAAATTTAAGGATAACCATATTGCTTTAAGTGTTGAAATAATTTTTAATGGATAAACCACAGTTTAAGCATGCAAATATTTTTTAGTTTAGTTTTGTCTTGTAGAAGAGTTAAATTTCTGTCTTCGAGACATTAAATTCGTAACGGTTGGCCAGTGAACGCATGCTGCTTAACTCGACTATATTCTGTAAAAAATGGTTTAATTTCTATTTTTGTCTTCAGAAATTTAATTAAATCAACTTTTCAGTGTTAGCTGCTTGTGGTAAGTCAACCAGGATTCAGTCCATTTTTCAGTCTGTTTTTCTGTAATTTTTGGAATTTATTTTTTATTTTTTTTTCGTTTTTTGTTCATCTTTGATTTTTTTTTGTCACTTAGTTTGTGTAAATTATTTTGCAATTCAAGGTTATTTTTGACTTATACTAAGTTAAAACTTTGTAAACCTCAGTCACTTTTTTTTTTCTTTCTTTTTTTTTTAATTGGAGTAGATAGTTCCTACTATCGCCCGGTCTCACACTCCACCCCCTTCTTTTGAATGAGTTTAGAGGTGATCGCCTTGTTTCGGAAGGGGTTCCTGGTTCATCCCCCTTCTCCAGTCTTAGTGTTAGTTCAGCTGGAAGCTCTTTGCAGTTATAGAGTATGGTGGCAATGTCTTTACATTCTGAGGGTACCGGGTTGGCAGTTTCCTGGTTGCTGCTTCCGACTGGTAGTTAGGAGCCCGACCTCTTGCGTAGCGTCTTGAGAGGCTGCTCTGATCAACAGTTGAATAATACCGGGGTTCTTGTAGTGCCATATCGCGCATGGACGGGCGTCCCTGCATGAACGTTCAGTGGGCAACCCCGAGGCCACATTATGTTGTAGGCTGCGCCAGTCTCCATCCTTCACAAGTTGCAAACGATTGACCGACTGATTCTATTCTAAGACCTCTCCTTAACTGAATCACTATGGAAAAAAGCAAACATAATAGCAAAACTAAACCAGCTCATTTGAAAACGCCCAAACCTGTCTGCATCTCTTTCACTAACACATGCGGCATCCGCACCAACTTCCTCAGCGTAGATTCTTTCCTCCATAATAACTCACCTGATATATTAGCCCTATGTGAAACTAATCTTAACCCTTCTATCCCCTCATCCGAGTTCTACATTCCTGGCTACCTTCCCCTGTTCAGGAAGGACTCCAATGTTCATATGCATGGGCTTGGTGTCTATGTCAGCGAACACCTTCCCTTAGCTAGGGTGTCATCTTTTGAATCCCCAGATCATTCTTTCATGTGCTTCCGCCTCTCACTTCTCAGCTCGATTAGCTATCTCTTCTTTCTCTACCGCTCTCCTTCCTCCCCTGACTGTTCGTTACTTGACATCATTAGACAATATCGACAAAGCCATTTCTTCCCATCCCTCTGCCCATGTATTCGTGTTTGGTGACTTTAACGCCCACCACACCAAGTGGCTGAAGAACACTGACACCAACCCTACTGGTGTCCACACCATGAACTTTTCAATCACCCAATCCCTGACGCAAGTAGTGGACTTCCCCATGCGTTTCTCCGACAACCCTAACGGAAGGGACTCACTTCTAGACCTCTGCTTCTCTTCCATCCCAGACTCTTGCACTACCAGACAACTCTGCCCACTCAGAAACTCTGACCACACTGTAGTGTCCATCAATATTTCACTCCACTCCCGCCTGACCCATGAAACCCAGACAAGTAGAATATCCTACTGCTATCAAAGAGCAGACTGGGATTCGTTCCAAGGCTTCCTCTGTAACATCCCTTGGAACAACGTTTTTAGTCTTCCCATCGAAGAATGTGCATCCGAAGTCTCCTCCTGGGTTAAGGCTGGCATTGATGCCTTCATCCCTGCTAGGAAATTCCAGCTTAAATCTCATTCGTCTCCATGGTTCTCACCCGCTTGTTTGGCTGCCATTGCCCACCGGAATCATTTCTTCCAACTCTATCGTAACTATGCGTCGGACCAAAACAGGCGCCTTTTCACTTCAGCTCGTAATAAGTGTAAAAGGATACTTAATGAAGGTAAGATGTTGTTTGCTGCCAGAATGAAGCAACGCATAGCATGCTCTAAATTCGGCGCTAAAGACTACTGACGACTCTGTAAAAGAGTATTTAACAAGAGCAAATCCACAATACCCCCGCTAATCAACAAATTTGAGGTCCTCACCTCCCCAGCAGATAAGGCTGAATGCTTTGCCTGCAGATTCTCGAACAATTTGAGTCTGGACTCATTTGGAATTTTTACACCCGACTTCTCACCTAGAACCGAGGCACAACTGAATGATGTCCACATTACACCCTCGCTTGTCTCTAAGATAATTTTAAACTTGACCCTCACAAGCGAGCGGTGATGATGGAATCCCAACCATAGTCTTAAAGAAATGTGCCCCTGAACTCTCCTCTGTCCTTTCTAAGCTCTACAACCTCTGCCTATCTGCTTCCTGCCTGTTGGAAATCTTCCTCTGTAGTTCCTATATATAAAAACACTGAAGAACCCTTGGACCCTGCAAATTACCGCCCTATCAGCCTTCTTCCGATCTTTGGCAAAGTGCTCGAAGCCATTATCAACGCCGAGGTGGTTCAGCATCTCACAGCACAAGCAATATGGTTTCCGCTTCACCAGGTCTACTGCTGATATGCTAACGACCATCACTGAGTACATATACCAGGCACTCGACAGGAATGGCGAAGCCCGAACCGTTGCATTGGATATATCTAAGGCGTTTGACAGAGTTTGGCATGCTGGCCTTCTATGTAAACTGTGAAGCTATGGTATAACTGGATATTTGTTTCAACTAATCCAGTCATTCCTCTCTAACCACACAATGAAGGTGGTATTAAACGGACATGCCTCCCAGAACTACCATACAAATGCAGGTGTCCCCCAAGGCTCCATCTTAGGTCCTACACTCTTCCTGATATACATTAATGATCTCCCTTATTCCATAAGAGCCCAAGTAGGTTTGTACGCTGATGAAACCAGTTTACTCTCACCTCCTACAAAAATCTCGTGTAGGTGTCAAAGCTAACCTCGCAGCCGAGATTGAAAAAGACCTCCAATCCATATTGGACTGGGGTAAGAAATTGCTAGTAAATTTTAATGCTTCTAAAACGAAGCTACTCTCAATTAACCATCATCGACAATCTCACCTACCTCCCATTAGCATAGACCAGGCTTGCCTCCCAGAGAGTAAAACACTACGCCTCCTTGGTCTCACACTTTCAGTGGACCTCAAATGGAATGACTATATCGAATCCACTGCTAAATCCGCTGCTATGAAAGTTGGTTCTCTGTGTAGGGCCCGAAAGTTTTTTCCATCTAAATCTATCCTGCACATATATAAATCCACCATCCGCCCGTGCATTGAATACTGCTGCCATATCTGGTCGGGTGCCCCTGCTATTCTCCTCGAGCTTCTCGATAAGGTTCAGAGGAGGGTCGGTAATGTGATAGATACCGACTTGGCAGACCACCTGCAATCTCTCTCCCACCGGCGCGACGTGGCTTCCTGTGTCTCTTCTATAAATACTTTCACGGCTTCTGCTCCGATGAACTTAGATCCCTGGTGCCCCCTAAATACGAATTTGCACAAGATACTAGATTAGCAACTAGATACTAGATTAGCAACTAGATCCCACCTATAAAATGTAACCGCAACTTCTACTCCAACAGTTTCTTTCCTCGCATTTCCCGACTGTGGAATTCCCTTCCACAAGATTGCTTCCACAACGGCTACAATCTCCAGGAGTTTAAATGTAAGGTCAATAGACACCTCCTAACACACTAACCTACTGCCATTCTATCAAACACTCTTCCCATCTGCCCAACCCTCATCCTCGGTATCCTTACTCATCTGTCACCTTCCTCCTGACATTCCCTATGTCTAACCACTCCTTCTCTTTACCTTCCCCTCTGTAGCCCCATGTGCAATAGTGGCAGTGGAATGCCTTGCTTGGGGTGAGATGATTAAAAAAAAAAATTCTCTTTCATTAAAAAATATCTATTACTGTATGTTCTATTTTTAAACTGCAAAAATACACTATAAAATTATTACTAATAAACAATTGTATAATATTTGCATTTCTAGTATTTATTTAGATAGTTACTTACCTCATATATATTGATGTCTTTTATTATTTGGTCAGGTGATATCAGGATATCCCTCTGACACTTGTAAAGAAAGTTAAAAACATGGTACATATTTGATTAGAAAAAGAAGTGTGGTTGATTTTATTAATATTTTGATCAGAGAATAATGTAAATAAATATTAAAAATTATATTTCTTGTTCATAAAAAAAAAATAAAAACAATTATATTGGCGACTATTATCTTTATGCTTCTCATGTCATTGTTTCTTTTGATATTTTCTCAAAAGAAACCATATACCTCAGTGTATTAAAAAAAAAAAAATTCAACTTGTGTTTAAATAATTATTTCATGCAACAAAGTCATTCCTGTACATAAACTGAATATATTTTCTAATAAATGAAGTATTTCAAATAGACAAACAATTTAGATTTGAAAATTGATCAACTTGCTGTCAGAAAAATGACAGGTAGCAAACTAGTTTTATTTTAAACTGGCTAACTCTTAGAGACATTAAAAATTTAATGAACAAAGAGCAGCTATTTTTAAATGCTGATAACAGTAAACTATAAATAAAAATAGTTTTTGTTGTTTATTATAAAATAAGCAATAATAAAAACAATTAACAGTAAATATTTAAATTCTTTACCTAATGAGAGAGAAAAATTTATTTTACAACATAATTTAGTGTCATAAAAAGCCCACTCTTAATAATGGTTAAAAATATCTTCCTATCTTACATGGAAAATTGAGGCAACTGGTGGGCTAATATTTATGGTTTATTTCATTAAGGTAAAAGAAAACAAAAAAAACAAAAACAAAAAAAAACAAAAAAAAAAAAACAACAAAAAAAAACAAAAACAGACATTGCTTAATATACTGAACACCTGCTTCATGGATCTTCTATCATTCATTTTTACCAATCAGAAAAATAATAAAATTTGTTGTATAGATAAGTTCAGGTTCCAGATTAAGAGAAGACTAAAACACTTTAATCTCTATATAGAAAATTAATGACTTTCAGAGTAAACAGTTTTAAACATATAATTAAGCATTTGATTTACTAAGTCTGAATTTCTTAAATGAATTAGTGTCATTCATTAACTTTTGACTAATATTTCTTCTATTCATTTCTGTTGTTTTTTTTTTATCACAACTCAGGTCATTAATTCTATGTCTTAAAGAGTATAGATTAGATACAAAAACTAAGCCTATTTCAAGAACTGATCTTGCATCTCTTATCCTTCACAACCTATCTTAACATGATAGTGCCTTACTAATTATGCTATGAAAAGTAACCAGTCATTTACATTTAGTCATATAGTGATGTATTTTTCTTCTTCAATCTACATGTTTTGTTTATTTACACAAGGAATAGTAGTGGTAATAGTCTTTGAATTTCTTAGATGAAGTATTAGTCATTATTATTTGACTAGCCTGTTTTTTGTCATATTTACATTTTTTTTTACATATTTTGTTACATTTTTGTTGAAGCTCTCAGATTATTAAGAATATAAAATAAAAATTAAGCTTTTGGCCAGATTTGAATACATATCACTTATTCTTGGAAGTCTGAGTGTTGTAATAAAAAAACAATAGAAAGAAATAAAATAAAGAAAATGTTTATAAAAAAAGCAATAATCATATTATAATTATGCTTGTCTTTCTCTTCTCATTATGCCCTGCCAATACCTCATAACTAATGGACTATTCTGCTTTGATAGTGTGGAAAGGTAGAAAAGACATAGGCTACTTGGTTTTGTAAGAGAAAGAAAAAAAGGGAAGTTAGAATTTTTTAATGTCCATTTCAGTTAACAGAAAAAGTCATCAATTTTTAATCTTATTTCTTCTTACTACCTCCTTACTTCTTAAACTAATGACCAGCATTCAATATTTATGATTGCTATTGCAATAGTTTGTTAAAATTGTTAAGCACAAATATTTTACAAAGTGATAGAAGAATTTCTACAAATATTTTCTTCTAGAATTCACCATGAGCTTATTCAGTGTTTAACTTAAAAATTAAGATTCATCAGAAAAATTAAAAAATTAAAAAAGTATAAACAGTTCAATTTTCATTATGCCACTTTGTAATTTACCTTTCAAAATTGTTTCCTATGTTTTCACAACACCAGGTAATGATTTCTGTTTATATTTCTTGAACAATTTAGAGTAGGTTACACCACTCATTTTCGAGAACTAACTTTTAAATTGAATTTTTAAAAATAAAAAAGTTTTCTTGAAAGCTAAATGATTAAATTTACTATTTCCAATAAGCAAAATACTCTGGTGAATCTCAAACAGAAATTATATTGATTGGAATCTAAAATTTTGAGATTTAAAAAATTTTAAAAATGTTTTGGCCATTTTTGAGCGATCGACACATTTGTAAGCAAAAGTTAATTCTTGGTTTTAAAAATCTTGCAAAAATAAAATATATATATGTGACACATTATTTTTAGAAAATGAGCAAATTTAATGTTAAATTAGTCTGATTTACACAAGAATTACTTATTTATAGCATGAAATTTAAAATAAAACTATTTCTTAATCACAGAGCTGAACTTTCTACCATATTTGAAATGTGTTGACAGCTTGGCAAATGTGTGATAAGTGTATGGCAATCACAAGTGACATAAATGTACAAATTTTTTCCAGTAAGGGGAAGAAACCATGAAACACATGGCGTTTTAATGTACACAAAGAAATTACCATACAAAGAAAAAAAAAAAAAAAAAAAAAGAATATTTTTGAAACTTTATAAATTATAATTAAAAAATAAATTCTTTTAAATTTCATTATTAATCGAAAAAAAAAAAATTGTTTTTTTTTGGACTATAATGTCCTTAATTTATTATTTATTAAAGCAGTTAAAAGCTTATCAAATTAAATTATGTCAGTTTTATTGCATTTTTTATTTCACTATTGGGAGCAAATTTTCAGGAAAGGGGCTAAATAGTTGAAAAAAAAAAAAATACATGATTTACATTCTCCAATGAATTTTGTGTTTAACTAAGAAAACCAATTCTGCCTACTACAGAATTTAATTTCTTGAAATTTCATGAATTTACGTGGAGGAGGTAACAGATGAAAAAAAAAAATTTTTTTTAACCAATATTTTTGAAAAATAATGCTTTCAAAAATAATTTCATTCATTTGTGAATAGGTCCTGAAAGTTTAATTAAAATCTGACAATTATTTGATTTTTGCAAGAATTTCAAAATTAATATACTTATCACTGGAAAAAAAGAGTTACGTAATATTATGTTTTCCATTGCAAACTCTCGTAATGATTTGGCTCTCTGCTAATGAAAATAAAAACAAGATTTTTACCAAAATTTCAACGTGTTAGAAAGGATTAAAAATTTAAAAAAAAAATAATTAAAAAATACTTTGATCTTTCCTCTTAATAATAACAAACATTTTGAGGGGAAAAGTCCATTTTTATTCAGTTTAGGACCTTTTTTTTCATACTATACTGTTTTTTTCAGCGATCTAGTGGAAGTACCTAATTTAGACAACCAATCATTGTTTGTGTTTCTTCCAGGACTGAGGTGCTAGCATTACATCCAAAATGGACTGCTTGACACAGTGAAAGAGATCTGACTTCTAAGGGAAGAAATGGATTCAAATTTTTTTCAAGCAGAAATATCAACTCAGTTCGTTGATTTCATTCGGTGTGCCATTAACTGTTAGGCCACCTGCACCATATTTATCCTTATCATGATAAAAACGAAGTTTTAAGGGAAATAATCAATAGAGCTTATTTCTTTATTTAGATTTGTGCTCTAGAAATTATTCAAGTGAACAGACTTCATTTTGTGTTTTAGGGCATTTAAAGGCAGTACAGTTGTCATTTTCCAAATGTGGTGGTAATTCATTTTTTGATTTTAAATAAAATGAATAAATTGTTCTAAAGAGAAACGAAAAACCGTGTAAAATATTTCTTTACAGTCAGTCAGTTAAGTGCCATATGTGATGCACGCTTGGGCGATCATGTCTCAAAAGAGACATGACTGACTGGGCAGAAGATTATCCCGCAGTAGGTTGCCATTGCATTCTGTGGTAGACTGGTTGCCAGCCAAGGCTATAGAACCCAATCTGTCCTATTATTTAATCCATAACTGGAGGGAAGAAACGGATTATTACCTTTCCCAAGAGTATTTGCACATAAATGAATGCAAGGAATTCAACTGGAATTTGAACTCGGCTTCCCGATTTGTTGTTCCAAGTCAATATCCACTGCATTCACCGAAAAAAAAAATATCCCACATATATGCTATTATGGACTTTGAAAATCATTATTGTGCAAAAATTATAAATGAAATCTAAATTGGATATCATTAGTCAGCCAACATTATAAAACTTTAAAATGGTTGATCAAGCAATAGAGAAGATGATTGAATTTACAATTTTGAACAATTCTTGCATTTGTTCCTTAATGAATTTTGCATGGAATTGAGAAAAAAAGAAATATTTTTGTTAAAATTGAAGCAAGCACATTTCTTTAAATGAGGAATATCCTTCTTTAGAATTATGAAAATAATCCATTTCTCAAAAGTTAAATCTATGCATTTAGTTTTTGCATGACATCATTTAATCTAGAGATGAAAATTGTAGATTTGATCTTAAGTGTACTTTTTTTGCTGCTTTGCATGCATGAAGATTCTTTATTTAATATTTTATAAAGTACTCCTGATTTTTTCTTAGTATTAGTTTCATAGCGAATATATGAACAATTTATAAGTATAAAAAGGAATCTATCTACCTTCCTGCAGTGAAAACAATTGTTATACTATATCTATTACAGCAACCACAGTCAGGATCATAGTGTTATTGTGAACTCTATGAGCTGCAGAGTTTGAGCTTTGCCTGATCTACATAGTTATATGAAATAAAATCATTTACAGTAAAATCTAATACGATTCAAAAACATTGAATATTTTCATAGGCAACTAGTGAAGATAAACTATCAAATCTTGAGTCTTTCACCTCAACAAGTGTAGCTATTATAATCTAACAGATGTCTGTTCTTGATTTACATTAAATAACTGCCTAAGGATCGCTTATTCATTACTAACACTAAAGGAAAATAGGATACAATTAACAAATATATATAATTTAACACCTATACAAAAGTGTTGAGGACAAACAAAGAAAAAGTTATTCTGAGAAATGTCTGACAAATGTTTATGTCCTTGAATCTTTGCAAACAACAATTATAAACTGAGATTTAAAAATTCTTCAACAACTTGATACATATCAGCACTTTGAAAGGTTATAGGTAGTGCACAAATAGGGCAGGTGTGAAAATCATCCTTGCATTTCTTACAACAGGTGAAATGCTTACAAGGTAAACACAAGTATTCACATTCCCTTTGTAGACAGATTTTGCAGGTTTTCACAAAGGCAATCTCAGCAGGATCTGAAAAATAGGAGGAGATACTATTTTTTTTTTTAGAAATTACAAGACAAAATATATATTTTTTTGTTTCATACTAAATTGAATGATTAAATGTTAGTTTGTTTTAAAAAGTTGATAAAGAAGGAAAATCAAACAGTTGACTTACAAAAACAAGAGAGCAGATATTTCAATAGTCAGTCAGTTAAGTGCCTTAGATGATACACACTTGGGTGATCATGTCTCAAAAGAGGCATGTTTGACTGAGCAGAAGATTTTCCTGCAGTAGATTGCCTTTACTTTCTGTAGTAGACTGGTTGTGAACCAAGGGTATAGAACCTAATCTGTCCTGCTATTTAACCCATAGCTGGAGAGAGAATAGACAGATTAATACCTTTCCCAAGGGTATTTGTGCATAAGTGAATGCAACGAATTCAACTGGAATTCAAACTCGGCTCCTCAATTTCTCATTCCAAGCCAATATCCACTGCACCACAATGATGTTTCTGATTTAGAAATATTATAATGGTAATTTGAAAGGAAAATGAATTAACAGAAAAAAAAATCAAGTTAGTTCAAATTCCAGCTGATGCTGTTATATTCACTTCACACTAATAGCCTTGGGAAAGTCATGAGCACAGCTCTTGTCCTCTTTAGTATGAGTTAAATAGCAGGGTAGTCTAGAAGAACAATGGAGAATAAAACAGGAAACTACTCTACTACCATTACTCAGAATAGTCATAACAATATACAGTTTAAAAGGAAAGGAAGCTGTGGAGAGGCACAATTGCCTATATCTTGAAAGGGCATGACACTTAGGTAAGAGGAAGAGTGGAACAGTACTTAATTTTTTCCTGAAACCTGTAGTTAATATCTAAACAGATGTTCAACATTAAATTCTTAACTGTGTTGAAAATTTCCTCATTGCATATAATTATGTATCAAATGAAGGTCAATGTCTAAAAAACATCAATTTTTGATTGACAAAGAAGAGTTATGTTTAAAAAAATGTCTTATATGAAAAGTTGAGGCAACTGGTTGGATGTTATCATCTCGCCTCAAGCCTAATTTCATAAGACTTTAAATGTTAGATTGAAATAGAAGGTTTTATATATCATCAACTACAGTACTGTACATTCTTGTCAATGCATGTAATTCAGTGGTTAAGACTGAACACTATACAATGAAAATTTCAAATTAAAACTCAGCTAATAGCTGTCAGAATATGAACTCATTGATCTACTTTTGTATTTATATAAATAAGAAATAAATAAAATCAAATGGAATAAAAAGTTTAGAAAAGTGATGGGAATTATAAAATAAAACAGTTTCAAATTTTATATTTAATTTTATAAACAAAATTTTTCAGCTGCGTATTTAACTATAAGGTTAAATTTCAATGAAATTAATTAAAAAGTCAACAAATATTCATTGTAGAGCATAAAAGCTGTTTTTAAAAAGTAATACGAGATAATCTTTCAAGTATAAATGAGCAAAGAAAAATCAAAAGCAACCGACTGGTTTTGTGTGGTTCTTTTAATCGTGCAGAGGCGGCATCTTCGGCTCCTGGTAACTTCATAACAGCATTAAAAAGACTTTCAGAATTTACAAATGGAACATCTGGAAAGAAAGAAAATAATAGAACAAAAGTACTAGGAAGAATTTAAACAGAATAAGTATTGTTATTTACTAAGTTTAGATTAGTATGACATATGATCACAAGTGTAAGTGGCTGAGTGCATGGGGCAAACCTGGTGAGGTCTCATTTTTTACTTTGATATTTTGATGATGATACGATGTTTGACTGAAAATGTAATAGTCTGCAAGATCTACTTTACAAAATGTTTTTTATTTCACAGATGAAGATTAATTTTAGGAGCAAATCACCTAATATTATTACATTCACTGAGTTTTACTTATTTTATTGACAGCTTATCCACATCCATTTAATTCTAGCATTAATAGAAGAGTCTTGACTGATGAAAACGTATTTTGAATACTCCCCCTAAAATTATTGATTTTTTACACGACTCCAAATCTTAAAGAGAGTGGCAAGTTGTACATATTTCAAATAAAATTAAAAATAAATGTAATTACCATATGTAACAGTCAGTTAAGTGCCATACGTGAAACATGCTTGGGCGATCATGTCTTGAAAGCGACATGACTGACTGGGTAGAAGATTATCCCGCAGTAGGTTACCATTACTTTCTGCGGTAGACTGGTTGCCAGCCAAGGCTACAGAACTCAATCTGTCCTGTTATTTAACCCATAACTGGAAGGAAGAGACAGATTAATACCTTTCCCAAGGGTATTTGCGTGTAAGTGAATGCAATGAATTCAACTGGAATTCGAACTCGGCTCCCAGATTTCTTGTTCTGAGCTCATATCCACTGCACCACAATGCACATAATTGTATCAATGAAATAACTGCTATTGCACATATGTCAGTCAGCAGATATGATTTTATGATAGACTCCCATCTTAAGTGGCTCAACAAATCAATGCATAGAATTTGCAATGGTTTCTAAAATTATTTTAACGATAGAAAAATGTTCTGCATGAACTAAAAAAGATAAGCAAGTGGTGGGGAAGGAGGAATAGAATTATACATGACATCACACTAGACATGAATAAACACAATACATATATAACAACAACACTGGAATATGCACAAGTGAAATTATTACCTTTTTTAATTTTCTGTTGAAGAAATGCACAGTCAATATATATTTTGTTGAATCCTTGAAAGGATAACGTTTCTTTCATAATATTTTCCTGGCGTGAACTTTGGACTGGGTTGCTGGTTTCTATGGAGGGTTCTGTAGCTAAACACACAAAAAAAAATAAAAGATTTTGATTAGAACAAAAATCACTAGGCAAAAAACATTGATACGAAATATCTAACAGTTGTCTCCCCTTACGCATTGGTAATTGAAACTCACCCTCAGCTTGCTTTCAGGTGAGTTTCAATTACTTTTTTTTCTTCTAACATAGTTGTCTCCCCTTACCCACTGCTGTACTGTACTCTTCTCTGCAATCAAGTTCAGAAATAAACAATTCATTCGCTTTAATTAATAATGATATCAAAACGTAAAGTAGTATGGCTAGCAGTTCAGATATACCAAAAAGATTTAAAACATTTACTTTAGGTATAAAAGGTAAAATCTATTAATAAGTAACAAAAAAAAAAAAAAAATCAGAAAAGGTTGCTCAAATCTCATATAATGAACACATATCTTAGTAAGTTGTTATCACTGCTCTATCAAAAGTTATTTATGCTAATCTCTTATTGTGTTTCATTTATGAATTAAGCTATCTCAAATTTGTATGTTAAAAAACACAAAAGGTATGCAGTCTCCTCAATTTTTCAGAAAAATAGGTTTCTCAATTCCACTTATTGCTTTTCCAGAATTGATGGACACTTCTTTCTTTTTGTTTGAAGTAATGTGCAGCATCAACACCTTATGTGATTATTTCTCTTCCAGTTACTTGTGCTATCCATTTTAGTTGTTGCTGCTGTTGAAAATCCTCAAGTCATGTGATTTCTGTTATTTGGTACAGTTCTTTGTGATTCTGTAGCGCCTGTCTATAAAAGTTTAAAAAGAAAAAGTGGTCCTTTCTTAGAGCTACAGGCTTCATTTTGTTGTTTTCAAGTGACTGCTGTGGACATCTTAAAACATATCCTGTGTGGGTGATGTAATACTAATCTTTAATTTTTGGGAAGCAGTTTACAAGATATCTTATGAGAAATTTCTTAGTTCTGGATCTTCTTACTCTGGTAATTATTCAGATAGTGAGAAAAGACAATTTGCAAATGGTGATGAAAGTATTGATTATAGTGAAGATAGAATGATATAGAGAAAAAAAAGTGAATGAGAGATTCAATCTGAGCTACTTGGAAACAGGTGATAAAATCAATCATGAGAAATGTTTTCGTATTAGGTTTTCTTACACTGGCAATAAATCAAATAATGATTCAAAACAATCTGTACATGAAAGCAACAAGAAAAAAGGTGGAGGTGGTCCTGAAGCACCTTGCTGATAAAATACATCAAAAGTATTTTGGTCTGACAGTTTGAAATTAAGAAAATGATAGAAAGTATATACAATAAAAATATTATCTATTAATACTAGCAATTAATATATGTAAAACTAGCAGGATAGCTTGGTGTTGCTCAGGTGTAATGAAGCTTTAAAACTAATCCATGGTCCTGGAGCTCAGACTCTTTGGACATTGGCACAAAAGACTAAAAAGCAACAGTTGTTTCCAGTTAAAGTGAAACCGTAGACTGAAAGAAAAATGAATGGATGTTAGTCAAATTTTGATTTCCTGGTATCGATATCAAGTTTTCTGCACTATTGTAAGAACTGCAACCTTGAAACTTCTGAATATCATTTCTTATGTCTTTGTCTATGAGTGTATCAAATTTGATTAAAATCGAACCACTCCTTCTATAACCCGATTTTTTTGATTATTGATTTTCGATATTTATCGGGGATACCTTGACACAAAACCTAGCTAAGAACACTCGCAGATGCTTATAGTACAATTGTGTAACTTTTCAAGAAAATCGGTTCAGCCGTTTCTGAGTCTATAGGTAACAGATACACACACACACAAAGTTCCATTTATAAATAAATTTTGATTTAGATTATGTAATTTAATGTATATCAAATGTAACATAATTTCTGCTAATAAAATAATAGTGTGATAATTATTATTAAATCAGACATAACAACATTCAATACTTTCTGGAATGAGGAATTATAATTATTTATACTATTTAAATTCAGACTATTGTCCTCATCTTTGTTGTTGTTATCACAATGTTTTGGCCACTGAACCCTCTAGCTTTCAGGTGCATAACGATATGGATAACCTATAGGAAATTCTGAACTGCACCCTTTATTTAATCTACAGGGGTAGAACATTCTCATTCCATTGCCTAAGTCTAGGGATATCTTGTTTTATTTTTTAGTACAAATTTGAGATATTGTGCTTCATTTATGAATTAAACTAAGAGATTGGCATGAATAACTTTTGATAAGATAGAGCAGTGATAACGACTTACTAAGATATGTGTTCATTATATGAGATTTGAGCAATCTTTTGATTTTTTTGTTACCTATTGCTCACCTTATTTCCATGGCTTCCAAGTACACACTAATTGAATTCACAATCACTGTCACCAAATTCATGACACAACGCTTTACTCCAATAGGCTATTATCCTGTGGAACAATCCTTTGTGGAGAAATTGGAGCCTTAAACATAACTTGCCTGCTAATGAGTGCTGCTTCTTGTCATATTGCATTACATTCACTAAAGTTTTTCTCTTTTTGTTACTGCTGCTGTTGAAGACTTGTTACCATTTATCTTTTAATTTTTTTCATTTAATACTTATCGAAGGCTAATTCAGTTTTGTAATTTTTTTTATCACTCATTGGAAAGAATTATTGCATTCTTGTAGAGTTTCAATGAGCGATTTAAAAATTATGACCTTCTCAGTTGGCCTTTTAATAAGTGTCAGGCATTATCTATTATATACATACACACATGCATAACCATGTTCTTTGTTGAGGCAGGACCAAAATTAATCTCTCACGAAGCAAAGAAGATCCTATCTGACAAAGGATTGTATCCTAATGATTTGAGTCAAAGTTTTACAAGGCTGGATGCTGTCCCTAATGTGAGTGTCCAACTCAGACACTCACATTAGTTCAAGTACAGTGTGTTTTTATTGAGATACAATCTTTAGGAAGGTTGTCATTCCTAGCCTTTTATATATATATATATCTAATCTAAACTTATTTATAAATGGAACTTTGTCTCTGTGCATGTGTGTGTGTCCGTTACCTATAGACTCCAAAATAGCTGAACCGATTTTCTTGAAAATTTACACAGTTGTACTATAAGCGTCTGCGAGTGTTCTTAGCTAGGTTTTGTGTCGAGGTACCCTCCAATAAATATTGAAAATTGATAATAAAAAAAAATCGGGTTATAGGAGGACATAAGAAACGATATTCAGAAGTTTCAAGGTTGCAGTTCTTACAATAGCGCAGAAAATCGATAATATATATATATATATATATATATATATATATATATATAAAAGGCAAGATGTTTGTGTGTGTGTCTGTTTATCTGCCTGTATGTCTGTATTTTTTTTCAGCCCTGTTATTTTACTTTTTGCTTCGGGTTTGGCTCTAAGTAGATATAATTGTAGTTCTTAAGAAAAGAATGGTGCTGTCATAAGATATTACGCTGATACTAAAGTATCCGGCACCATCTTTTACACAATATTATTGAAATGTTAGATGTGTCTTTGAAGTCATGATACCATTTACTCAGAGGACTTATTTAGCCTTCAAAATTCAGTTTACGACGAAAAAAACTTATTTGATATCGATACCAGGAAATCAAAATTTGACTAACATCCATTCATTTTTCTTTCAGTCTACAGTTTCACTTTAACTGGAAACAACTATTGCTTTTTAGTCTTTTGTGCCAACGTCCGAAGAGTCTGAGCTCCAGGACCATGGATTAGTTTTAAAGCTTTCATTACACCTGAGCAACGCCGGGCCATACTGCTAGTGTATATATATATATATATAAATATGGACATTGGTTCCTATAAGAAGCTTATTTGCTCTCTAATTTAGTCTTATCTAATTTAGTAATACATACGTGTGTGGGTATATATATATATATATATATATATATATATATATATATAAATTTGCTTCAACATTATTTTTAATGGACACTAATATTCAAACAGATAAATTAAAATAAACCTGTTGGGTAATATCATTTTGTAACTTTTCGGAAATTTTTTTTAATATATATAAGACTTAAAAATAATGAAGAAAAAGTGTGAACACAGTAAAAAAAAACAAAAAACAAAAGAAAAAGTGCTCAATGTGAAAAACAACCTTTTTTTTATAAAATTATGTAAAAGATTCCCTACTATTCACAGATCTCACGTAAGGACAATCTTCAGATATATTTATACTATTTAATTGTTTGGACTATTATCCTCATTTTTATGGTCATATTCCCAATGTTTTGGCTATTGTATGCTCTGGCCTTCTTCAGGTGATATACATTGGAATTTTGAAACAACTTTATTTAGTCCATTGAGGCAGATTGTTCTAGTTCCACATGCCATGCCTTTTCTAAATACCTCAGTTTCAGTTATTTCCCTTTAGTAACTTAACTCTCCAAGTTTTTGTTCACCTCTGCTGTGATCAAGTATTGAACTCACAACTGTTTGGATTAAGACACTGGTTTATTCAACTAATGCTTTTATCCTTGAGAGACACATAGCTCAGTGGCTAAAACAGCTGGAAATTAATATTCAAAGTTTAATTAGTAAAAATATGTTTCACCAGTAATTTTCTTTTTTCTATATTTTCTAATATAAATGTGAATTGTGTGTAATATTTTATCAAATTATAAAAATCAGATTTGTAAAGCCACTTGTATTCAGAATCAGGGAAGTTTCTTATGCCATTTATTTGGAACTATCACAATTTGAAGATTTAATTAATCCTCAAAAACATGAGATGTCATTTTCAATGCAGAACCTTGTTGGGTCAAATTTAGACTACCTGAAAATTTTTGAGGTGTAGACTTGAAATAGATGTTTAATTGTCAAGTACAGTTTTCATTGTGCTGTTAAGTATTGTGTTAACGCCAGATATGCATTAAAAGGTTTCAATTTTCTATATAATATTTGAAACCATTATCCTTAAGAATTTTGATAAAGTGACACAATTGTATTGGAATTATTTTATAAGAAAAAATAGTTTAAAAGTGAATGTATTATGAGTAGAATATTAAAGATCAAAATTCAAATGAGTTTGCATGAGAACTTACCAGCAGCACCAGGATTGCATTGCTAAAAAAAAAAGAGAGAGAGAAACAGATGAATAATTGCATAAAAAAAAAAAAGGAAAAAGAAAAAGTTATAAAATCTATATTCTTCATCCATAAAAAGACAATTTCTACAGGTTTTAAATTTAGAAAAACGATAAACAATTAAAACAGATAACATGTATTTTGAAGAGAAAATAATGACATATTCAAGATGTTGACATTCCACATTACTTTGAACAAAAGATTAGGAAGGAACCCCACCTCCCAATCAGCACTGGAATGAACAATAACAGTAGACTTAAGAATCCTATTTTCCTGAAAAATTGTTTTAATAGAAATATTTGATAAATTTAATTGGGGAACAGCACTAGTTACCCAGACAATGAAAATGGAATGTTTCCTTATGAGGAAATGGCTAACATTAGAATTACCATAGACTTGCAGGATAGAAATATCAGTATAGTAAGAAAAGAATGGTGCTGTCATAAGATATTACGCTGATACTAAAGTATCCAGCACCATCTTTTACACAATATTATTGAAATGTTAGATGTGTCTTTGAAGTTTAGTCAGCTTTTTGTTTAAAAAATTGTGATAATTTAGGTGAAAATCATTGCTGAATATAAAATTCAGATTCCTCCTTCAGGTTTAATCTGGAAAAAAGTTGGAAATCATTAGAAAAAAGGAAATTTTGAATTAATTGCTTTGGAAAACCTCAGAATTTGATTAAATGGAAAAGAAATTTGAGGAAAATGCATCATAAACTATATGAATTGCAGAAAAATCAGAAATTAAACTGTAAATTGTAATTCATCATTTACAAGCCTCAGGAAGATTCAGATGTAAATAAAAGGGGTTGCACATGAAATTGTAGACAACTACATTGGCCTGCATTTAAATACTTTTTTTTTTTTTTTTTTATAAGCGTTTCACCCCGAGCAAGGCATGTCACTGCCACTACTGTGCAGGGGGCTACGTCATTTCTTGTTCAATATAGCACATGGTCATTTTTTAATAAGTGAGGTAAATAACAGTAAAGTGGTTAAGATAAAAAAAGCCCTAAGTTTGAGATTGATTCATTGATTCATGACCCTTGGAATAACAATCTTGTGAATCCAACATTAAGAAATTTTGAGGGGTGGGGGAAGAGATAAATCAAAAGGGTAAAAAATCGCCATCCTCATGTACAATGACCTTCTTCATTGATGAAGGATCAACCAATCTAACTGTGGGATAAAGTAGCATTATTTTATTGAGTTACGAATGGTTGTGATTGCTCAAGATTAGTAGAAAAGTGAAAACAATTACCTCATGTCTAGTGAAAGCTAATCTACATCTGGTAAAAATTTTCCCTATTTTTACTGAGTCTATATAAGTAGGTACCGTCACTCAAATTTTCGATACCTCAATTTAAATTGAATTTTTAAAAATAAAAAAGTTTTCTTGAAGCTATAATTTTAACTTTAATTGAAAGCCAAGAGATTAAATTTACTAATTACAATTAGCAAAATACCCTGGTGTATTTCAAACCGAAATTATATTGAACAAAATCAAAAAATTTTAGGTATAAAAAAAAAATTTTTTTTAAATTTCAAACTTTCTGCCATTTTTCAGTGATTGTAAACAGTAGCCAATTCTCGGTTTAAAAAAATCTTACAAAAATAAAATACATCTTACTGACACATTATTTTATTCAAATTACCGAATTTAAACTTACCTGAAGTTCCCTTGAAACAAGAATTGGTTGCTTACTGCCTGAAATTTTTCAAAAGAACGTTTCTTAATTACGGTAACCTTGTTATCACAGCTGTCAACACCTTATCAGAGGCGTTATTGATGATTTACAGTAGCTGGCCAAAAGTACGGAAGACGAATTTAGTATAAAAAGGTTTATATCCGGATCCTGTTTTTTTCATGTAAGGGAGGACAACCCTTGAATCACGTGACCTTTTAATGATAAAGATCGCGTATGGCTACCCGCACAAACAAAATACGGATAATCAACATTCAGAAAATTAAAATGCTTTAATTATTTAACAAAAAATGAGCACCCTTATTTAGAGTAAGCTTTTAGATTTTTTGATTAGTAAATATATTTGCCACACATTAATATAAAAAAATCTGAGAGACCTATGAGGAGGAAATTTAAAAAATTTTTGAAACTTAAAAATTACTTAATAAAAAGATAATAAAAATGAAAACAATTCTTGTAAAAATTTATCATTAATGGAAAATTTTTTTTTCTAATCAGACTATGATATCATTTTAATTTATGTTTATAAAAGCAATTAAAATTTTATCCAAATAAAAAATGGCATAGTTTTATTGCATTTTTGTTTTCAAAATTTGGAGTAGATTTTCTAAAAATGAGCAGGTTTTGAAGAAAAAAAGACAGTTGATTAGCATTCCCTAATGACTCCTGAATTTAATTAAAATTGTCTATATGATGAGACCTGGTCGCATTTTTTTACATTTCTGAAAATTAATTGGGGAGGCAGGGAACATATGTAAAAAAAAAATGTTTTTACCAATATTTTCTAAAAATAATTATTTCAAAACTGATTTTAGTCAATAGTCCTAAAACTTTCATCAAAATCCGACCATTAATTTATTTTTGCAAGAAGTTTCAAATTAATGTATCTTTCACAGTCAAAAAATGCCTTTGCGTAGTATTACGTTTTGACGTAATAAACTCTAGTGTCAAATTAATGCCTCGCATTGACGAGAGAAGAAAAAAATTTTTTTTACAACTAAATGAACCTGTTAGAACCTATTAGAAACAATTAAAAAAAAAAATTGTAAAAATAATTAAAAAATACTTTGATCTATCCTCTTCATGATAGCATGAACGTTTTGCCAAGAAAACTTTGTTTTTATTTAGTTTGAGACCTTTTCCTTTAGACTATGCTGTTTTTTCAGCGATTTTGTTGGACATTTTTTTTTTTTTTAATCATTTCACCCCAAGCAAGGCATTCCACTGCCACTATAGCACAGGGAGTTACATAGGGGAAGGTAGTGAGAAAGAGTGGTTAGATATAGGAAATGTCAGAAGGAGGGTGATAGATAGGTAAGGATGTAGATGGCAAGAGTGTTTAAGAGAATGGATGCGAGTTAGTGTGTTAGAAGGTATCTATTGACCTTACATTTAAACTCCTGGAGATTGTAGCTGTGGGGGAAGCTAGTATGTGGAAGGGAATTCCACAGGCGGGAAGTGTAAGAAAAGAAGCTGTTGGAGTAGAAATTGCGGTTACATTTTATCGGTTTCACTGTAAAAGGGTGGGACCTAGTTGCTAATCTAGTATCTCGTGCAAATTCATGCCTAGGGGGCACCAGTGATCTAAGTTCATCGGAGCAGAAGCCGTGAAAATATTTATAAAAGAAGCACAGGGAAGCCACATCATGCTGGTGAGAGAGTGACTGTAGGTGGTCTGCCAAGTCAGTATCGATCACATTACAGATTCTCTGTTGTATTTTGTCAAGAACCCCGAGGAGAATAGCAGGGGCACCCGACCAGATGTGGCAGCAGTATTCAATACACAGGCAGATGATAGATTTATATATGTGTATATATATAATTGGAGTAGATAGACTAAACTATCGCCCGGTTCACACTCCACCCACATCTATTGAACAGGTGAAGAGGCTCATACCTTGTTTCCTGTTTAGGATGCGGTTTCCGGTTCTCCCTTTTCAAGTCTTTTCACTCTTTTATTTATTTTCTTTTCCAATTGGAGTGGATAGACTAAACTATCGCCCGGTTCACACTCCACCCACATCTATTGAACAGGTGAAGAGGCTCATACCTTGTTTCCTGTTTAGGATGCGGTTTCCGGTTCTCCCTTTTCAAGTCTTTTTACTCTTTTATTTATTTATTTTTTTCCAATTGGAGTAGATAGACTAAACTATCGCCCGGTTCACACTCCACCCACATCTATTGAACAGGTGAAGAGGCTCATACCTTGTTTCCTGTTTAGGATGCGGTTTCAGTTCTCCCTTTTCAAGTCTTTTTACTCTTTTATTTATTTATTTTTTTCCAATTGGAGTAGATAGACTAAACTATCGCCCGGTTCACACTCCACCCACATCTATTGAACAGGTGAAGAGGCTCATCCCTTGTTTCCTGTTTAAGATGCGGTTTCCGGCTTTCTCTTTTCCATTCTTTTTACCCTTACGTAGCCCCCTGCGCATCAGTGGCGTTAGCGCCTTGCTTGGGGTGATATGATTAAAAAAAAAAAAAAAAAAAATATGTGGAGGATAGATTTAGACGGGAAAAACTTCCGGGCCCTGCACAGAGAACAGACTTTCATAACAGCGGATTTAGCAATGGATTCGATATAGTCTTTCCACTTGAGGTCTGCTGAGAGTGTGAGGCCAAGGAGGCGTAATGTTTTACTCTCTGGGAGGCAAGCCTGTTCCATACTAATGGGAGAGAAGTCCGATTGTCTATGATGGTTAATTGATAGCAGCTTCGTTTCGGAAGCATTAAAATTTACGAGCCATTTCTCACCCCAGTCCACTACAGATTGGCGATCCTTTTCAAGCTCGGCAGCGGGGTTCGCTTTGTCGTCCACACCAGATTTTTGATTGAGGTGAGAGTAAACTGTGGCGTCATCGGTGTACATGCCTACTTGGGATCTTATGGCATCGGGGAGATCATTAATGTAGACCAGAAAGAGCATAGGTCCTAGGATAGAGCCTTGAGGGACACCCACGTTCGTATGGTAGTTCTGGGAGGCATGTCCATTTAATACCACTTTCAACGTGCAGTTAGAGAGGAAAGACTGGATTAGGTCAAACAAGTGTCCAGTTATACCATAACTCCGCAGTTTGTGTAGAAGGCCAGCGTGCCAGACTGTCAAATGCTTTAGAGATATCCAAGGCAATGGTTCAGGCTTCGCCATTCTTGTCTGGTATATATACTCAGTGATGGTTGTTAGCATATCAGCAGTAGATCTCATGAAGCGGAAACCATACTGTTTGTCTGAGAAGAGTCTGTGGGCTGTGAGACGCTGAACCACCTTGGCGTTGATTATGGCTTCAAACACTTTGCCAAAGATTGGAAGAAGGCTGATAGGGCGGTAATTTGCAGGGTCCGAGGGTTCTCCAGTGTTCTTAAATATAGGAACTACAGAGGAAGACTTTCAACAAGCAGGAAGCAGATACCTATATATAATAGTATTAACTACCCAAGCAGGTGCAAACTATTTGAAGTATATGATAATGAAATGTTTACTAACAATTCAATATATCCAGCATTAATCTCTACTGAAATTTAAGGGATGTGGCATTATTTTTTACAAGTGAACTATTGTTCTCATCTTTTGTGTTGCTATCACGTTTCAGCCATTGTGTTCTCTGGCCTTTATCAGGTGTATGTCAGTCTGGGTAATCTACAGAATTTTGAACTGAATCCTTTATTTAATCTAATGGGAGTGGGTAATCACTCCATTGCCAATATTTAGGAATACTTAATACTGCTTGGTTACTGCTCACACTGTTTTCACTGATCCGAGTACATGCAGCCTGGCCCGGGGATTGAAGTCACAATGACTATGTCACCAAATTTACAAACCAATGATTTAATCCAGTAAGTTATTGTTCCATAGTGATAACAACAACAAAAAGTGAGGACAATAGTTCACATATAAATAGTATAAATATCCAGTATTGATTATAAGTTTTCAATTTTTATGAAGGAAGGTGTTTCAGAAGTTAACAAAGCATTTGTCACATGTCATGTTTACTAATAAAGAAAGTTCAGCATCAGGTTATTTCTTTCTGTACTAGATAAAAAATTTTGTCATAGGATCCAACCAAACTGAATTTGCATTGGACACATTTTTGGAGTTTAGGTCAGTTGTTGTGTTGCAAAATCCAATCAATATTTGTAGTGTTCTTCAATGACACCAACAACACTTTACCACAAGTTGTATGTCTTTGGAATCCAATAGTTTGTAGTTACTTTTTGACTGTCTCCATATATATTGGCATCAGGAAATATGGCTTGGAACTCTTCTTCTGATTAACTTCTGATACTTTTGCTATTAATACATTTTGCATTTGTTTAATCTTTGTAGGAGAAAATTAGCTCCATATGCCAACCAATGTTTATACAGCTTATGTATAAAGCAGGACTGAAACCAATTTTAGCAGCTAAGCTTCAGAGATCTTGTCATTTCAATTCTACTAACAGTACAATTATAGTTTTATTTTCAATGCTTTGTTTCCAGACTCTGGGGATTCTAAGATTGAATTTTGTTGATATGATAATACTCACTGATATTCATAGTATTTGTTTGGGAAAATGTGACATGTACAAAAATATAGGAGAGGGAAATTTCTTGCTCCCAAGTGGTTAATTACTTTATTTAATGGTATATAAAACACTCCTTTTTTGTCAAAAATGAAAACTTTCTGGTTCTTATACAGGGTGCTGCAGAAATATCTGCCACATATACCTCATAAAAACACCTCTCACATAAGACATTAATGGTAATAGCATTATGTGGGAATTATTTCTGCCACATTCTGTATGTTGAACTGAGGTGGGCTAATGTTTAGTTATAATTAGTCTAACTTCATGTAATATTAAATATTATAAATTATATTATTAAACATAAAGGGGTGTGTCTTATCTGTTGTTATTCTTGACAGAAGTTACTTGTAGCTGGCTTACAGTAAAAGTTTCTTACCTGAATAAATTCTTTTCCCTTTTGCATATGCATGAATGAACATTTTGGATTGAAACGGCAATGTTCCACATAGGCATCATCATTAGGTTCCCACTTCTCAACTAACAAGTTACAATTGAAACATTGAACTTTGTCCCCTTCTTCTGCAAAATGAAAAAAACTCTCATGAAAACCTTACTAGTTAAGATGGCCACAGTATACCTGGCTTGCAAACACTGAAATATAGCAAAAGTACAGAATTTAATAATAATAATGACAAAAACAGACATGGTAAAACAAGAAGAAAAAAAACTGATGGATAAGAAAAAAATTACCTTATCATAAAGGTGGTAATATTGAAATAGAAAATACAACAAAAAACGTCATTTAACTGGTTTATCAGTTTCTCTCATCAGAACTCAGTTGAGGACAAAAAAATGTGCTGTGATGCAAAGAAACTAGTTAAGGGTGTTTAAATTTGTTTGAAATAAGAAAATAAGATCTCTGAAGTGTTGAATTTATAATTTCTTGTTTGTATATGTGGAATGTTTTAAGTTAGAATGTGTGGTTGGCACTGTCTTCTAAAAAAAAAATGTAAAGGTTAATTAAAACTGATGTACAGCAATCAAAAGACCATATATACTTGGACATTTGATTTTTGTAAAAAGAAAAAAAAAGTGATTAAATTTCTTTGTCACAGTTTTAGTGTTAAAAATTTATTGATTAATGAAGATGAGAAATTAAAATTTTGTTTAATATCAAGGAGAAAAGTATGAGCAAATTTTTGTTTACTAAAGCTTTTAAAAGATACAATGATTTGTCAAATGTTTTGAAGAAAACAAGAGGCTTGGAAAAGTCAGTCTTTTATAAGTATGAAACTTTAGCACTTAGGTCTGTGAAATTGTAATCATGTTCTTGTGGAGATGAAAAAGAAAAGGACCAACTGACTTGTAAAGATCACTGGATACTATATAACAGTTGAACATATGGATTGGAATCTGACAAGATAAATAGACAAGCTTCTTCAGAGACTTTTTAAAGATGAATGATCTTAAATATATATATATATATATATATATATATATATATATATTAATCCAAAAAAGTTAGCTGATTGTGGTTTGATTTCATTGGCTGTGTAAAAAACAAAAAAACAAAAAAAAAACTGCCTGTTTATATGTGTGCCATATGTAATAAAAGAAATTCTCAATCAACATACTGTCTGTATATTTTTTTTTTAAAATTCTAAAAAAAAGAAAAATATTTTTTAAAATTGACCATCTTTAAAAAAAACATCTCTGAAGAAGCTTGTTAAAGTATACCCTTAAATTACGTTAAAATTGTACAAATAATCTAAAAAAAATAATTAAAAAATCTTAAATTACCACATAAAGCAAAGTAATAATAATTATTCCAAAACTAAAAACAATAATAATACAAATATATGTAATTGTTGAAATCCAAATAAATGCCCTTTGGAAAGTAGGTGTCTAACAAATTCTATGGTTTACCAATGTACTATATCATCTAATGAAACCCCAACTATTCAGAAATTTTATATTGGTTCTACTAAAACACTTTTAAGCAGTGATGGTACCAGCATTTAACTTCTTTCAAGAATAACGTGTACCAAAACCAAACATCATTTTTGGAAGTTAAAACAAAAGAATAAAACCCCCATGGTAAAATAGAAAATTAAAAAAAAATATATAACAAAAATCTGTAAATCATTCTATGACATTTTCCCTCTGTGCTTGAATGAAAAGCTGCATATTATAAAGTTTCCTAAAAATATAATTCTGCTGAACCAGAGAAATGAATTAACAGTATTATGTAAACACTGTAAATATTTCACTTTAAAATTTAATTATAATGTTCATATATAACTTATGCTCTATTATATAACCATTACTCTATTAATAATTCATAACCCACACAATACTTATTTTTTTCTAACTCCAATATAGCTTAGTATAACATAGTTACATAATTAAATTTTGACCTAATTGATAAGCCTCTTTAACATAATTTTGTAATATTGAAATTAACCTCTGCAATTCCTAAAATCAGATGTGTTGTTCAAAATCACTTTTATATATCTAAACTATGTGTTCCAAATATACCTTCCCCAAACAGACAAAGAGTGTCATTTTATCATGACATAATTCAACAACCCACCTGCTTACAACCTAAAAATTCACCTTTATAGTTTAACCTAATTCTCACTTTTAATTGAGTAATCCAGACACATCCATAATCATATTGTTCAACTTTCTCAACTCCCCCTCCTTAACTTTCTAAATAACTATGAACTAGTTTTCTATTTTCCAAAATAAATAATTTTCCCATTTATTTTAAAATATCCCCCAAAAAGAACACCATGATTCTGAAACATGAAATTTACAAGACTGTGTTTCTTGTCATAAATTAATTACTGACAGTGGTCATACTATCACTTCTCTCAGTAGACACCTTACATGCCAATTATCTGATAATGATAGTGCAATAAAAAACATTTATTCACCCATAACCCTTAAGAAAAAATTTTGGTTGAAAATACAAAAATAGTATTTAAATCATAATATAAAAGTCACCTTGCTATAAGAGAGGCACTATATATCAAACAATTTTCTCCTTCCATCAACCTTACATTATTTAATGGTGGAAATTAAGTTTTGAAAGTTTTTTTTATAAAAATAGACGTTCACGTGATGGCCAGTCGTGTGCATCATGTGATAGCTTTAAAGAACTTGCCTTTTCAAAATCACAAAAATTACGCAACAGTCAAACAGGAGAACATTAACAACACTAGAAAAATAACATTCTTGAAAATGGCCAGTGGCGTGGCTGAAAGCGCTTGAAAAGTAAAAAATTATGGAACATTTTTACACTCCTTATCTCCAGCAAAAAGGAAACAAGTAAGAATACTAGAACAATTAATAAAATCTTCCTTGTGTATTGTTTTTAATGAAACAGGTTTATATATATATATATATATATATATATATATCTACACACTCACACACAAAACTTTTCAATTTTTACATAATAAAAAGAATGCTAATGAAGCAAATTTATTTTACTGAAATGATTATTCGATATATGTAATTTTCAAAGTTTTATAAATAAAAAACATATATATATATATATATATATCTATATATATATATAAAATTGTAAATAAAAGTAGAAATAATAATAATAAAAGCAATAATAGTAAAGTACACATGATAACAATAATGATAAAAAAATTTTAAAGGTATAAAGTCTTTAACAGGAAATTCTATTTTTTTTTTTCAAAATCAAACTTAAGTTTAATTTCAATCTTATGAAATCCTATACCTATTCTTATGTCTACATTTAAAAAGTAGTTCATTCCTCTGGTTTAAAAGTTCATTGGGGTCTTTATATTTTATTATAGCTGTTTTTCCTCCAAGCATCTATGAATAAATGATGAATGTAACTTACTTGTATAAATGAATCCAGCCATTGCAAGGTCATTAGGTGAAATAGGGTGAGTTCTTGGCCAATTTTCAAATGTCTTCTTTCTTGCATCCAAATGTTGGTAATTGGGTTGTGCTGGAGTAGTTGGTGTGATGAGATGAAGATTAACTTCTTGTGAGTTTTCTTCTTTTTCCTGGAGATATTCTATATGTGGACATTCAGGCTTCAGATTAAAGTGTTTTTTAAAAGGAACTTCACCTGGGAGCCACTCATCTATAGTTAAATAGCAGAAAACACACTTGACCTTGTCTCCTGGTCCAACATAAATGAAGCCTGCATATGCCAAACTTGCAACATTTATATAAGGGTTGGACCATGAAGTAAAGGTCTTTTCTCGATTTTCAAAATAATGATGTGGATGCGCAATATCATACCCCTCGTCATCGTTGCAACATTCATTCATGATTGATGTTAAACATAGCCTTGAACATACACCTAAAAAAAAAAAAAAAAATTCATAATCAGTGCTAAGTATATAAATTTTAGCAATAATTTTTTAACACAATGATACTTACGTCTGGTACAGAATTTGTTAAATTTTTAACTTGGCTATCAAGACAGTGAAATGTGAAATGTGTGTGTGTGTGTTTTGACTGCTATTTGAGGTTCATGCTACTGTAATGATCAAGTAACAAGAATGCAAACGAATAAAGGAGTAACAGATTTATCTGTGCTCCGGTTAGCTGATCATTGCATTAGCATGAAACTTGAGCAGCAGTGCAAACTTTGTCTCTTCCTGAGTAATAATGCTAGGAAGTGTATTTACTGTCTTGGTAAATTAAACATAGCCTAAAATGTATATTACCTTTTTGGTAGGCGTCTGCCTTGACTTTTGTTTTATTAGCTGTTGGTCTTTCTTTTTATTAATCATTTTTTTTTTTGGTCTCCTGACATGCTTTGTTGGTTTTACCAATACTTTGGGGTTTTCTGGTGTGTGTGAAACGCAGTAAACAACCACTCCCAAAGGTATGAAATAATGAAAAAAGGGCAATACAAAATTCAATAACAGTGTGAAAATATACACTCAATTAAGGATTCAACACCAAACTACCCAGGTTGGAAACCTGGGTGTTGAATTCTTAATCCTTAAGTATTGGGTTTATATATCTCCAAGTGATTAAAAAATTAATGTTCTGATCATGAGACTCAGCTGTTTAAATCTCACCATGGTTGATTTATCAGGAAATTTACTTCTTGATAACATAACCCTAGGGAGGTGACCCCAGCATGTGACACAACTGATAACTTCCTGAAGACCATACAATAGGTTGGTTCAAACCTTGTGAGTGAAACTGGATAGTAAAAACTGTTTGGGAGTTGAAGATATTTGTGCTAGCATGAAGTTACAAGTCATCGTGACTGAGTGTTTAAGCATATTAGTCTTGTTCACACCAGACTGCGTGCTCTCTCCCAGAAACTGGAATTAAGCAAGGATGTAGTCAGTATTATCCATGGTTTGGCTCTGTGGGTGTTGAACAAACACAAATGAGCCTGAGCAGGCATCAGCAACAGAACCACCTTAGTAGACACTCACAGGCATAACCGGAAATCTGTCAGTCAGTTAAGTGCCATACATGATGGATACATCCTTTGGGCGATCATGCCTCGAAAGAAACATGACTGACTGGGCAGAAATTATCCCACAGTAGGTTGCCATTGCTTTCTGCATTTGTATTTGTGCGTAAGTGAATTCCATGAATTCAACTGAAATTCGAACTCGGCTCCCCGATTGGTCGTTCCGAGTCGATAGCCACTACACCACAACGCACTAAGTAGCCAAATATCAGATTGTTTTTTTTTTTTCCTGTTTTTTATACGTATTATTTGGCTTTAAAAATTTAAATCTGCCAACCCTGGTTCATTCATCAATCAATACCAAACATCTTACTCGCAAAAAAAAAAAAAAAAAAAACAAACTTGAAGCTTTTTTTTTTTTTTTTCTAGCCAAAATTGTGGCTATTCTGGGACTTTAATTACCGGCCACGATTAAGAGATAACCTGCAAAAAAAAATTATTTGCGTACCAAAGACTCGAATTCATAAACACTGGAACTGGATTATATATTCACTCTCGAAACAAAAAAACGACGAGGAAGCAATTTAAATTAAGAGAAATCAAACTTGAAGTTTATCCATTGCAAAAGGATTTAAAACTGAATCTTATTGTTTAATGTTTAACAAAGTACGTAAAAGATAAAAAGAAAAGGACACGGCAATTCTAACTAACAAAATGACAATAATCGTTAAGTTTTTTGTGATACGGACAGATGGGGAAAAATAGACAACTTATTTTTTGTTACATTTTTTAAAAATCACTGTTCAGGATAGTTATGTGGTATTGTAAAAAAAAAAAATAAACAACTTTTTTTTTTTTTTACAATATGAAAGGTAAATAAAAAGAAAATTCGGTGGACCTGAAGGAGACTACCACCTTTAAATTTGTTGTTTTTTTTTTTCATACAACATTAAATCGATCCTCCATTTTAGAACCATTCGCCAGTACGACATTACCATCACCTGTAAATTGGTTGATTATCATTTTTTTTAATACTTTTTTCAGTGCAATCTTATCGATTTAAAAAACCATAAACTTTCCGACTGACAAAAACAATTTGTAAAAATTCAACATTTAAACAATTGTATGTGGCGAGCTCAGTTTTTCATACAACCGTATAAATCGATCCTGTGCAATTCACTTTTTAGCTTGCGCATATTCGACTTCTGTACTGAATCCTTTGTGAAATTTTTGAATAAAGCCATTCTTGGAGTTTCCGAGGAAGATGCCATCGTAAGAACTGAAGAAAACTTGAAAAAAAAAAAAAAAAAAAAAAGCATCAATTCGTTCCCACTCCCCAAAAAAACAACAACGAAAAAACAAAGCGACCCAAACGCGAGTGATTCTAAAATGGAGGATCGATTTATTATAACGTTGTATGAGAAAGTGAGCCCCCGCTAAAATTGTTTAAATATTGAATTTTTTTCAAATTTTTTTTGATAATCGGAAACTTTATGTAATAACCGATAAGAGTGCGTTGAAAAAAGTAAAATAAAATGAAAAACAACAAATTTAAAACGTGGTGGTAGTCTCTTCTTAGGTCCGCCGAAAATTCTAGTTGTGTTTTCTTTTTTAGATTTATCCTGTTTGTTTAGATGACGTTTAGGAGTTTTTATAGGTTTGACACACGGTCTTTGAGGAAGACAATCGCAATGACTTTAAATAAAAAAGACTAAAAATTGAATTGATAAGCTACGCATACAGTGCTGATAATTACGGTGGCTAAAAATAACGATTTAAAATTTATAAAATAAATTTTATAATTTTTTTTTATAAAGATAACCTCACCCTTTAAGCAATTTCAGCCTAATTTACGGTAAAAACTAAAAAGTGTGTAGTTGAATATTGCAATCAATTGCATTGTGATACGATTGTTCAAAAAGGTCTGGCTTGTACTTGTTAAAATATTGTGATTAGGTTTCATCACTACTAACGAATTTAAACTTCGTTAGTTTCATTAAGAAATAAGTCAACTTTAGTCTTTTTTATATTTAATTTACAGTCGTTGTTTTCCTCTAAGAAGACAATGTGCATGGTAAGCGGTAGTTAAAGTGTTTGTTTGCTAACGAACGTTTTTCAATTTTCAGCTTTGGACATTTTTTTTTATTAGTTTTTAAAACATTTTGATGAAAAAGGCAACAATTAGAATGTAAATACGAAAAAGATTATTGAACGATAATATGAATAACATAACAATTATTAACAAAAAACAATTTTGAGAACAATCTTAAGTAAAAATTTGGATCAGCCAGGACGTTTATCACGAGCATTTTTTTAACTTAAGGTAGGTAACCTATTGTAAACATTAATTTCTTTTTTAGCATAGGGGAAACCCAAAATCCTTCATAATTTAAAAAAAAAAAGTGAAAACAATTTAACGGTCATGTTTCAGTTTTAATGAAATTTCTTTAAAAATAAAAGTAGTACACTTGAGTCGGTCGCGGCCTTCCTTGAAGAATTGCAAAATGTCAACTCAAATGTTATTAAAAAAAAAAAATGAAACAAAGGTCATGTGGACTCGTGTTTTAAAAACTTTTTTGTCGGTCTATCTCGTCAGTTTTCCATAATCGAAAACGTAGATGTCGCACAACAATGAAATATTGAAAATTAAAATTTTTGGTAAAAAAAAACAAACAAAAAACAAAACAAAACAAAATTAACTCCATTCAAAATCAAATAGATACCATGATATCGTAACATAAAAAATTAAATGTGTTCAAACTGAAAATTCAACAATAATAGCAAAATAAATCATCAATCAATATTTCACGTAGAGTAAATTTTTCGAAAAAATTTTCACATTAAGCTTGAAAATTAGAATCAAAATGAAAATTTTATGATGCTATTTCTCTTTTTATTTTACATGGGGAATAATGATTATATTAATCGTTTAAAGATTATTATTTGAAGTAAATAATTTAAACAAGCGTTATTAAGTGTCATAGCGATTTTATAACCAACCTGCGAAGTATTTGCGCACCAAAGAGTTGGAATCCACATCAACACTGAAATAACCCACCTTAATTATCTCCCCCTCAGTTTTGAAAGTTTTTACACTAAGTCACTACAAACAAAATTGACAAGTTAAAATTCAAAATCAAAGTTTTCTCTGATAATTTTGTAATATTATTTTCCAGTTTTAAAGATAAAATCGTCATCAGTGATTGTTTTTTTTTTTGACAATTTCTTTTGAAATTTTTTTTCCCAATCTGAAAATACAAATTTCTGAAATCAAATCTTACTGATTTCATTGTTCAATTTCAAAGGAGAAAACGGGTAATAAGTTTTTTTTTGTTTGAATTATTTTTAGCTGTGGGGATTTTTCAAGTAAACAGATTTATTTTTAGCAAAAAAACAAAACAAAACACAAACAAACAAAAACGTGACACCATTTTTCTCGTACATAGATAATAATAATAAAAAAAACATTGATTGAACATTTTTTGCTATCAATATTTTAAAATTTTTTTTTAGGTACAACCAAGGATGCTTTTTTTTTACCTAAATGAAAGCAAAAAAAAAAAAAAATGCTACCTCGGTTTTAAAAATAGAGTTGTCCGATTCAAACGGAATTTTACTTCAGTATCATTATGTGATTAATGAATTGTATAAATAAATAGGTTATTTTATTTGAAAATTTCGGGGAAATATTTCTTTTGTGGTCTCTGTTCCCTCATTTTTCGATATCTTGTGCGTACTTTTTTAATCGGTGGCGGGGTGTCGTCAATATTTTTAAAAATTTTATACAAAGAAAAATTCAGTAAAAAAAAAAAACAGGTATGCAATAAGTGTAAAAACATACGCAAAATTCTTTCCGAATTTTACTAAAAAGACACTTCAAAAACTCAGAGGTAAAAAAAAAACAAAAAAAAAAAAACCTTTTCTGACAGTTGGTACTTCTTGCGGTAAAGTTGATATTGAAGAAACCTACCTTTTTTTATGTTAAGGACCAGAAAAAAAAATCGAACTTCTCGCTTTTTTTATCACCCACACCGGCACAGTGATATGTCATTCGCTGCTGAATGATTTCAGGCGTAAGAATCTAATTTCGGCATATTTATTTTCTTTACTGAAAACTCTTTGAAGAAATTATTACGCGATTTATTTTTTTTGGAACTCAATTTCAGCAGAAAGTTGCGTGTATTTGTGTGTGTTTTTTTTTTCTTATTTTTTTTTGTTGGTAATTAATTTAAGAAAGTTGCTTGTACTTAATTTGAGAAGAAAGTTAACTTTCAAATATATGAAAATAAGTGATAATTGTAGTTTTACTTAATTTTTTCTGACGAAAGTTAACTTTCAAATGTATGAAAATATAGAATTTTTTTTTAAGAAAGTTAACTTTCAAATATATGAAAATAAGTGCGAATGACATATCACTGTGCCGGTAATGGGTGACAAAAAGAGCGAGAAGTTTGCTTTTTTTCTGGTTGTTAACATCAAAAAAGGTAGATTTCTTCAATATCTAATTGTTGATTGGAGTTTAGCATATACATTTGCATGGAAATAAGGCTATTTTGGAAAAATTTGAAGGGATAAAAGTTAAAAGCCTTCAGGACCTAAAACAAAAATTTATCCTTCTTGCATAATCAAATGCATCATTTTCTTTCCGATTGGACAACAAAAAAATAATCATCTCCAATAATGTTTATTAAAATAAAATCCCATTGCTGTTTGTAACAAGTTTTTTCTTTTTATTAAACAAAAAACTTTTGAAAAATCTAAAAATGTACACTGTACACTTGTACAGATGTCATATTTTCGAGTATTACTGTAACCTTTGCAAAATATCTTTTTTTCATTAAATCATTATAGCAACAGTTAGCTTATTTTTTGTATGAATGTTCAAAAAGGAGATAATTCTGAATCAACCTTTGAATATTCCTCCCATCAAAAGAGTAATATGATACATGATAATTCAATAATTCTTAAATTCAGAATAATTAAAAAAGCAACACATTGGATTAGAGGTTGGTGGAGAATGACAATAATAAAAGCAAAGTATAATTTTTAGCAAACAAACTGAATGTAGCATAAAGAAATAAAAATTATTCATTCTACTAAGTTTCATGAAATCATATGGAATACAAAAATATATTCTTAAACTGTTGTTTATAAAGTTAAAGATAATTTATTTTTAAACATAAATATCAAATGTCTTGCTGGTGTAGGTGGTAGTGGCACGGAATGTTAATGAGGTGGTAAAGAGAAAGTCAGTGACAATTTCAAGGGATTTAAGAAATATTTTTATTCTCTTAAATTTGCCTACGATCTCAATGTATTGTACAGACTAGTGCATCACTATGCATGACTGAGAGTTGTAGAACTGTGGGGGCTTCATGCTGCAAAGTTAATTTGGATTAATTTCTCTGTTGGATCTCACCTGGCACAAGACCACTTCCAAAAGGAACTTCCTACCCAAATCCTCACAAATCACTATTATTTTTATAAGCGTTGAAAATCATTCATTAAACAAGCAAAGAGAAAGTGAAATAAAGTTGATAAAACATTAATTTGCAAAGATTCAGTGTATTAACAAATATTTAACAAGAATACATAGATGTTGAATATGATGTGAAATTGTTTGTTTGAAATTGTCTCCCATAGACTGTGTGAGAATTACTGTTATAGAATTTTAACGTAAGTCTGAATGTTCACTGCTGTTGAAATAATTCTCAACGTTTTAAGAAAATTATATTGGAAAATTGTTGCTAAAAAAAATTGTTCAAATTTGAGAGTTCATGAATAATGTTCATGGTGTTAGTTGTGCAAAGATAGAATTTGTATGTGAGAGTGAGTTGGCTTTAGGTTTGTTGAGTTTTGACATGAGGTGTGCTTAGAAAATGTCAGTGCCAACTACAATATTTTGTACATGTAAGTTAGACAAATAAGACATCTAATTGCGTCCTGCAATTAGTGCGGGTGTGTGAGAGATTTATATAAGATTAAGGAATGCGACTCTGCGATAGCATGGTGCTATCGCAGGCAGCTGAAACTACTGTCTGCCTTGCTTGGTACTCGAACGGAAACTGCTACTGAACTATGTGTAGCATGTGTGTCTGCTATTTATACATACCAGGAAAAAGCGGGAAAGCAAGATTATCACGTGATTATTGTGTGCGTGTATGTACAATGAGTGAATGTGGAAGTGAGTGTGTGTGTGTGATTCCACAGAATAACTTCCAACAAAAATGAATCAATGTAAAAATGCAAAAATTGATCTTACATACAAAAGTTTATATGTCAATCTATGTGCATATCATTTTGTATGTGTGTATATTTTATAGTCCAATATCCTGTTATCTGAAATGTCCATAGAAAGTGTGGCCTATATATATGTTTATATAAAATAAATCATTGCAACATCTCGCTACATTTTCAATGATTTAAAATGTCTTCTATAGACTGATCTGCACACACATACACATATACTTATATTAACTAAGGTTATTGTCCAACATACACCCAGACAGACAAGCAATTCTACATATACTTATATATGCACTATTACACACATTACTGTCCAAAATATTCCTCACACATATATTTCAAAACTGTCCATTGTGTCATGTGAAACATGTATTAATACATATATTAACTAATGTTACTGTCCAATATACACTTAAACAACCACAGCTGTCAACATTGAAAGAAGCAGTAGAGCAAGAAAAGTCTGGCAAGGTTCCCAATGGTTGGAAAGAGGTTGTGAGGAGCGGAATGAAGACTGCAACCACTCCTCCTCAGCAAGATTTGTCCACCCCACAAAAAAAAAAATGCAAGCAGCAGCATCAGCAACTAAAGTCTTCAATTAATTAGAAGCAGCAGCAGCAGCAGCAGCCACAAAAGCAGCAGCAGTGGCAAGAACTGTGACCTTTGTTATAATAACAAGTTGTTGTTTATAGCGACGTGCAAGAACACCATCAGGTACAAAAACAACAGCTAGACTTACACATGAAGGTGGAGGAAATGCTTCACCCTCAACTCATCTCAAAAACAGAAGGGCTTTCTTAAAGAGGAAGCCATTTTAAACATTAACAGAAAAGCCCTAAAAAAAAAGGACCGATCCTCTCAGTGGAAGGTCTTATTAAGGCCTTTATTTAAATTGACTGACATCGATGGAAGACTCCACAAACTTTCTTGATAACCCTGAAGTCATCACCTTAATCAGAAACTTTGGCAGCAGTTTGAAAGCCTGGGACTTCAACTCTGCTGCCAAATAATCTTTTCTGAAACTCAAGTTGAGTCTTTTGAGCTGTAAAAATTATGAAGACATTGTTCTGTGTGGCTTCCACTACTTAACCCTCTCTCTATATGGTGAGAATAAGTGGTGGGAAAACATAAAGGTTAGGATTAGGTCTTTCATCAGTGAACTTAGGTAACAACTTGCTTATATAAAGCTAACATGTTAAAGACACTTAAAGATAGGCTTAGCTAGAATGGCTCTGAAGCAAGCAGCTAGTGAGCACTACCAGTCTGAGGTAGTTAGACATAGGTTAAACAAAATGTCTAATGAAGCCATGAACATTTGCACAGAATTGTGCAAGGAAGAAATTCATCAAAGTTCTGATCACTACATTCAGCAGATTGACACTCTAGTTGAGCATACTCCGGGCTTGACCAATGACATGTAACTGAAGTGGCTGGTAACAAGGAGGAGATCACAGAGGGTGAAGTCCAGAGGCACTGAAGATGGTTGGGAATGGCAAATCTCTGGGACTTGATGGTCTGCCCTACAAATTGTGCTTGAGACTGTCACATGTGTTTGTTCTGATTTTGATAGTGGTGTTCCACACTTGGTTTTGGTCAAGCACTTTTGTGCAGTTACAGTTGGTTCATCAGGGATGTCTGCTGTCATTCCTACTTCATGCTTTGGTGTTGGAACCTTGCTTGTGCTGGCTGAGGGACATGGTGTGCAGTCAAGCCCTGCTTGGAATCAGTGTCCCTGTTGGAGTTTGAACCAGCATTTCTGTATACACTGATGATGTATCTATTTTTGAAGCAACATTGAAGTGGTGCAGAGGGTACTTGAATGGTATGAGAAGGTCATGAGAATCAAGATTTAACAAGTGCTTGCAGTTAGGTGCGTGGAAGGGCATTGCTCTTCTGGGGCCCTTCAGTGAGACTAACAGTCCTGTCGACATTTTTTAGAGTGTGATTTAGGCTGAATCTTCAGTTGGAGAAGAACTGGTTGAAGGTACTGGCAAAAGTAGGAGCATTGGCTTTAAAGGTAGTTGTCCTTAAAGGTTAGGACTGAGGTATGCTGAATGTACATATTTCCCTTCATCCATTACCAAAGGTTGGTACTCCCTTTCTGCAAGGACTGTCAAAAGCTAATTGAGTGTTTGTTCTCCCTCTTGTGGGTGGTGGGGAAAGCCTAAAATCTGCAGATCAGTCTGTGTCCAGCATCCATGTCATCGAGGGCTGGGAATGATACACTTGGTGAGTCACCGACATGTTTTGAGGCTAGTTTTCTTTTTGTTGAAGGAAGGTTTGCTATGGGCGGGGAGTGTTAGGGATGCCTTCCCTAGCCTTACCATCATTCCCTCCTGACCCAGGGTTCAGATGTGTTGTAAACCTCAGAATCACTGAATTCTTCACTAAGTGTTGAAAGACCTTGCTGGCTATTCCTTGACTCAGTGGCCTTTCATGGCCTAGGGGGACATTGTATTGAGGACTTCCTGTTTAAAGCTAAATTCAAGTCTTAATGTAAAATTAATTTGTGTCTTGTTTCTCTCTAAATTGAACATCATTTTTTGCTAAATCAAATTTGGGACATTACATTCATAGTTGTACTTGTATACATATAATGGGTCCCCCTCCCAGCTTTTCATTGACCAGATACATGGAACTTCACATTACACCACTAACCCTATCCATCTCAGTATGCTACAAAAGCTGGGAAAAACTCATTGCAAACTAACAAGAAAATCAAAAGTAAAAAGAAACACCTGTGCAAGAAATAAAAAACAAAACCTATTTCCAATATCAGTCATTTAAGTACCATACATGATACACACTTGGGTGATCATGTCTCTTTTGATCCATTACTAACTAGGCAAAAGGTAGGTTGTCATTTCTTTCTGTGATAGACTGATTGCCAACCAAGGCTATAGAACTCAATCTGTCCTGCTATTTAACCCATAGCTGGAGGGAGAAGAGATGGATTCATACCTTTCTCAAGGGTATTTGTGCATAAATGAATGCAAGGAATTCAAATGAAATTTGAACTCATTTCTCTGATTTCTCATTCTGAGCCAATATCACAATGCATATCAGATGGTTTCTGACACTTGGAACAATTCTACCATGTCAGTCTAACAGATCAACTTTTTCCTGCAACTTTACCCAATTAAGTAGAAAGTTGTTATTATACTAGGTTTGGCACAAGACCACAAGTATGGAGCAACTAGTGAAAATCAAATTTGTCACACTATAGTAATGACCAACCAAACTACCTTGTCAACCATTAATCCATGCTGAGGTATCTGTATTCCCATGGCTAAATTGTGTCTAAAATATGTTTCAGAAATCTTGTTCTCAAGAAACAATTAAAAAAAATAAAATAATTTAAAATTCAAACTTGATTTTGGTCATTGGTTAAATTTAGGTCCAATTGTTGATAGTCAGTTAAGTGCTATATATAATACATGCTTGAGTGACCATGTCTCAAAAGAGACATGACTGACTGGGCAGAAGGTTTTCTCACAGTATGTTGCCATTATTTCTGCAGTAGACTGGTTGCCAACCAAGGTTATAGAACCCAATCTATCCTGTTATTTTACCCATAGCTGGAGTGAAGAGACAGATTAGTACCTTTCCCAAGGGTATTTGCATGTAAATGAATGCAACAAATTCAACTGAAATTTGAACTCAGCTCTCCAATTTCTTATTCTGAGTTGATATCTACTGCATCACAACACACCATCCAGTCTAAAAACAGAAAATCTCTAGTGATCCTCTTTATCTATATAAACTAGAGAGAATTGCATCATTAATGATGTCCCCCACCCCACCCGCAATTCATAATAGTATGCTGTTATTAATGACAGACAAAATTTTCAAGTTAACATTTGTAAAGAAAATGTTAACAAGAAAACTGAAGAGGTAACAAGTGGGGACTCTCCTTTAAATAATTAGAATACCCAGCCCACCTGTATCATTGATGTTGTAGGATTTGTGTGGCAAACCTACTAGTAAACTCATTTTTTTTTGTAGGGGATTGGTCACTAGTGAATCAGCCTAAATTGAAGGCCATTGTGAAATGAACAATATCTATTTTTGTGGTTGACAGGAAAATTCAATCAAATTATCAAATCCTCTAAGATTTATAATCAAGTCAATATCAAGAATTGGGATTAAGCTGCAATAGGCTGTAAAAGACTCCACTCTTATCTGGAAAATTTTGCTGCTCACACTTGAAAACTGTTAGGCTCTGATCAAGAAAGACCTTCGGAATGAAGATAGCAATTTTTGGGGTGTAATATGAGAGTCACAATAAATCTGTGTAGCAGTTTTTGTTGTCCCCATCTTTGTTTTTGCTATTCATTTAGCTGCTATTTTCCTGCAGTATGGGAAAATTGTGACAATATATGTAGGTAGGTGAAGATTGATGTTTCAATTTGATGATTAATGAAAAGGCCTGTAATACCATTCTTAACTATCTGAACATTGTCATGTCCATAAAGAAATACATAAAAATAATTACAGGGTTCAAAAAAAAATTATAATAAAATAATTATAACAATTATAATTATCATTAATTAATTAATTATCATTAATTCTAAACAAATGAGAAATGGCCCCATTTTTCTCCTCTACACACATAAACACCTGACATTCTCACTATTTAACAAGCTGTACACACACAGACAGGTTGTTAACACATGCATTAGTAAAAATTTCATCTTTTTTTTCATGCAATAATATCCATTTACCCATTTTTGATACCATAATATGCCATTTATCCTTTTGTACTCAACAAAAATTTGAGGTAAGAAAAACCCAGACACTTCTTGTATTTTTGTAGCTCATTTATCTGGACACTCAGTATGCACAAAAAAAAAAAAAAAAAAAGAGAAAGACTGTAGTGTATACACTTTCCTTTTTCTTTATCTTAAGACTAAGCCAGAGCTAGGGTTGCCAATCATACCACAAGGTACCTCCACTCATTTTCGTTACCTAAGTTTTAAAGTGAATTTGTAAAAATAAAAAAAATACTTTCTTGAAGCTTTTATTTTAGCTTTAATTGAAAGCTAAATGATTAAATTTACTATTTCTAGTAATCTAAATACTCTGGTGTATTTCAAATAGAAATTATATTGATTGGAATTTCAACTTTTTTTAGTTTTCAAAAATTGACAAGTTTGTAAATAAAAGTTAATTCTTGGTTTTAAAAATCTTGCAAAAATAAAATATACATCTGTTACACCTTATTTTTAGAAAATTAGCGAATTTAAAGTTGAATTAATCTAATTTACACAAGTATTACCTGTTTGTAGCATGAAATTTAGAATAAAAGTATTTCTTAATCATGGCGAGAGAAGGTGATTGATGACAGTCAGATGTAATTATAAGCTAAGTATGGTTGACCAGAATTAACATAACTGTCAAAATTGTTTTCCTGTAAGGAGAAGAAACCATGAAACACGTGACCTTTTAATGTTGCACACAAAATATCATACTTCAACAAACAGCCTTTCTGCACACACAAAATAATAAAGTAAAATAAAAATTATTTTACAAATCTTTTGGCTCAAAGATTTGAATTAAACTTTTCAATTTTTGATTAGCAAATATAGTCTTCACTTAATAACTTAAATGCCAAAAAAGTTTTTTTTGAAACTTCATAAATTATTATAATTAAAAAAGAAAAATGTAAACAATTCTTGTAAAATTGTTTTCTTCAGACTATAATATATATATATATATATATATATATATATATTTTTTAAAAGCAATTAAAATCAAATAATGTCATAGTTTTATAGCATTTTTTATTTTACTATTCAGAGCAGATTATTTTTGGAAAAAGGCTGATTGTTATAAAAAAAAATAAAAAAATAGATGATTTATATTTCTTAAGGATTCCTGCGTTTAACTAATGAAACAAATCAACTGAACTTAATTTCTTGCAATTCCATGAAATTATCTGGAGGTAAGTGCGTGTGTGTGTGTGTGTGGGGGGGGGGGTAACAGATGTAATATATATATATATATATATATATATATATATTTTTTTTTTTTTACCAAATATTTCTAAAAATAATAATTTCAAAAATAATTTAATTAATTCATTCATTTCCGTTGGTGGAACTCCCTTCTGTTTTGCTTGCTTGTTGGATAGTTGCAATCTTCAAAAGTAAAAGTTTAAAAAATATAAATGCAACTGCAATTGCCATCTATCTGCTTGATTCTCTAATCCATCCATCCCTTATTTTTTTTTAACATCACTTGGTCACTTGTACCTTGTTTTTTCTTTCACAGTGTGTAACCCATGCTTGGTGGTAGTGGGGGATGATTATTAAAAAAAAAATGTTCAGAAAGTTTCATCTAAAAATCCAATTCGACAATTATTTTACTTTTGCAAGAATTTACAAATTAATGTTTTTCACCATAAAAAAAAGAAAAGTTTCATCATATTTACATTAAACTCTGGTAAAAATTTGGTTACTCATTGATGAAAAAAAAAATATATTTTTACTAAAATTTTAAACGTGTTAGAAAGTATTTAATATTTTTTTTAAAATAAAATACTATGATCTTTCTTTCCTCTTAATAACAAACATTTTGACGGAAAAAGGTTGTTGAGGCTTTTTTTTTCTTCATGCTGTTTTCTCAGTGAATTAGTTAAAAAAATAGAAAATTAGTGAATTAAATTTCAATAATTGGACAAGTATAGAAAAACAGATTAATGACAAAAAGAAAAAAATCACTTTCCCAAGCGGGGAATCGAACCCCGGCCGCCGCGGTGAGAGCGCGGAATCCTAACCACTAGACCACTTGGGATTGGACAAACATTTCCTTAAATTTAAAGTACATTATTTTCTTATTTTTATTTCGCTTTTATCACTTTATAGCATTTTTAGTTGAATAAGTTTGGTTTTGGTTTCAGTTTTTATGTTCCACTCATATTTTAACTTTAGTTTTATATTCATTTTCAAATGATTTTGTCGTAGGTAAACAATTCACTTATCTTTTTGATTAATGATTTTGGAGTAAGCTAAAACTTTTTAACCTTTTCTTATGCTTTTACAAACAAAGGAGTTCGATAGTTATTGTTTATAGATGGATGAAAAAAAAGAAAAAAATTCGATGTCATTACGCAATTGATTTTTTTGTGAGTCATAATTTCCCTAACGGCAAAGAGCGGGCAAATTTCAAATCCGATTCTGATAGCTGTTGTAATATGCAACATTTTCACCGCAGAGCCACACACAGAGTCGACTTTTTTGTCCTAGTACAAAACAAAATATCTTTTAAAACATAGCTGATTATTATTTTATTAGGTGAAGTTATAATGTACTGCGACTAGAAATAATATATTTTTCAAATTTTCTTTTACTGCTATAATAACATCGTGTTCCTCATCTCCGGTATAGATCGGTGAGGAACAAATGTTTTTTAGCATTTTTTTTTTTTACAACAGTCACTGTTACCACCAATACTCACTGTGTGCTAATTAAATCTTTTTTTTTTTAATCATATCACCCCGAGCAAGGCGGTAACGCCACTGATGTGCAGGGGGCTACGTAAGAGTGAAAAGATTGGAAAAGAGAAAGCCGCAAACCACATCCTAAACAGGAAACAAGGGATGAGCCTCTTCACCCGTTCAATAGATGTAGGTGGGTGTGAACCGGGCGATAGTTTTAAGTTTTACTTTTAATAAAACTGAGTTAAATGTTTTAAAGTCTGATTTCCCTAACTACGAATTGAAAATGTAACTTAAATAAAACAAATAAAATTCATAATCTGGAGATATTTTTTTCGTGTATGATTATCGATTTCATTTAGATATTAAATTATTATCGATTACAAATGTCTAACAAAATTAAATTTTTAAAAGAAAAATTGGCGGACGTGTACGACCAGCACCCCGACCCCGAAAGTATTTTTGAATAAAAAAAAACAAATTATATTTCCGAAACGGTTTTTTTTTTCATTAATTTCCCTCGTCATAGTCTTTTAACTCGACCACAAAGCGAGTGTTTCCAATATAGGGGATCGATTTACAAAAACGTTGTATGAGAAAATGAGCACCCCCTAAAAAATTTTAAATATTCAATTTTTTCAATTTTTTTTTTTTAATCTAAAAGTTTAGGGTCTAATCGATAAGAATTCACTGAAAAAAAAATTACAGGGGGTGGGGTGCCGGTCGTACAGGTCCGCCGAAAAATTAACATTAAAAATACTTTTTTGTCATACACTTTTTAAATTTCATAATGAATGCCTGTAGCCTGTGTACATTACAACCCCAACCTTAATTATTTTTTACATTTTCACAAGGTCAAACAAAAAAAACTACATTTTTTTTATGTGATAAACCTCCACACAGTTACACTCATGATGAGTGTCTGTGTTTAAAAAGTGATAGTTCAGTTAGTTTTTTTATTTTTATTTTACTGCAGGTTATGATAGATATCCCGGCTCCTCCTCCACCGTTTTTGTCGCTGCGATTGGTATGCACACAAGTTTTGAATTTTAAAATGGAATGCAATGAAGATTGAAGAAGTTCTGACTGGAAGATAGACCCTACTTTTCTCTGGCCACGGAGAGCAAGAGAAATACTCAGTTATACGATCAGTAAAGAAACAGAAACAAAAAGTAAACTAAACTTACAGAACAGCGGTTGCACTTTGCAGTCACCCTATTTTTTTTAAAAAAACTATTTCAACATTAAAAAAATCATTAACAACATCCTTTATTGTTTCACATGCTGTTCCAGGCACCCCCAGCAATTAAATATGTTAAAAAATTCTCATGTCCGGGACAATCACGAGTCCAATAATTATTTTCATTGTTAAATAATGAAATTTCAAGTTAAATTTTATCCGATGTATTTGCCGACAAGGCAACTACTTGAACCTAGGACTTATTCTCTCAAAGAAAGTATTTTTTCGAATAATCCTCTCTAGAATATCGGATATTTGTACTCACAAACAATCCTTGAGTATACCTTAACCAACGTTTCCAATTTTTCCAGCAGGAAAAAAAAAAAAAAAAAAATCACTATTTTTTCTTTGAAAAAGCCATTGTGTGGATTAGTTCTAGTTTACGCAACTCGGAAATAGAAACAATTAAGATTTGAATGAAATCAAAGTCTTCTTGCTTGACTTTTTTTTTTTTTATTAGTTTGTATCTTTAGCAAAATAACAAACTGATCCTTCAGTTCAGTATTTGTATTTCTGAGATGAGGTAGTAATTTGCAGTTACAGTTATTCGGATTATTGTTCTCATTTTTGTTGCCATTTGTATGACATTTCGGCCGTTTTACGCTTCGGCCTTCTTCAGGTGCTAGGAATTTCGAACCAAACTTTAATACGATCACCGGGGTATATCATTCTCATTCCTTGTGCGAAACCTCTTTTGGTAGTCATGAGTTATCTCCCTCTAACTGGACTCTCCCAGTTCACCACAATTCTTAAACTCCCAACTCTTTGGGTCAAGTTACTGGAACTAACCAACATCCACTGGACCATGTGTCATAAGGACAAGAACAACTGAATTTTTGGGACTTATAAACCTAATGTTAGTGACCATTTTTTACCCCAGTTCATATTGCAATTTTTGATGTTAATGGTTTTCTCTAGTATTTTTACCAGAGTTCATATTGTAAGTTTTTGCACTAATGATTTTTTCTGGCACTCCGTATTACTGGTTCTCATATTGTATTCATCTCTATGCTTGGTCGGCTTAGGAAATTTTTGTAACCTAGTATATACACAGATTCTTTAAGTTTACATAGTTTCCAGTGAGGTTCTCTATCATTTCAGCTTCATTCCATAGGGGGCAGTGATCCTCTTCCTCCATATGTGGTCAGTTGCACCTAATTTTTCTATCTCCCTTTGTGTTACGCCCTTGCAATGTTCTTGTAGCTTTCTCTTAAGGGGAAAGCCTGTTTCTCCTTTATATTTCTTTCCACAGCTACACGGAAGCGTACACACATAACTTAGTTATGTCCTCGTCTGTTTTGGGTCTTATTTGAGACAGGTACCTGTGAAGTGTAGAACACTTCTGATGATCGTCCTGATGTTATATGGACCACAGATCCTTTGTATTCTCTTCGATAACCCATTCACATAGGGTAGACAGACCAAGGCAGTTTTCTGAGAGTTGTTATCCTCATGCAGCCTCCCTTCCATGTTTTTGGAGTTGTTGTCAAGTACCCTGGATAATTGTTACGTTGTAGGGTACTGTTTATACTGACCATTTATTGTTTGTATGTCTCTAAGTTGCCGCTTATGACTTTTGCTTGATGTTGAAGGCAGTAAATGATCCCTTTCTTTACATTATATTGGTTGTGAGAGTTGAAGTTGAGATATTGTCCGGTGAATGTTGGCTTGCGGTACATGGATGTCTTGAACCATACCTTTGTTCAAGTTATTAGCACGTCCAAAAATGCCAGTTTTTTGTCACTCTCTTTTTCTTGGTTAGTTTCAAAGAAAACTAACTGACTTGATCCAAAGAGTTGTGAGTTCAATACCATGCTACAGCAGTGGTGAACACATAACTTAAAAAGTCCGATTGGAGGGAGGTAACTGATGACTACCAAAAGAAGCTTTGCACAAAGAATGAGAATGATATAGCCCAGTGCTCATAATAAGGGTTCAGTTCAAATTTCTTGCACCTGAAGAAGGCCGGAGTGTACAATGGCCAAAACGTCTTACAAATGGTAACAAAGATGAGGACAATAATCCGAATAATGTAAATAGTATAACAAACTGAGGTATTTGTACTTGGACAGGATTCTACCATCATATAAATAATTGTTATTTTTTCTGATTAGCTGTTTGATAGATTCTGTGTCAAGTTTGATAAACTAATGTAAAGAAAGTTTATTCTTAGTTAAAAAAAAATATTAGTTTTTCAGGATACATGTGTGTTGCTCATGAGATTCTCGTTTTTTCTTAAGGTGTCAGTACTTTCATAATTCATAGTATCTCTATTAGAATATATTGTTTAAGTTTAAATAACATACTTGCAATCTACTACTTCAATGTCCTCATACTTTGAAAGTTTGTCTATGTATTTTGCTGAAATATTTTTATTGGCCTTATTTTTTGAGGAAGTCTATTGATTAGTATGGTGAAGTCCTAGACCACTGTAATGTAAAAAAAAAAGTTTTCATCTCGCACTAGTTGCTGATTGTGTTCATATTATTCTGTAGAGGGGATGTTTATTGGTATTGTGGTGAATACGAAATAAAAACAACTTTCTTTTCTTCCCTGTTTACAAATTCGCAAAATGCGAAAATCTTTTTGACCAATAGAAAAAAAAAGATTGCCTCTGTGCTGAAAAAAGGTCAAGAATAATTTTACAAACAAGTGTGAATTATTTTCTAACCAATGAAAAGAGCAATTTACAAAAAATAACAAATTGAACTTTCAATGACCCATGTCATGTTTCTTCCTGCTCAAAAAGGAATTTGCATTTTGATCCAATCATATGACTGAGCTGGCTTATTTATTAATGTGCCCGTTGGTCAGTAACAATTGGAGTCAGAGAAAAGCGGGAGAGAAAAGCAATGACCACTAATCTGAATAATGCCAGTGTCAAATTACATGCTGATATGTTATCAGCCCTTAATGATAACACAGACATTCAAGGACTCTATTCAACAGTTAAAGCTGAGTACCTAAAAGTATATCCTTTATTTTGAATTCAACTGTAATACTTTTGTGTGGAAAATAAACTCTCTCAATTTGTCTTAAGCATTTGGAAAGTTTATTTAGTGTCTGATAATTTAAAATTAATTTTTCATTTGACTATTCATCAAATCTATGAACCTTTAATGTGTGATTGCTTGATTACCTAAAACATGCTACTGACAATTACAACTGTGTAAAAATGTAAATAAATTCTGTCTTGTGTCATTATACAAAAATATAAATATGTCAAAATATACATGTGTTTCCTTGTCATTATAACCTACCTTACTTTCCTTCAGTGTATCTTTCAATGCTGGTATTTTCCTACCTTAAGTTAACTGAAATTATTTGGGGGCTATAGTAGAACTCACTGCTAAATAATTTCCTCAAAGTAGCATTTAATTTTTTTTCCTACTGTTCCATTCATTCACATATACCTAGTAGGATCTTGGAGTCAATTTTTGATTTTGGACAGCTAGGATAAAAAAAAAAATTCTTCCATTTTTGATTTCGACCCAAAGATCTGAAACTACTGATGAATCTGATTTTTGTCGACATCAAGTATCAACCACATTATTATTATTAGTGTTTTTCTATTTAGTTATCCAGGTTAGTTATGCTCTTTATAATTTTTATTGTTTGTTTTTAGGTTGATGATTTGAGTTTTCTTTGATGACTGAAATTTAGCTTTTTCTTAGACTCAATCTTGGTAAACAAGCTTTAGCATCCAATCATTGGTAAATTCAAGATATCTTTCAAGATTTTTCAAGTATTATATATATATATATATTTTTTTATGCCACTGCCCAAGACAGGTACAGCTGATCTTTGTGATTCTCCTAAACAGTTATAAACATATATCAGTTACTGTTGGGTGTGTTATGTTTACGAAATATATGAGGGTGGGCCTTATGCTAAAATTAACAAATCTTACAAAAATGCTCTTACTCACAAATGCAACAAGTCATACTGCAAGTGATGTTTTCACCACACGTCAGCTATGTGTCTTTTCAGAGTTTATTTGAAAAAGTGAAAGCACACCTAGTGACCAGATAAGTGTGTCATTGATTGGCTGTTAGAGGAAGGTTGAGTCAACATGATCAACCAAGCAAGGTGCGTACAAAAATGAATGATATTTATTGTACAATATTCTGTTGTATTTCAAACAGAAATTACATTGATTAGAATCTCAACTTTTGAGAGTTTTCAGTTAAAGCATTAAAAGCAGCCATTTTCTGACATATTTGTAAACAAAAGTTAATTCTTGCTTTTAAAAATCTTGCAAAAATAAAATATACATACGTGACACATTATTTAATGAAATCAGAAAATGTAAAGTAATCTTATTTGAAATAAGCATTATGTGCATTGCGGTGCAGTGAATATCAGCTCAGAAAGAGAAATTGGGGAGCCGAGTTCGAGTTCCAGTTGAATTCCTTGCATTCACTTACACGCAAATACCCTTAGGAAAGGTATTAATCTATCTCTTCTCTTCAGTTCTTTTTAAGCTTTTCGATTTGCAATTAGTAAATATAGTCTTCACTTAATAACCTAACCACCTCAAGGCTTTGTAGAATTTTAAAAATAGGGATATCCCAAAAAAAGTCTGAAGGAAAAGGCCACAAACTGAATAAAAACAAAGTTTTCTTGGCAAAATGCTTATGCTATCATGAAGAAGATAGATAAAAGTATTTTTTAATTATTTTTAAATCTTTTTGTAATTGTTTCTAACTGGTTCATTTAGTAGTAGTTTTTTCTCATGTCAGTGCGAGGCATAAATTGATGCCAGAGTTTATTACGTCAAAACGTAATATTATGCAAAGCCATTTTTTGACTTTGAAAGACACATTAATTTGGAAATTTTTGCAAAAATAAAATAATGGTCAGATTTTGATGAAAATTTCAGGACTTTTTCATAATTGACTGAAATCAGTTTCAAAATAATTATTTTTAGAAAATATTGGTAAAAACATTTTTTTTATTTTTACATATGTTACCCCCTACCAATTAATTTCCATAAATGTTGAAAAATGCGACTAGGTCTCAACATATAATTTTAATTAAATTCAGGAATCATTGGGGAATGCTAATTAACTGTCTTTTTTTCTTCAAAACCTGCTCATTTTTAGAAAATCTGCTCCAAATTGCGAAAACAAAAATGCAATAAAACTACGCCATTTTTATTTGGAAAAGCTTGTAATTGCTTTTATAAACATAAATTAAAATGATATCATAGTCTGAATAGTAAAAATTTTTTTCCATTAATAATGAATTTTTACATTGTTTTCATTTTTATTATTTTTTATTAAGTAATTTCTAAAAAATTTTTTAAAATTTCCTCATAGGTTTCTCAGAATTTTAAAAATTAATGTGTGGCGAATATATTTACTAATCGAAGAATCTAAAAGCTTACTATAAATAAGGGTACTCATTTTTTTGTTAAATAATTAAAACATTTTAATTTTCTGCATGTTGATTACCTGTATTTTGTTTGTATAGATAGTCATACATGATCTTTATCATTAAAAGGTTACATGATTCAAGGGTTGTCCTCCCTTGCATGAAAAAAAAAAAAAAAATTGTATATAAACCTTTCTATACCAAATTTGTCTTCCATACTTTTGCATTAACACCTCTAATAAGGTGATGGCAGCTGTGATAACAAGGCTACCGCAATTGATAAATGCTTTTTTGAAAAATTCTGGCAGTAAACAAATAATTCTTGTTTCAAGGGAACTTCAGGTAAGTTTAAATTCGGTAATTTGAATAAAATAATGTGTCAGTGAGATGTATTTTATTTTTGTAAAACTTTTTTAAAACCAAGAATTGACTACTATTTACAATTGATAAAAAATGTTGGAAAATTTGAAATTTAAAAAAAAAATTTTTTTAAACCTAAAATTTTTTGATTCTGATCAACATAATTTTGGTTTAAAATACACCAGAGTATTTTGCTTACTGTAATTAGTAAATTTAATCTCTTGGCTTTCAATTAAAACTAAAATTATAGCTTCAAGAAAACTTTTTTATTTTTAAAAATTCAATTTAAAAATTGAGGTATTGAAAATTTGAGTGGAGGTACGTATTTAAAAATATTTTTGAAATTTTATTTTATAATTAAAAAAAAAAAAAAAAATGAAAACAATTCTTGTAAAATTCATTATTCATTGAAAAATTTTTTTCTTCATAATTTGGTGATACTGAGCAAGCAAGGGACCGGATGTTTGCCCTCAGAGGTCCAGATAGCAAATGGCCAAAACTGGTCTTTGCACATCTGGGCTCCACACATGTTCCTGTGGAAAACCAAAAGTAAATGAAAATCAAATTCCTTTTACGGACCCTTTTCAGGAGCCGACGTGGATTTTGTTTATCGTCCAATGGGAAGCCCAGAATAAAATCCGGGTGTGAATTCCCAAATGATTTGTTCGGAGCCCTGAACACGAAATAAAAGGATGTCACAAGGAAACAAACACAGTTGAGAAAATATGAGCATAATTAATATGTCCCTTGACGTCAAGTGATCATATTATGTTGCCTCTTCTTTACTGTTCACTGAGCCACTTACCTGTAGGACTGAGCGGAGACTTCAAAGACACACCTAACAAATGAACGCACATACATACATACGCACAAACTCTTTTTGGCAATTACTGCTATGAACGACCTTTGTACCAACCAAAGACATTACTTTGTAAAAAAACCTTAATTGATATATATAAATGTTGTTTCTATACACAATTTGATTTTCTTGTTTTGTATCCTTCTTATAGTGGGCTATCTACTAACAAGCCCAAATCAAGTTAATCTGTTTCAACACACAGGTACACTTCACTAATGGATAACCTACTATAATACCATGTCCTGATAATATCCAAATGAATAAGAATGAAGAATATAATTGCAATGTTCAAAACATTAATTTAAAATAGTGCTCAGTATGAAAATAGAGCAAAGAATATTTATTACGTTAGAATATGCGAAAAACTACTACAAAATAAATTGTACATTTTGTTTCGACATTAACACTGTCTCGTCATGTAGTTAAGTTAACAATGAATCGTTTTCATTTAAAAAAATTGTTTTGATTTATGAGAATAACACTTCCCTTTATTTTTTGGAAATTGTTTTTTTCCGTACGAGATAAAAAGATCTCTTTCTCCCTCTATATATCTAAAGAAAGATTCCCTCTTTTTAATGAGTGGATCAATAAGTTGTTTCATCGGCATCATAAAACAACATAATACCAAAAACGAAAATTGATAAATAAAAACTGAATTGAATAAAAATTCGTAATGCGTCAACTCAAGTTAAGTAGTTTCTCTTTGTGTTTATTTCAAGAACTTACCAAAAGAAAGTTCGCATAAAAAAAAGGTATATGTCATTCACTACACAGGTTCACCAATATCTTCATCTACGATGAAATTATTTCTTGAAGTCAAATCACCCGTTCGATTAATTTTCTTTAGAGCTTTCTTTAAACATATCTTTTTCGAAATGTTTGGTTTATCGAAATTTATACACCAATCAATATGTTTTTTCAGCCACGTATACAAATCTTTTGGGAACGTTTCGTTGTCTGGAAGGTAGCTTGAACTTTTATCCTCACCTGTTGACAACAGCAAACATTTCCTTAGTTTCAGCAGTGTCGTATATGCAGCTATCATTTCCTTGGCGATAGAATTACAAAGTGTCCACAAACGGCTTACAACCGAGATGATCAACAGATGTTGGGAGATGTGATGTGTAAGAGTAGAGAGATAACGTTTTGAAGTTGCAAACGCTTTTGAACTGTAGTAAGCTGTAGTCCCAAATAAAGATACGGAACCCATAAACCGTATCAAGAAATACTCCACCAATCTAACCGAAGGCAAATATGCAAGTCGTTCAGCAGGCTCGAAGCTCTTTAAACTCTTTTCGAGTTTAGTAAACAGACCACGAACGTTGAGGACATTAATTCTTTTACAGCACTGCAAAATTCGACGAATTCCGGACCAAAAATGAAATGTACGGTAGTTGCAGCTGTATTTGTAGCCAATTTTGCTGACCACAGCCATTTCTACAACTAGACTTTTGTTTAGCAAATTGAAATATTGTGCATGTTTGTCTAGTTTTTTTATCAGATTAGAAATCATTTTAGGATTTTTAACGTGGAAACGAGCTCGGCACATGGATGGAAGGAGAAAAGTTTTTTTGGTGACAAGAGAAAGAAGTGTTGATTGTTCAGATAAATCACAATTTTCCACCGTTTCTTCCATGATCCTTTAATATATTTATACAACGAACTCTATAAAAATTATTAGCTACGTAACCAAATGTTTTCAATTAAGAAACCACATGTGGAAAGCACGTTATACACTTCTGACAATAAAATAGTGTACACCGGTCAAGGGAGATAATTAAACAAAATTTCCTTTAGGAGTCTATTCCAGTGTTTATATTAAAATCTGTTTTTATGCGCCAGAGTTTTCTTAAGAGGTTTTGGCCCATAAGAAAAAAAAGACATCATTATATAATAAAAAGAAATGAACCATAAGGAAAATTGTCTTTGAGGCTTGGAAATTAAGAGAACATATTTTAAGTTAAATGTAATTTTGTAAATTTCAAGATTGTGAGCCTAGTAGATTAAGTTATCAATCAAGAATCGAATTTTACACGCACTATAAGTATGCTAATTTTTATTTTGAAATAAAATGAGAGTAATTCAAAGCAAAGAGCCATATTTTCGTACCCGGTGTACCTTAGTGTTTTATAGACTAAATTAATGTTCACGTATAGTTTCAGGTAGAAATCAAAGTAATTGAAGTTTGTCATTTATTGAGTAATAACTGAACTCCTTGTCAGAGTCGCTATTCATTCGTAGGGCTGTACTGATTGTGGTGAAGGCCATTATTGAAAAAGAAACCTATCATCTTCTTGAAGATAAAAAATCTCACTGATTTTATTGAATTTGCAAAACTTCTTTAAAAAAGTCTTATTCTTTATAAAGATAATTATTTGTAGCTGCAGTTGGCAAAATAAAAATGTGTTAAAAGGAACAATATTTTCATGGTTTTGCAAAATAAAGCATATCTTCGACTTCTCCGAAAAGGAGAGAAAAAGGATGCGTTTGTTTGTTGTGTTTCACGATCAGTCAGTCAGCTGCCGTTCCTTTCCGCGGTAGACTGGTTACCACCTAGACTATAGGACCTAGTCTATTCTGCTGTTAAAGCAATAGCTGGTGGAAGAAGAGATTTCAAAGTGTATTTGCGAGGAAGTGAATGTAACAGTTCTCAGAGTTTGATCTCACGATAAAAATCATTAAAAAAAAAAATTAATCTAAGGGAGATAATCAACAAACATGAGTTGCTTCCCATTGGTTATTTATTTCCCTATCAACTTCAAACTCTTATATGGAAAGGAAAATAAAAATGTAAATTGGAAAGACGATATCCTCAACGATAAAGTATAAATCCAAACACCAGAAGTTTATTAAATACTTGATGATCCTGATCTAATAAAAACAAGAGATATAGTTTTAGGAAGCTTTATTTCACTTTATAACAATATTTTAGTAGATACAAAATGTGGTACAAGGTCGAAAAATTGTGTATAGGGTATAGTCACGTGTATTTCCACACAACTACATTCACTCATTGTACATATATACACGCTACAATCACGTGACAATCTTGCTTTCCAACTCATTTACGGGATGTATATATAGCAGACACGTGGTAACCCAGGGACATTTGCAGCAGAAACACAGAACACAAAGAAAGGCAGTTCACAGCCGCCCCCAATAGCAGCATGCTATTGCGGGGTTCGTGCTCTTCAATATCAAGGAATTTTCTCACACACCTGCACTAATTGCAAGACGCAAGTAGATGCCTTTTTATTTCTTTAAATAACTCGTGTACATATTTCGCCAGTTGGCACAAGATTTGTCGTCGGTATAACATGTAAGTCCAATTCCCTTTCTCTTACTGAATCAATCTTCTAAAACTCACAAGATGAACCTATTCACAAATTCAGTATTCTACACCAAATTTCTATCAATATTAATCCAAACATAAATTACATTTGACACAGCTAAGTCTGCCAGCAACAAAGAACTTTGCAACTTACCTAAAAACTTTAATACAATCTTCGGCAGAAAATGAAAGCCATTTTAATCAGGCACACTCAATGTCTGTACAAAGTATGTAAATCTTGTACACTTTATTTTATAACAACGCTTTGATCATTTATTCAATGTTTCATTTGTTAATTTGATGAGTGATGTATATATATAAAATTAATGTTGGAATGCAGAAATTCAGTTATGAAGTCTTTGGGAATGGCCTTGTGCCATGTAAAATTCAAACCTAAAATTTCTACGCATATTGAGGCCCCAACAAGGGGAATGCCGGTTGTTTTCGCTATGCTTATATTAACTTAGTCGCATTCCCAATCATTTTTTTAAATTCCTTTTAGCAACAACATCGCATTTATTCTGACATTCATTTTACAAAAAAATCACTTTTCTCTAGGGATTTGTGATATTATTAAGTAATCTATATATATATATATATATATATATATATATATAAGTAAATTTTGTTTTTTTATTTAAAATTAATATATTTTAAATTACGACACAGAAATTTCTGTTTTGAGATTTTTACCTCGTCATAATGTTAGATCATTTTCATTAAATGATATTCATTTGAATATATGAAACAATACATTTGTTATTTATGGAATTTATCTAATTGAAAATCAGAATAATCCAATAACTGAGATTAACAAATGTAACTGTAGAAACCTTATAGAGTGTCCTTTGGAAAACAGGTACCTTACAGAATCCGTAGTCTATCGATGGACTATTTCTTCTGTGGATAACTCTATTAATGTAAAGATTTATGTGGGTAGTACTAAGAACTCTCTGAAAAAAATAAAATGATTTTATCAACACACATCCTCATTTAATAATAATAGGTACAGAAATAGAACATCCCTATTGAAATATTATTGTTATTTAAAAGAAACAAATAAAATTCCCACATTAAAATAGAAAATTAAAAAAAGAAAAAAAGAAGCTAGAATATGTAAGTCTTTAAATGACCCATGCCCCTTGTGTTTATATAAAAAACTATATATTATTAAATTTCTTAAGAATAAAAATCTATTAAATAAACGCAATGAAATAAATGTCGTATGTAAACATTGAAAAATGTTCACCTTTGAATATGGTAAAAAATTTCTTCTTAAAAAATAAAAATAAAAATGATGATTAACTTACATATATCTAATAATTTATTTTATATTATGAAAGAATAATAATTAAATGGATATAAAAATAAATAGATATTTTAAAAAACTGTATTATGATATTAAGAATTGTATTAGAATATAGGATGTGCGTTGTGGTACAGTGGATATCGGCTCGGAACGAGAAACCGGGGAGCCGAGTTCAAATTCCAGTTGAATTCATTGTATTCACTTACATGCAAATACCCTTGGGAAAGGTATTAATCTGTCTCTTCCTTCCAGTTATGGGTTAAATAGCAGGAGAGATTGGGTTCTATAGCCTTGGTCGGCAACCAGTCTACTGCAGAAAGCAATAGCAACCTACTGCAGGATAATCTTCTGCCCAATCAGTCATGTCTCTTTCGAGACATGATCACCCAAGCATGGATCATGTATGGCACTTAACTGACTGATTAGAATATAATAATATAACAGATTTTATAAAAATAAAATGAATTTTAAAATTTTTGATAAGTAAATAGATATTAAAAAAATGTTATTTACAAATTAACAGTTGTAGAAAAATTAGAATAAAATGCATTCTGAATTGAAATAAAATTATTATAATTACAGGAGGAGATAAACAGAGAAAGAATAGTGCAAGAAATAACTCTTAAAAGTGAGAATATATAAATAGAGATTTATTATACCTCAATACAATAAACTAAATACAAGTACACCAATGAACAGTTAACACGAATAACAATTAAGAAGGCAATGTCTCTGTATAGGACGTATGCGTCTGTCTTGAGAAGTGGGCTTCTGTCTAGTGATGTCTAACTCTCGTCTAAGGCCGATGGCTGTCGACTCTTGTATAACGATGAATAATCTTGATCACTCCCGTGTAATGACGAAGACTCTTGTATAGTCACGAACACACTTAATCTCTTTCGAGTGCTCCCTCTGTAGTTCGTTCTCGTCTAGGTCTTTTATAACCCGGGCCATACCCATTCCTGGGTAGGACAGGATATTCCTCCACAACACATTCAAAGGTCCCTTTAAGTTAGATCAAAAATATAAAATGTTTTCTTTCTTTCTTTTCTTTTTCTATTTCTTTTAGAAAATGATGAGATACATAAAAAACGAAAAAAAAAATGTAACAATAATGGATACATCAATGGAAATGGAGTCTAGACAGGGGTTTTGATCAACTGACACTTTTGCTGTTAAGATTGAAAAAAGAAATCATGTATGCCATAAAAATATAAACTTATTTTCAAATTTAAAGTGAATCTCTATTTTGACTAGTTATATTGAACACACACACAAATTTTTCTGTCTTCCCACATCCATAAATAACAAATGTATTGTTTCTTATATTCAAATGAATATCATTTTCACAACAATGATCTAACATTATGACAAGGCAAAAATCTCAAAACATAGAAATTTCCATGTCAAAATGTAAAATATATTAATTTTAAATAAAAAACAAATTTAATTATATTATACTCTACAATATTTATTGTATTGAGTACTTTTATAAAAAAAATGAAAAGTAAATGCTGGAGAACTGCTGGTTCTGAATATATATATATACACACCTGAATATATACACACACACACACACACACACATATATATATATATATATATATACAAGTTTCATTAAATAATATATATATATATATATATATATATATATACACACACACAAACAAGTTTCATTTAAGTGATAGACAAAGGGCTGTGGTTAGGTTTTTATATAATTTTTCATGCTCTTATTTTTTCTTTTCAGTACATAAATTATATAAAAATTGTCTGAACGTTTTATTTATCCAAGCACTTATGACTATACTTTTAACCATTATCTTTAGCTTGTCTGTCATTTTAGTGAAACTTGCATCAAAGAGCAATTGCTGCATATATATATATATATATATGTTGTAACCCTAAAAGGTTACTGTGTGAGTAATCACCAAAATGAATGTTGGGAATAATAGTATATCAACAAGTACAAGACTCGCACACTGCCTGAAGTAGATATACTGCTAGTGAACTGCTAGTAAGTATAGATATTTATTATCATATATACATATAATAAATGTAGCACATGGTCAAAGTGGGAGTGGGTTGAGTCTATCACTTGAGTCTTCACTGTCTATCCTATACTGAGCTAATCACATTCATGATCCAATCACTCATAACAATTTCTTCATTTACCAGAAAAACTCGTCCATCACTTTACAATCCTACATATACTACATATTTGCAGGGGAACCTAAAAAAGGGGAACAAAACCGATGACAAAAATTTTATTTATATACAATATATTAAAAAAAATAAATTTAAAAATTTAATGATATGAAAATGAAAGGGGGAGGAGATGAAAAGGCCAAAATAAACTAAAATATAACAAATATTTAAACTAAAAATAAACAAATGTTAGTAAGACCCATCCAGCCCACAAAAATCCAAAGTGGCTGCTGTATTCTGCTAAACATCAAAATCAAGTATCAGGAAAAAATAAATAATGGAATGGGAAATCAAAGACTGACCCAGTCAAGATGAAAATTGGGGTCAAAAACAAACTAGGGAGGTGGGGAATCTCAACTTGGATCATAACAAAAGAGAAAGCTGAGAAAAGGCTAGGAACAACATTTACTCATATTAACTAGATACACAAAAGAAGTCTAACTTAACTAGGGGGCGGGTTTGCATGAGACCGCCTTGTTATTTAATAAGGAACTTAAAAAAAAATTCAAGACTGGCCTGTTTCACACAAACTAGACTTGCTACAGATACCCACTTTTCACTGAAATCTGTTGATATCAAACTATCAGATCTTATCTTCATCTTGAGCTGATGCTCAAAAAATCTAATCTAGTTAGCCAATTAAGTGTCCACGTCCACATCTTCTCCTCAGCAGTGATCTACCTGATATCTATCAATGAGATCAAACTTTCTGATCAGATCAACAAGGCTACAATCACCCGACAGTCGTGCTAGTTCCCCGCCCCCTATCTAACTTGGGATCCAGGATGGAATTCCAGTCTCCCACTAAGATTAATCACAAGGAATCCATCAGAAACAGCCCCCAAACATGGAAAAACAAGATGTGCTTCTCCCGGTTGTTGGGCACATATACCACAACAATCCAAAAAAACTACTATTCATGGCAATATCAGCCACGATTGACCGGCCCCCTGTGCTGACATGGACAAAGTCCACCCTCATACCCAGGGTAAGTGTGTCTCCTGGATCGCAGCCATCTACCATGAAGGGCAAGAGATCACACAAGCCCATTGCATTGAAGCTGGCTAGCTTAATAGACATTTTTTAAGTGTAACCCCTTATACACAGACTGGATGTAAATCTGCAGTCAGGACCCCGACAGATTGTCCAGACTGACTGTAACAATCTCGGGTGTTTTCTCTTTCAATAAACTAAATAAAATAAAATAAAATACATATATATATATATATATATATATATATATTGTAACTAAGTTGTTGAACTCATAGGTTTATTGACCTTTTTGTTCATGCATTTACTTTTATAAAGAGTGCTCGATACAAATGTAGAGCGTTATACTGTAATGGTTGTTACAATGTTTTTAAATTCATAGTATCACTTCACAAAAAATTTCTCATGTTTCGAAGCCAGCCCATTATGTTTTGGCTTCATCCTCAGGTGATTTTTTTTAGAAATGAGAATTATCTAGTTGAAAAGACCGTTTATTTGTGTTGGATTTGTTATTTTTGGGTGTTAGAGGGGTTGGTCTGTATTTTGAGTCCCGTTGACCTTTTTACTGGTCTTAGGGTCAAGTGTTTGTTTTTGGCAGAGTTCATGATAGGTTAATCTATTAATCTTGAAAGGGCTGGGGGTGCTGGCGCCTAGCTTGTTTGGTTTAGGGGTTGGTAGGTGTTGTTTTGTTTTGGGGGTGTGTGCTTTTTCTTGTTTTTTTTTATTTTTTTGTTTTTTATAAAATATACCTTTTTCAAAGTATATCTTTCATAAAAAAGTATAGGGGTTGGTAGGTGTTGTTTTGTTTTGGGGTTGGTTTCTCCTTAATTTAATGTATGTTTTTTTGTATTGGGGTGTGTGCTTTTTGCTGTTTTTTTGTTTTTTATAAAAAATATTCTTTACAAAATATATCTTTCATAAAAAATATTTTACGATATTCCATAATATTAAGCTATTTTATAATATTATAAAATATAACATTTCATAATATTCAAGAAATATATTTCTTTTATAAAATCTATCCTTTATACAACATATTTTATAAATATAAAATATATTTTTTTATTTATTTATCTACTATTCTGTTGCAACTGCATTATTTTTTGTTGGTATTGTATAGGATTTGTTTTCTTTTGGGGGGTTTCTGGTTGTTTTTTTTTTTTTTTACTTAAATTTTAGCAAGAAATATTTGTGATGTTTGCATATTACTGCTAATTAGTCTCTATGGTTTAGTAACTCGTTGCTGTTAGGGTACTGGAGAATGTGTAGTTTTTCACTTAGACATAAAGGGCAGATGTCATTAAGTGAGTTGCAAGTTCTAGTTTTTTCTAGGATTTTCCATTTTACTTTGGGTTTCTGTTTTGAATCCTTTAGCTTCCAAAAGTATGTGGAAAGGGATGTTTGATTTTGGTATAAGTTGTTTTTAAATGAGGTTAGGAGCTAGTACCAGCGCTGCTTAAAAGTATTCTTAGTTGATCCGATATACACTTTATTTATATATATATATATATATTAAATTTTCAAATTTTCTTCTATCAGATAGGCTTTTTAATGGGTAAATTTTCTTCTAGCCTATCCTTATAAAGGATATATATATATATATATATATATATATATATATATATATATATATATATATATTTCATTTTTAAACAAGTTATTTTGCTACCTTGGTTTCCACCATGAGTGGTTTCTTCAGGTGATTTTTAATAACAATTAAAAATTGCCTGAAGACACTACTCATGGTAGAAACCAAGGTAGCGAAATAACTTGTTTAAAAATGAAAAATTTTCAAAAGTTCTACAATATAATTGTATAGAACATTTTTTAATACAAATGTGTACTGGTCTAACCCTATTAGGACCAAAAACTAAGTATTAAACAATCAATATATAATAATAATTTATTTGACGTTATTTTTTATTACTATAAATGTTATTTGTTTTTAGTGAGTACATAAATACATAAAAATGAAGCAAAGTTTCCCACATTGCCAAACTAGTTATCTGCATGGGTGGGTGGGAGGTTACAAGGAGAGTGGGGAAGTGAAAAACAAAAATGTGAAGAACAAAAAGTAAATAAATAAAATAAAAAAAAGCTATAGATACATGTTACCAAGTTAACTTTAATTAATTTAAATTCAAGAAACAACACACTAACTTATCTATTATTTGGATTGGACAGTCAAATCTTTTGCTGAAGAACAAAATTCCTAACCTTTAGATGCCAGAAGCGACATCTTGACAGAATTCCTTTATCCTGAATATCACCAATTTCATGACAGTTAATAAACATAGAAAAACAATCAGACCTTTTACCAAAGAAAAGTGCACCCAAATCAGCAGTCAGAGGATGCCTTATCATTATTGGTAGATTTTAACTAGAATGCCCAATGCCATAGGGTGCGATATTCCATTCCTGTCAGGCTGTGCATCTTGATCTCATATGCCCACTTCTTGAATCACACCTAATAATATTCTATTATCGAGAGTGACTGATGTCAGAGAAGCTAATCTTTATCTTGGAGAATATACTTAGAGCATGTCAAACTTTGAGATATAAGGAGCACTCATTTTGCAGCAAGCAAAAGACCTCTTCATAACTAAAGTGCATGCTTCTCAAAATGGAAAGAACTTTGTAGCATTCTTTCTTCCAAAATCTGCTATTATCATCCTGTTTCATACAAAATTTGCCCGAGGAAATGTAATTGAAAGATATGTTGACAGATTTCAATATTTAGCATCCTCAGATCACCCTCAGAAAGATGGAGGTAACAAACCATGACAAGCACTGAAAGTGGGGGCATATAATCCATGACTGTTTCTCTCAGCTAGTTTGGTACAAGAGAGATGGTAAAGAATAGGAAGTAGATATGCAAAACACATATCTCTACTCTCTTCAAGAAATGATTTCTACAAAGCCATTGAGTAACTGCATACATTAAGTTGAAAACGATAATGTATGAACCTTGAATTAAAACATTAGCAACTAAGATACACCAACAAGTTTCTCATTAAAAATATAAGAAAAGTGACTCATATATGTTTCTAAAAAAGTTTAAAAGTACCAAAGTGATTAGTAGTTATAATTTTTACTATCTTTGTACTAGACTATGCTATGTAGGGTATATTAGATTAAGCCCTGAACAATACCTTCCAAACCTCAACATTAACATCCTGAAAGAGGAATGGACTAAGATATCCAAAGACAGTTTAAGAGCTACACAGTTTTGAAGTTGTGTTGAGGCTTTAACTGAAAATAATAGGAACCATATTGAAAACATTGATTGTTTTGATATTTCTTATGAGTCTTATTAATATTTTTTGTATTACTGGGCCTATTTATGCATTGTGAGTTTTCAAGTTGGGGGCAATTTTGCAAGTTTTGTTTCCCCACCCTAGAGTAATTAAAAATTACAAATGAAAAACTGTAAAAAAGTAGATGAACACAAACAAAATAAGCTTGGGTAAACTTAAGTTCCAATAATTAAAGTAAAAGAATAGATAGCTTAATATATTAATATAATGCAAGTTTGTCCAAGTTTAGCTAAAAGTTAAATGTTATATTAATATTAATATATGCTGGCATCTAACAGTATCAGAAAAGTAATGATAAAAAGTTTGAAACATCTTTTATTGGTAGGTGAGTAGTTAGGACCAGGAAAAGAGGAGGAAAGAAAAGAAATTAAAGATGAGTAGAAATGAGTAGAGAAATAGAAACAATACTTTTTGTGTGTAACACATTTCAAGGCTGTCATAAAGCAAATCCTCATAGTTATTTTCCTGGTCATCTATTCTTCAATGATAAATAGAATATTTTTTTTTTGTCTGAAATTCTAGGGTGAGGTGTTATTATTATTATTTATACTATTTACATGTGGACTATTGTCTTCATCTTAGTTGTTGTTATCACAATATTTTGACCGTTCTGCTCTCTGGCCATCATTATAACAATGTATATCAATCTGGGATGTGTGTTGTAGTGCATAATGTACATTGTGGTGCAGTAGATATTGGCAGTGGTGACTGTGGAACTCTAAAAGTGGTGTGGGAGCACATAGGGGCCAAGATTTTTCTGGGGAGGAGGATGGCAAACTCAAGCAGCATCTGGGTATTTGGTGCCGATTGTCTTCGGTAGATTGAAGAAAATTACTAACTAATTCTTTCCCTCAGCCATATATCACTGACTATATATATATATATCTTCATATCAAGTTTGGGATATTAGTCCTAATTAATATCTTCCTTCAGGAATGAAAATATGACAAGTCTCTTTCCTTCCCTAACAACCTGTTTGTTTCTATCTATCTGGTTGTTTTATTTTGTTTGTTTTTCTTTCAAACTGATCTCTGTAGTTGTCTTTAAAAAGCTAAATGAAAAAGAAAACACAGGGGGAAAAGTGCTGAAGATCAAATCTTATCAAAATCAGACACTGATCAGTTTCATATATTTTTGAAGCTTAAAAAGTGTGGGGGGTGCAACCGAAGGGCTAGCCCAAATTCTGGGGTGGGGGCCTTGGCCCCTTTTGGCCTCTCTGTAGAATCACCACTGGATATCAGCACAGAATGAGAGAGCCAAGTTCAAATTCCAGTTCAATTCGTTGCTGTCACTTATGTGCAAATACCCTTGGGAAAGGTATGAATCCATCTCTTCTCCTTGAAGCCATGTGTTAAATAGTAGCATAGATTGGGTTCTATAGCTTTGGTTGGCAACCAGTCTACCACAGAAAGTAATGGCAACTGCAGGAAAATCCTCTGCCCAGTCAGACACGATTGTCAAAGCATGTATCACATGTAGCACTTAACTGAATGACTGATATCAATCTGGGTAACCTAAACTGATTAATTTATTTAATCTACAAGGCTGTTCCACTGCTCATGTCTAGGGATACATCTCATCAAGTTCTTATTTTTAGTACTGCTCAGTTATTGCTTGCCCTGTTTCCACTAATTCCAAGTTCACACTGTCTGGCATAGGAATTGAATTCACAATTACTATAACACCGACGCTTTCATCCAGTAGGCTGTTGTCTGATATCTACAGACCTGAGCCTTATTTATTCACAAAATTTAGGCTCATCTCTACCCCACTATTTGGTATGTTATTAAAGTTTGAGACTGCACTTCTCATTGGTCAATATATATGAAAAAATAATTTCTGTAAAATAGAAATGGATCCTTTACAAATTTTGGCAGGTTTTAACTGCTAAGCAGAAAAAAATATACATTTGTAAAAAAATTCATACAAACTGTCTAGCCTACATAAAAATACACTTCTCTCAAAAGAATGTGTTTTAAAATAAAATTAACAAAAACAAAAAAACTTAGATGATTATACATTTAAACAAAGCTAATATTTTTGAAATAATAAAAATAAATTTTTTATAACAACCCCAAGTTTATGAAGGGTATGTACTAAGTCTCCTGTGCTCAGATGAACTAGTTGTGTTGTGGAAGTGAAGGAATGGTTGAACTGGAAGGCAGAACTATAGCTGTTGCCATTACTGCTGTAGGGTTAATCACTTCTTCACCTCAGCAATCAGGAAAAAAAGAATACATCTGACTTTAGGTAAATAAATGTATAATTTATTTACATATATACAAAACATTAGCTGCTATCCAGTGCTGCCGTGAAGGGAGAGGAAGAAAGAAACAAGAAAGAGAGAGAGAAGGAGAAAGAGTGTCAGTTGTTGTCAGCTGATGTCCTGTGTCAATGGCGGGGTTGACTGGTAAGGGGAAGCTCGTCACTTGAGTCACTTGACCCCGAAGCTATGTTTCTGTTTCTCCCCTCTGTCTTATGTTTGATTCATGTGGGTTTTTATAACAAGACTAAAGTTTGCATAGACTTGTTACTTTTTCTTGGTTTCTCTTCTTTTACTGGTTATCTCTTCAGTTGGTAAGCAATTCCTTTTTCTATTGGTCAATATATTTTTTTAGCATTGGCTTGCTAAATGAGTAATGAAAAATAGTTGTTTTGCTATTGGAAGATATGCATTGATCCCATGCACAGAACTCAAATCTCATATTTCATTTTGGTCATCAAGCAGTCAACATCCAGTTAAACAGAAAAGTGTAAGAAACACGACCAATGATAGTCATTTAAATATATTTAATATCCAAATAAAATGAGGGAAATAAAGGGAAAAGTGTTTGCAGACAATATGCATCTGCAGAGTTATCTTGGGAGAAAAGGTATCTAGATATCTTGTCAACAGACTTTACTCACAGTTATCTTCTTAAGGTAGTAATATTTTTTGAGTTTGTATAACTTGATGCCACTGACCAGGGTTTATGGTGAAGAGAGCAGTCTGTTTTGTACTGTCTGAGTAATGTGATGAAAGAAAAAAAGAGGATGGTCTCTGAATTTGGAGCTTACATAGCTATTGTTGCATGAGCTTTAAAGTGGTAGTGATTGGTCCTTTCTTTATCCATTCAGCATTCTTATTTTATTCTATGCTAGATTAATTATAATTTTGATTGGTTATTATAAATTCTAATAATCTCTCATCTGAAATGATATCTCACATCTCCTGATTATTAGTTCATTATTGTTTTTTCAGTCCTTATGCATAAAATTTGAATATCATTGGAGTCTTTGTATTTTGATATGAAAACTAACTTCTGTAAATAAATTTTCTTTTGCTTTGATAAGATTTTTGCTCTCTAGAGAAACCCTTAAAAAATTACCATGTAGAAATAGGTTTCATCTTAAATAAACCATTTGTTTACATATATACCAATAAAAACAATGTTACCATAACACGGGCATGTGTTTGCTTTGTCTGTCAGTTAAGTGCCATTTGTAATACAGACTTGGCTGATAATATCTCAAAAGAGACATAACTGACTGGGCAGAAGATTTTTCTGCAGTAGGTTGCCATTACTTTTATTATATATTATTGTTTAAATATTCTTCTGTTTCTTTTTTTTATAAATGTTTGCATTTTCTGTTTGATGTCAGATATTTGTATATAATAGTTTTTCTTTAGTTTTGAGTTCATCATTTTTTTGTTTCCTTTTGTATGTGTGTTATATTGGAATTAGGAATCAAATGATTTTTTAAGATTGCATTGTATTGAAATATGTAGAGATAATGACAAGGAAACATACATTTTATTTTTAATAAAATAAGATAAGGAATTTATTTACAAATTTACACATTTGAAGTTTCAGTAGCTTGTTTCAGGACAAGTTATCAAACATTAAATGTTCTTAGTTTTGATGAATTGTCAAGAAGAGAAAATGTTCATATTGAATTATCAGACATGAAGTAATATTCCAAAATGCTTAAAACAAATTGAGAGAGTTCCTTTTTCACATAAAAGTTATACTGTTGTATTCAACAGGAATGAAAAGATATTTTAAACTTAGGAGTTGAATAGAGTTCTTTGAAATTCCCCTGCTCTCATTAAAGGCTGATAATGTATCAGCATGTAATTTGACACCAGAGTTATTCAGATGTGTGGGATGTTGCCTTTCTCTCTTTTGATTCAACTTTCTCTGCCTAAAAAGTGATTTGACATTGGCTCATTACTTTTCTGTTTGTAAACCACTCCCTTTTCATTGGTCAAAGCAAATTTTCAGATAGGCTTCTTTTCTTCAGTTCAGAGTTTCTTCCGTTTTCTCTTGGTCAAGATAAATTTTAGCACAGGCTCATAAATTTTAAAACAGTGAAGAAAAGAGTTATTTTTATTTTGTATTCACCACGGGATGATCGTTTTATACATTTTGCACATTTTTGTGTGCTTCAGATAGTTTATTAATGTTTGTTCTTCATCTTTATACATGTCATAGGTTATTTCTTTTGAGTACATGTCGACTGGATCTGATTCATGACTCTGATTGAATCTCACTTAGTCACCTTGGTCACTGAATCACTCTATCTGTCTGAAAAGCATGTGTAACTTCCTTTATATAAATCTCTACCATGTATATATGTTTTTGAATGTTTTAGGCAGGAAAAATGGTTATTGGTGAATCTGGTATTTCTTTGTTCCTTTCATCTACTGTGAACTTTATTAACCAAAATCTTGCATGAAATTGACTGAGTTATCTGTTTGTCTTGTCTGCACCTGGAAATGGAGGAGTGTGTCAAAAGGTAAAGAGAGGAAAAGAGTGTATATGAGAGAGAGAGAGATTCTGTCCTCATTTAGAAAAAATGGTAAATTTCAATACCTCATTTCTTATCTAGCTCAACAAATGTGTTGAATTCAAATGGAATTTGAACTCTGATTTCTCGTTCCAAGCCAATATTCACTGCACTACAATGCACACCCTACATTGCTAATGTACCAAATCCTATATTCACAAGTGCCTTACTATTTTGGCCTTATACCACATTCAGTGGTGATTGTGAAACTCTAAAAGTGAAGGTGTTACTTAGGGGTCTAGATTTTTGTGAGGAGGAGTGGGTAAACTCAAGTAGCATCTTCATTTTCATACTACACCACTATCCTATACATAACTTAGGAATGAGTTTGAGTATAAGTATAATACCTCACTAAATTAAGTAGGATAACTTTTACTTCATAGTAGTGGAGTTCTAGTCTATTCTTGCTTTCTTTTCCACTAACAAGTTGTTGGAACATAAGAGAGGTTGATTTCAAAACAAAATCAAAGTGTTAACTAACATCAATAATAGCAGAACACTGTGATTTGTCTATTCTGATTTTTTCCTCTACAAATCTTTTTTGAAGCACAAAAAATGAATGTAAGAAAAAAAAATGTGAAAAAAGAATTATGCAACGAAATCAATCAAAAAGCTGTGGGCACCACAGCCATACAAAAATCAGCTGAAAATTAATTTATGTTTTCTGATCATGTGATCAAGAGGCTATTTGAAATAAAGAAATAACTTAAATAATATAATTTCTCCATGACTATATGACTATTATTAAGTCTCTTTCCCTCCTTAGCAACATGTCTGTTTCTATCTATCTGGTTGTTTTATTTTGATTGTTTTTTTTTCAAACTGGTCTCTGTATGTGTCTTTAAAAAACTAAATGAAAAAAAAAACACAGAGGGAAAAGTGCTGAAGATCAAATCTTATCAAAATCAAAGACTAATCAGTTTCATAAATTTTTGAAGAGTATAAAAGTCGGTGTGTGTGTGTGTGTTGGTGGGGAATTGAGAATCCCAACCAAAATTCTGAGGTGGGAGGGCTTGGCTCCTTCTGCTCTTCTCATAGAATTGCCACTGGCCAGATTATGCTGTCTAATAAATAATAATATGAAGTACTAACCAAAAATTCATAGAATTTGACAAGGAAGTGGATTATTTAAAGGAAATAATGGAAAGTATGTTCTTACAGCCTATTCTGAGGACCCTAGAAGTTATGCCAGGATTTGTCATCAGCAGTCACAATCTGCACAACATAAGAAATGCAGATGATACAGTGCTGATAGCTGACATGGAAAGAAAACTACAAGACCTCCTAAAAAATGTAGATGAGAAAAGTTGAAAGAAAGGACTATAAATAAACTACAAGAAAACTGAATGTATGGTCATCAGCAAAGAGAGGAGCCCAAAATACCAATTACAGGTTGGGGTTACTAAAATCAAGCAAGTACAAAAATTTAAGTACTTGGGAAGTGTTCTAATGGAAGATGGAATGTGCAACACTGAGATCTGAAGGCGAATTGGCATGGCCAAGGACGCATTCCAGAAGTTGATTAGCATATTAAGAAACAGGAAAATTTTGCTAGAAACAAAGAAGAGTGTTCTGGATTAATATGTGATGTCTGTTCTTCAATGTGGCAGTTAATACTGAACAATATCATCAAAGATGAAGGAAAAACTTGAAGCAATTGAAACGTGATTCATCAGAAGGATACTGTAGATATCATGGCTCGAGCATGTGAGCAATGATGAGGGTTTAGAAAGGATGGAAATGAAAGAAATTAATACTGAGCACCAGGAAAAGACCGCTAAAGTTCTTGGGATATGTGATGAGGAAGGAAGGCTTGGAGAATCTGATACTCACAGGTCAGATAGAAGGGAAAGAGACAGGGGAAAGCAGCAGATAACATATTTCAAGGGTCTGAGCAGGTGGATGGCACAGTAGGGTTTGGGTGGGGTAACAGGAGAAAGCGTGCTAAGAGCTACCAGGAATAGTGAGATGTGGAAGGCCATGATCGCCTACGTCCTGAAGAAACATGGCACATAGAAGAAGAAGAATTATTTTTATGGTAATTATTTTCTAACATAGAAAACATATTCAACACGTGGGAAAAAATGGATCAAGGGAAATAATTAGACTATTGATATTAAATTAACTCCCTTGAATCAGCGTTACAGCTGATAAAAGCATGGCGTCCGATGGAGCTATTCGTAGTAAGTTCGTTCTTGTATTTTTTTGGTTTGCTTTTAGTTTAAATGTCAAATGCTTTTTTTTTCTAGCTTTCTACTATATTTTATGTATTTCTTATAAAAAAAACGCTAAATATGTATTGTATCTTTTATTTATTTTACTCGTTTGTATATCTATCATGCCTTGTCGAATTGCTTTTGCTTGAGAACACCGTCTCTCTAACACGTCATATGTACTAATAAACAAGTTAGCATGAAGTTATTGTTTTTTCTTATGTTAATAATAGAATATTTTTTAGATTAATTTTTAAAAATTTATTTTAATGTTTTGTTTTTTAAATTCCATATGTCACTAAAAACGATCATTTATATAATTTTGATGGCACTTCGTTTTCTAATTTTTTAACCGATTATTTTAAAAATGTTTTTCAGGAAATTAAGTTTTCGCTTGGATATCGCATATTTTAAAACTAAAGCAAAACTAACGACGTCATGATTAGAGAATTATTTATCAATCAATAGGTTGTTTATAAAAACTTAGACAATTATTCAAGTTTTTTTATTTGTTAAATTTTTATTAGCGCAAACAAACTGTTTTTTTTTTTTCGTGCAATTAATATTTTAATTTAATGTTTTAATTAATATTGTTTTCTCTATTTAACTTGGGTATTAATTTATTTTACCCAAGTTAAGTATTATTTTTGTGTAGTTTGCGTTGTTCAACACACATAGGTAATCTACTTCATTCATGCATTTAATTTGTTATTTGTTGGAATTTTGAATTATCGAATGTTTTCTTTTAAGTTTCACTGTAAAACCATCATTAATTTTTAATTATTACCATTATTTAGTCTAGAAATTTAATAAAAGTTTTTTTTTTTATAAAACAAAACATGCCAAGGCCAAGACTAATTATTGTAGTTAATGTAGTTGTGTAAATTCTAAAAAAGTTTGAGACACTGAGTGAAATGGATAGAGAGAGAAACTTTTATAGTTGAAATTCAAAAAGTAAAACTAAAACTATTTTCAATAATCGAAAAAACAAAAAACAAACAAACTTGTTTTATACACTGAACACTAACAATTTGGACGGTGATTAATTCCTGTAATTTTTTAAACAATTAAATTTCTTTAAAACCCAGCAAGTTTCTTGGTAATTCCTCAATCATTCATTTTGTTTGTTTTTGTTTATTGCATGTGCGCGTATGGCACAGAGGTTGAGTTGTTGACAACACAACATGAGGTTTTTGCACGAGCCGCGTGGAAAATAATGATTAACAAATACACTTTATTAACTCTATAATAAAGAATAAAGATGTTAAATGTTAAACAGAGACATCTTGTAACTGAGTCTGTAGACGTAGGGGGTGGTTAATGTTTCTTTGATTCGGCCTTGTGTCAGACATAACCGAACTCCCTCCAGCTTACAAGTTTTATCCAGAATTATATCATCATTAGAATTTATCAGAAGGTTTTTATTGTTATCAGAAGATTGGTTGTCGGCAGGTTGGAATATATGGAATTGTGTAGTGTAGAATAAAATAAGAATATACATTTTTCATGTTAAACTATCGCCCGGTTCACACTCCACCCACATCTATTGAACAGGTGAAGAGGCTCATCCCTTGTTTCCTGTTTAGGATGCGGTTTCCGGCTTTCTCTTTTCCAATCTCTTCACTCTTTTCCTTTTTTATTATTTTTTTTTCAATTGGAGTAGATAGACTAAACTATCGCCCGGTTCACACTCCACCCACATCTATTGAACAGGTGAAGAGGCTCATCCCTTGTTTCCTGTTTAGGATGTGGTCTCCGGCTTTCTCTTTTCCAATCTCTTCACTCTTACGTAGCCCCCTGCACATCAGTGGCGTTACCGCCTTGCTTGGGGTGATATGGTTAAAAAAAAAAAAATAGAAATTTATTAAAAGGAAAGAATAACACAAGTTGTAGAAGTTAATGTGCAATTAGAAACATTATTAAGAAATTAAGGGTAGAGTTCGTGTTCAATGATAAAGTTATGGGTATCAAGATTTGTAAAAAATGTTCATAGTGGTAATTATTGGAAAGAGTATATGCGTAACATTGTGTATGTATGTGTGAGTGTTTGTTTGTTAGGAGTGTCTTTGGATGGAGAAGAAGTAGAATGAATCAGTAGAGAACAAGGTGCGACCTGACCTTATCTCCGGTTGATTTGAAGTCAACGTTACATTTTAGTTTTGTCTTTCTTGCTGCTTCCATCTGACGGACTGACACTGATCAAGTCCTTTTATTGTAATCTAGATTTTTCACACTTGATCGCTAAGTCCCTTTAGTCTTGCTAGTTGCTTCCATTGGTCAGAAAATCAATATAACACCTACTTGCAAAATCTGGTTTCGACTTTTTCTTTAAGCACATAGTCAATCTTTTTTTCTATTTGGGAAAAAACCAGGATTTCAAATGTCATTGTGAATTTTTGTAAAAGTGAAGTAAGTTGATTTTAATTCTTAATTTCTTATTCACTACAAGTTTGAAATTGGAAATTTATCAGTGAATAGTTTTAAATCGCAGACACACCTGTTGCATTCATTTCGCTCTAAAAATGTATTTTTTTTGGGGGGGGATGGGAAAGCTTATGGACACTCTTTAACCATTAAGGCATACTTATCTTTGGTAGGGTGACTGAACAGTCAGTTTATACTTTGTTTGAAATCAAAACACTCTACAACTTTTTCCCAAGAACAGTCTTACTGTAGTCAATTGAATTAAATAATAAAAAAAGAAAAAAGTGAGTTTGAAGTTGGCTATCATCATTTATGTCTTGAAGTGATGACATCATTAAAGTGCCTTAACAAATACGAACAGTTACATCTTTAGTGTTTATTTTGTTTCCTGGTTTTATTTCCCTGGTAATTTCTTCGTAATTCTATGAAAACACTGACAAGTAGTGATATTATTACTAAACTTGTTTTGAAGAAAATAGAATTTCCATCTTTCTTTTTCATAATTGCTTGAGTGTCACTGTTTTACTTTGTGAGAATGAATTTAATTTTCTTTTGTTTTTCTATAAAAAAAAAGTGTTTTAATAAAGAGGAAAGATCAAAATATTTTTCAATTATTTAAAATTTTTAAAATCCTAACATATTCGAAATTTTTGTAAAAAATCTTGTTTTCATTTTCATTAGCTGGTAATCAAATTATTACGAGAGTTTACAATGAATAATATCTAACTCAGTTTTTCCAGTGAAAATCATTAATTTAGAAATTTTTTTTTTTATATAATCGTTTTCACCACCACTATTGCGCAGGGGGGCTACATAGAGGGGAAATGGTGAGAAAGAATGGTTAGACATAGGAAATGTCGGAAGGAGGGTGATAGATGGGTAAGGATACTGAGAATGAGGGTTGGGTAAATGGTGAGAGTGTTAGGAGAATAGATGCAAATTAGTGTGATAGGAGGTGTCTATTCACTTTACATTTAAACTGGAGATTGTACCTGTCTGGAAAGCAGACATTGTGGAAGGGAATTCCACAGGTGGGAAGCACGAGAAAAGAAGCTGTTGGAGTAGAAATTATGGTTACATCTTAACAGTTTTACTGTAAAAGGGTGGGACCTAGTTGCTAATCTAGTATCTTGTGTAAATTTGTACCTAGGCAGCACCAATGAGCTAAGTTCATTGGAGTAGAAGCCGTGAAAGTATTTATAGAAGAGGCACAGGGAAGCCACATCATGCTGGTGGGAGAGTGGTTGCAGCTGGTCTGCCAAGTCAGTATCGATCACGTTACAGATTCTCCGCTGTATTTTGTCAAGAAGCCCGAGGAGAGTAGCAGGGGCACCCGACCAGATGTGGCAGCAGTATTCAATACATGGGTTGATGGTAGATTTATATATATGCAGGATAGATTCAGACAGGAAAAACTTCCGGGCCTTGCGCAGAGAACCGACTTTCATAGCGACGGATTTGGCAATGGATTTGATATAGTCATTCCATTTGAGGTCCGCTGAGAGTGTAAGGCCAAGGAGGCGTAGTGTTTTACTCTCTGGGAGGCAAGCCTGTTCCATGCTAATGGAAGGTAGATGCGGTTATCTATGGTGGTTAGTTGATAGCAGCTTCGTTTTAGAAGCATTGAAATTTACGAGCCATTTCCTACCCCAGTCCACTATGGATTCTTGCAAAAATCAAATAATTGTCAGATTTAAATGAAACTTTCAGGACTTAAGAATAAAATTATTGTTGAAATTATTATTTTAAAAAAATCTCTTTTCTCTTCTGCTCAATATGTCCAAATAGTAGATATATTGGTGAATCTGGAAACAGTTTTAGATTCTGTTTTAATAATCATAAACTAAGCATACGCCAAAACAACCCTTATTCCCCCAAAGCTGAACACTTTAATCAACCAGGACACACATTAGAAAACTGCTAATGTTTACTGATAGGTTCTGATTTTAGTTCCACATACTCACGCAGAAAGAAAGAAAAATACTGGATTTTAAAATTAAATACATATAGGCTAGGGTTAAATAGGGACTTAGGTATTTTGAATCTTTATAAATATTTCAATAGTTAAACATTTTTTAGATACACTTAAAAATTTTTTCTTTAAAACAATATTTAAAAATATTATTACAGTTAGGTTTATGTTTAAAATATTCAAACACTATTGCTTTCTACATCATGTGATGGACGCTTCTCGCGAGGAACGCTCTCGCGACGGATGCTTCTAGTTTAAATTTTAAAATCATTTGTTTCTGATGAAAGGCCGAGGCCGGTCTGAAATATCAAATATATATATATACATATAATAATAGAAATAAATAAATACTGTCAAAAAAATACATTTTTAACTTACAACTTTTTAGTAGTTTTTCCTATACATATTAAGACAGTATACGTGGATTATCATTATGCTATATATATTTTACATCTGTTACCCACCTCCACATAAATTCATGAAATTTGAAATTTTTCTTGAGAAAATTGGTTTTATTAGTTAAACGCAGGACTCATTGGGGATGTAAATCATCTATTATGTTTTTTCAAACATTTTGCCTTTATTTCCGAAAATCTACTCCTAATAGTAAAATAAAAAAGGCAATAAAACTATAACATTGTTTAATTAGATAAGCTTTTAATTGCTTTAATAAATAATTTAATGGCATTATATATAATAATTTATAAAGTTTCAAAAATATTTTAAAAGTACTTCAAGGATTTGTTGGCATTATTAATTGAATATTACAGTTACTAATTGAAAAGTTTAATACATTTATCATGCCTTCATATTTTTAAAAATAATTTTTTTTTTTTTTTTTGCATCGTATTTTCTGCACATTTTCTTGAGATTACAGGAAAAAATTTGCACAATTATGCCTCTTGTGATCACCATAGACCTTTAGCCTATCTCGCATCTGTTACACTCACATTAAAACATAAGAGGGGAGGAGAGGTCAGAAAGATCAAGAATCCATGATTAAGAAATAATTTTAGTCTAAATTTCATGCTATAATTAAGTAATGTTCATATAAATCATATTGATTTAACATTAAATTTGCTAATTTTCCAAAAATAACGTGTCACAGATGTATATTTTATTTTTGCAAGATTTTTAAAACCAAGAATTAATTTTTGTTAACAAATGTGTCGAATGCTCAAAAATAGCTGAAAAATTTTAAAAAAATCCAAAGAAAAATAAAAATCTAAATTTTAGATTCCAGTCAATATAATTTCTGTTTGAAATACACCAGAGTATTTTGCTTATTGGAAATAGTAAATTTAATCATTTAGTTTTCAATTAAAACTAAAATAAAAGTTTCAAGAAAACTTATTTATAAAAGTTCAATTTAAAAGCTAGTTATCAAAAATGAGTGAAGATACCGAATTTAAATGTATTATCGTCTAGTTTTTATATATTTTTTTAAAATGCAAATTCTTTTGAAGCAATTGTATTTTTTTATGTAGGCCAAACGGTTTGTGTGAAAGTTTTTACAAAATCATATCTTTTTTTGGCTTAGCAGTTAAAACCAGCCAAAATTTGTGAAGGATCCATTTCCATTTCATGTATATATTGACTGGTGAAAGACGAGGTCTCAAACTCTAATAATATCCTGAATAGTGGGGCAGACATGAGCCTAAATTTTCTGTATAAATAGGTCAGTAGATACAAGGAGATCTTATAAAGTGAGGATCTTTGACTGCAAGGGAAAAACATCAAGAAGGCTCTATTACCAGTCAACTACAGAGATGAGAGGAATTTGAATTCCAGTGACGATTCTAAGGTTGGACGCCCTCTAAAAGAAAAGGGTTTCAGAAAAATTTTCTCAAGAACAAACTGTTTAAAAAGGGAGTATTTAAAAAAAAACAACAAATTATTATGTCCCAGAGATGCCTGTGAAATAATTTGCAAGTGGGCACTTTCATTTTTTATCAAAAGTGGTTGCACCTTTGTTTTTTAACTTATTGTTTTCTCGTTTGTCATTTTTTGAAATCCTTGTTTTCTCCTGAGTTTTAATTTTTTGCTGGTGATCCTTTACCATAAATGCTTATCCTGCCTTAATAGGTGCAGAAAGGAAATTTTGTTTGCATCTGTTTTTTTTTTTTTTTTTTTTTTTTTTTTTTGTAAAAGAACTTTGTCTCTTTAAAATTTTATGCAGTGATTGTTTTGTATTTTAAAAATTTGCGCATATTAATGCCTTGCTATTTCTACTAACAAATTTTTTGTGTCTAGCATAAGAGCTTGGATTTAATAAAAATTGGATAAAAACACATTAATTTTGAAATTCCTGCAAAAATTAAATAATTTTAATGAAACTTTTAGGACTTATTCACAAATGAAATTATTTTTGATTTTTTTTTTTTTTTTTTTTATAGGGAATCTTTTTTGGTAAAAATATATATATTTTTTTTTTTCATGTTACCCCGACCTCCACTTAATGTCATGAAATTTTCAGAAATTGATTTTCATCCCCAAATTTTTCTTTATTAGTTAAAAGTAGTAGTCCTTGGAAAATTACAAAAATAATCATATGCAATAATGATTAATTAAGTTTGATTAGAGAATCAATGAAAGCATCAGTGACAGGTGGCTGTTCTTGTGGCTAGTTTCATGACAGCATGATTTAATTATTGAACTCAGCTTCTGTGTAGACTTTCATTATTTGGACCAGTACTGCATTTATCTTGGTTAGCTTTCTGACCTTCTCCAGGTGATTATCAGTGCTGGATACTGCAGAATAGATAAGATATATTGAAAACAAGGATGAGGATACCAGTCCAAATAAATAAGTCCTGAAATTATGATACTCTATCTTGAAACTTTTTAATTAATACTGTCATGTAATTTACAAAAATAAAAAAAAAGTTCATGCATTTTTATTTCTGTAACTTGCTCCATTTTAGGTTAAAAGAATTCATTAATCTAGAATATTTCTTCCTATTTTTTTCTCATTTAAAGATATTAAAAAAAAATGACTAAAATTTCCCAAATTATTATAAAGTCTTTGATTTAACTTAACAAAACTACGTATCTTTTATAAAAATAAAGATCTTTTTCTTTTTCAAATTTCTGGTTATATAGTTGTAGGTACAGTTTCACAAATAAAATAAAAATATTTATTAAATCCCCTGAAAATTATCATTTACCTAACCCCTCATTAACGCCAGTATTCTTAAGGATAGGTTAATAATCTAATGTTGTTTCTGAGTCAAGATACTTGGATAAGTGAAACAAAATATTAAAGATTGTCATATGCCTTCCTCAAAGATAATCATTAATATAATTATGTGCCGATTCAGGGATATCTACATTTTCCACATCTATGGACAGATACGAGTTCTCTCTCCTAAATCATGACAAATGGACGATAATAAACAAAGATAAAATAAGATTACTGTTTGATTGATATAATTGAACTGTAATCTTCCCAGGTCCGCTTCTTTATCAACACGTGCACTGACCAACAATTCAAGAATGAACAACAAGGCAAAATGATTTTGGTACAAAAAAATTTAATATGTGAACAAAATATTAAAATAAAAAAAAATATAAGTATGAGTAAGAATGTCCAATGACCTGAATCTCAAAACTTATGTTTGGATACCAAATTAGTCGAAATAACAAATGACGACAAATACGAATTAATATGAATGCAGAAGATCAACACATAATAAAAAATGAGAGAGGATTCATATAATATTATTTAGACATGTGGAAAGGTGTTTGCGATAACATATTTGTGAAAGTTTGTGTATTTTCTAACACGGGCCCAAGAATATAATAACTTATCTTTGTCAGTTACTTTTCTTATCGTTTTACTGTCTTTTCTTTTCTCTTTTTCTTCTTTCTTTCTTCTTTACACAAACTCGAGAATTCAAACACTGCCCAGCTACAACAAATATATCTGCAATCATCTTTACTTCTTTCTTCAAACAAATATTGTATTTTCAGTGTCTTTCTTTCTTCTTCCTTACACAAACTCGGATTCAAACACTGCCCGGTTGTAATAAATATATCTGCAATCTTCTTTACTTCTTTCTTCAAGCGAATGTTGTATTTTCAGCATACAAATATCTCTGTAATTTCTTCTTTTCACTGGCTCTGCTATGACACTACGCCGGGTCGGTTGCTGTTGGTTTTGATCCAGATAGCTGGTCATAGATTGACTCTATTCATGATGATCTCCCTTGTCCCATGTTGTGTTGATTGATCACAAGGTAGTCATGTGAGTTTTCTACTAGCTGTCTCTCTGCTGAACTAAACCAAATCAGGAAGCGTGCACACAATTGGATAATAAAAGAAATAAATATGGCACCAAGAAAAATAAATGGACTGACGTCTGAAGTGTTATAAAATAAAGTCTTTATATACAGAAAATAATTCACACAATAGTCATTCAGATAATTCCCAATCCCTGCTGGTAATGGAATGGAAGTCTCTTAAGTAAATCAAATTATCCTCCTAAGCAATAAGCGAGAAATCTGGCTAGTCGCAGCGCTTTACTCTGACTGGAGTTCTAAGTTCGTTGTTAGTCTAGTCGACTTTGGTTCTTTTTCTTCAGAATGTTGCGGAAATTGCCAAAGTGCTGGGTTATGGGTAGGTTGGTGTGGTTCGTCTTTGGAATCTAAATCGAGGTGGATTTCTTGTCCCCCGGTTGGATCACTCTGCTCTTTCGACCCTTGGGGTCCTGTATTTATACCCATACCATGGTATGGAGCTGACGGATGCTGTGTGTCTGACCCCTCATCTCGGTAACCAATAAAATGCTGAGGTTAGCTGCTACTTGTTATTGCCTTCAGTTCATCCAATGGGATTAGCCTTATTTCCATGACGTCAGCTGCTGGTCGTCTCTCCCTTTCGAGGCGCTGGTTCACAAGACCAATGAGATGCCTCTCAGTCTTATGACGTCATCTTTCTATACCCTTCTCTGGGTTGGATTTATCCGGTGAATTTTTTTTCTCAAAAAATATTTTTGGGGATTTTTTTAATCAATCACTATTAACCTTTTGAACATGTCATGAAGCCTATATGACTAAGCCTTTCCCTTTTTGCCTGAAACAACCAGACAGACAGGTGTGTCTGTTTACATTGTCACTTAGATAAGAATTTTCGCATCTGCGTTTCCAATATCTGTATTTTCGAGACATAGATATTTTCAGAGCTTTCTGTTGATGACAGAAAATGTTTTGTTATCAGCTCATTCACCTAATGTCAAGCTAGCCAGGCAATTCTCTATTTCCTTTGATATCACCTTGGTGGGTGACTGATTCTTCTAAATTTCATCTAAGGCCATCTGGATCTTATATTCAAATTACTAATGTCCATCGTTCTGTATTTTATCTATCCGGAAATAAAAATGAATTTATTTCTCTTTCCTTTCTCTTCTTTCTCTCTCTCCCTCTCAGGTTTAGAATAACAACAAGGAAATCAAAACTTGTTGCCTTTTGTTTCTTTTACCTTCGCTCATATTCGGAGAATAAAAAAAATTCTTTTAGTACGTTTTCTTCTGATCTATAATAGTAATTTCTTCTGTTTACAAAATTTTCCAATTATAGTTAATACTTAATTAATAAAATTACCTCTGTTCCGCTAAATATTTTTACACTGCGTCACTACCTTTCTTTCTTGATAAACAATTCGGCTTAGTCTTCTTCTTCTTATTTTAATGAATAAAAATATATACACTTATATTTCTTATTTGGAGTTGCTTAAGATGAACTGGTTGAATTACGTCATTATCACAAATGCGTTTCTCCTCCTTCATTCATAAGTTATCAGTGCTCAGCAACCCGGACTTGTCCATTCAAAGTCTAGTCCACAACTGATTTCCAATATCAGACTTCCTCATCTCATGCATGAACTTTAGCTCCTGCTGCTTCATGACTTCATGTCTGGTCCCTGTCTAGTTCCTGTCTAGACACCTGTTACTAAGGGTATCTGGGTCAGTCAACTTTTGACCTGATATCCCAAAACTGACTCTAGACTCCCACATGACTATCCCCAATCTTAATATATATGTGTAGGTGTGTGTGGTTGGCTGGCTGGCTGGCTATCTGCATTGTAACAAGATCTAGTACTAAAATTGAGGAGAATCCCACACACTCACCACAGTACCCAACCTCAGTCTAGGGCTTAGATGTTATTCCTTTCTATTGTTTCACTCTGACCCCTAAAGACTATTATTGTCTGCACACTGTAGTCAAGCCCTGGATTGAGGTTGTTTCAACAGATGTCTGTCTCTTCCAGCACCATCATGAAATTATCAGCCTGTCATACCTGACTGGTTGGTAAATTTAATGAATATGTCACCCTAAATATGCAAATAAAGAGAATCTCTTTGCTTTCAAACATCTAGAAATTGAAATAAAAACATATTTAGTGACTTATTTTTGAATGAAGATCAACTACCTGGATATTCAGTTGCTTCTGAAACTATTCTTGAATTTTATTGAATTTTTTTTTTTAATCATATCACCCCAAGCAAGGCAGTAACGCCACTGATGTGCAAGGGGCTACGTAGGAGTGAAGAGATTGGAAAAGAGAAAGCCGGAAACCACATCCTAAACAGGGAATGAGGGATGAGCCTATTCACCTGTTCAATAGACGAGGGTGGAGTGTGAACCGGGCGATAGTTTAGTCTATGTGTTTTCAGTTTGTTTAAGTTGAACATGTGTACAATAAAATAAATATACTGATTTTGTTTTTATTGAATGTCTTTGTTTTTCTTCATATTATAATTTGTCCTCAATTACCTGGTACTCTGTAATATATGAGGGGGTGCTGAAAAGTTATTGATCTTACTTCTGAAAATCTGACTGAATCACCAAACATCAGTTTTTTTTATCTCTTCTTGGTTGAGCTGAAAAATCCTTAGAATAATGTGCATGTCTTTGTATGTGTGTTAGTTTTCATTTCAGTTTTCATGTGTTTCTTAGCAAAATTGGTGCATAAAATAAATTATTAACATGGCATGATAATGATACTTTTCCTCTCTCCATGTGATCAAATAAACACACTCAACTGTTATATTAATAATATTAAATAATCTTAATAAAATGTTATTCTTTATAGGTTTTCTTAAATTGTTTTTACTTTCAGATCTGCCTCTTCATGAGATGGATACAAATCTTATGTTTGAGAAATTTACAATTCAAGAAATCCGAGAAATAGAAAAGAAGAACAGGTAAATCAGTTTCTCTCTCTCTCTCTCAAGTAACAAGTGAAATTATTTCATAGCTTTACTTTTGTGTTGGAGACAAAAACTGAATCTAATACAAAGCCCCTTAGGTAAAAGGGATGAACATTTGCAATTCCAGTTTGGTTTACTAAACTTACATGCATTCTTTTAGACTATATTTTCTTTTGACTACAATCTATGAAAATTTATCAAGAAAATAATTTATTGGAAAATGTTCTTATACCAATAAAAATGGAGTTATTTATTTATTTTTTTGACTGTCTTAACAAAGCAATTATTTGGCAAGACAGTTTGTATGTCATTGCCAATTTCTGACCAGTTTATCACTTTTGTCCCTAATGTATGATTTGTTTAGTATAAAACTTGATTATTTGGTTTGAAATCTCTGATATAAAAGTTCATATTCACAAAACACTTTGATAATCCTGTATTTCTTCATAAATTGGCTGTTGTATCCATTGGTGATTGTTTTGTGATATCATTTGCTAATAAAAAAAAATTAAATAGTTAAATATATTTATCTATATGTTTTGTCAGGTATTATTTTAGATGTCAATATCTTCACAATAAAAGTGGTATTAACCAACCTATGTTGATGAAATTTCCAATATATATTTATATGATCTGTGTATCACATGAATTTCAGCTTATAATATTTAACTTTTTAAAACATATGATAACAGCTGGTTTATCAGCCAAAAAAGATATAAATTTTTATTTAAAAACAAATCCAAAAGATATTGGTCAGAGAAACGTGTTGAATGCATGTCAGTACAAATGCAAAAGAGACCTTGGATTGCATGTTGATGTTTGTCAACAACATTTATATCTGGGTTTTTTCTTGATAGCAGCAGAACAGTTTGGCATGTCTAGCTAGATACAGGCATCTCTGCAACTGGTCAAGATCTGGGTCTTTGCAAGATGTCTTATGCCAATAAAAGAGGGAGAGGAAACAGTAGTTGGTAAGCCACAGTGTCTTGTAAAATCAGTCCAATGGGTAGCTTTTTTCGTTAAGTTGCTGTGGTTTTCAAGGCAGTGTTACCGCCCATCTCTTTCCCCTCTCTCCCTATTATTTCCATAGTTGCTGGGAGAGTAATTGGTTAGGTGTTTTACTCTCAATCTCAATAGACTCATTTATTTACGCTACAACAAGAAACACATTTGATTAACAAAATATCCCATACACCCAATTAATTTATTTTATGATTTTACATGAAAATATGAGATACTTGACATTCATAAACTTCATTAGTCTTTTACTCACTGATTTTGTTAATTTTTCTACTGTTTTCATTTTAACATTACTTGTAGCAGTTTATTGTCCTGCAAATATTTTCTCTGTTCTCCATTCTCATATACATCTCTAAAGGATAAACCATGAGTTTTCTATTGGATAATAATTCTCTGCCTTTAACTTAAATCATCATTATTATTTAAAAGAATTATAATTTTATTACCAGCAATATTAGCTAAAACATTGCTTCACCTCCTTACTGTTTTTTTTAAAAGTATTGTTTGTTGATTGTTACTAGGAAAGATCCAACCTCTAGCTCACCTGTCAGGCCCATCCAATGTGTCTATACAGTAAAAGGACTGTTAAGAAATCAGTTTTCATGTACTTCATCTTCCAACTCTCTTTGCAATGTTTATTTAAAGGTGATTGGTTGCTTTAATGTTTTAACCAACATTTTTAATATACTATATATATTTTTTCTCTGTTCTTGCAACACCAGCTTTTTGAAATATATTTTAACTGGTCAAGAGACTTTTCTTGCTTATTACCATTTTTATTTTTCTAAAATTTATTTTGGATAATTTAATTTTTTTGTTCTTGTCAATGTTTTCAATTGTTTTTTTGATTGTTCTTTGATCTCTGTTCAAACTTTTTACATTTTCAAGTATGTCTATATTGCTTAATAACTTTATGGCAATTTCTCTTTTGAGGTTCTATCTTTTTTCTAATCAGTGCTAAACTTTATATATAAGAAATTAAAAAATGAACATCAGTAACTTTATATATAAGTAGTTTAAACTTATATATATATATTCCACAGTTTAATATTAACTTTTGATAAAAGTGCTCAATACAGGAGTAGAGCATTTATATATATATATATATATATATATATACACACACATATATATATATATTGTTATCCACAGACAGATCTGTTTCGCTGTATCACAGCTCATCAGTATGGTTAGACTCCGATTGCTTTTTAACCCAAGATTAAAACCTGACCGAATTGGCGTCAGTCGGCGATTCTACCTCTGGGCTATGGGCGTTCGGTGGAAGAAGGCAGACCTTTTTAGCGCGTATATTATCATTACATGCACCCAATAGCCAGAGTGCTCTAATTCGTTTTACTGAATGAGCGATGCATACCCGCCAGAGTAGCTACTGTTTTTCAAAGTCTACCATTTTTCCAGAGTGCTCAATCAGGTGTGAGAGCGTAAATATTGTCATCCGCAGACAGATCTGTTTTGCTGTAACACAGCTCATCAGTACAGTTAGATTCCGATTGCTTTTTAATCCAGGATTGATAACTATATATATATATATATATATATATATATATGGTTGTTATAATAATACCATACTACAACTCAAAAGTTATTAAGTTTCAGTGTTCAGTACACCATCATCAGGCAGTGAAATGTGGTTCCTATACCGAGTCATATATATATATATATATATATATATATATATATATACTTGCATCATAGTCCAGCATTGCTCGTGCAACTCTACATTTTTTAATTAGATGATTAATGTAGAGTGTTGTGATTTTCGAGTGCTTGTTGTTGCCGCCTCACATTAAAACTCAGTTATATAAAAAAATAATTATATAAAAAATTGTTTAAATTTTCGAAGAATATTTAAAAATGTAGACATTTAATTTTAGAGGAAAAAGTTATATTAATGCCACACAATTTACAGACAGTTGATTTCCTGCATGAAATATTTAGTGAAAAAAAGTTTTATTTTTTTAATTTTATTTTCTGAAGTATGAAATATTAAATCTGAAAAAAAAAAGACTTAAAGAATAAAATTAACCATTTGCATTTTTTTTTTTTAGATATTTTGTTTTTGTTTGAAAAAACACTTTTTATTTTTTTTTCTAAATATCTCTTTTGTTTCAAAATTACGGGGAAAAATATTCATATTTTTTTGTTGACCAAATGAATTTTTAAAATGGAATAAAAATTAAATATAAAGGCTCATTTTTTGTTTGTAGTCACATTTGACATGTGTGATTTAATCTAGCAACCATCTTAGATCTTAGATGTTTTACGAAGCAAATGTAAACAATCAGCTCCATTGGCCAAAAAGTGCAAAAGTAAAAATTGCTGAACTTAAACTCAAAAAGTATGTCGACCTGGCTTCTCTGTAGATATGTGTCCCTAGAAAGTTTGAATGGCGTAGCTTAAAAAATGTAGGTGTGCATAGGGAACACTCACACACAGACTCACAGATTGCCTTTTTTTTATATATATATATATATATATATATGTTATATATATATAACAAAATTAAACTTAAAAAAAAAAAAATGCCACCATATTAGAAGTTTGTAGTTGGATGGGAGGTTATTATATCTTAAAAGAATTGTGGGTCCAGATCAGTGAATATTGGGGCAAAGTGTAGTGATGTTTACCCAACAGGAAGTGTCATTTGTTTAAATAATAAGAATGGTGATGATGGTGTATTGAATACCAGGACTTAATAGCTTTTAAGTTGCAGTGTGCTATTGTTATAACAACAACAACAACAATAATAATAATAGTTATATATATAATGATAAACAAAAATTAAATTGCATAAAATCTCACTTGGCCAAATAAGTTTTGAAAAGATTGTTTCTTCATTTGATTTGTCTCTTACCTCCTCTCCTAGCACTTTTCAAGCATCATCTTGGTAATTTGGATAACATAATAGTAACTGTTGATATTTCTTTTGAGTCATCTATTAGAGCGCCTATAGCTCAGAGGTAGAATCGCCGACTGACACCTATTTGGTCAGGTTTCAATCCTGGTTAAAAAGCAATTGGATGTCTAACCGTACTGATGAGCTGTGATACAGCGAAACAGATCTGTCTGCGGAAGACTATATATATATATATATATATATATATATATATATATATATATAAAGACCTTAAGATTGGATGTGTGTTGTGGTGCATTGGATATCAGCTCGAAACGAGAAATCGGGGAGCCGAGTTTGAATTCCAGCTGAATTCATTGCATTCACTTACGCGCAAATACCCTTGGGAAAGGTCTATTCCTTCTGGTTATGGGTTAAATAACAGGACAGATTGGGTTCTATGGCTTTGGTCGGCAATCAGTCTACTGCAGAAAGCAATGGCAACCTACTGCGGGATAATCTTCTGCCCAGTCAGTCATGTCTCTTTCGAGACATGATCGCCCAAGTGTGTATCCTGTATGGCACTTAACTGACTGATTAGACAGGAATTTCCTATTCATAAGACTTCTTTCTGTTAACAATGTACTGATTGGGAATCATTTTGTGACTTTCTTTGAGATACAGCTTGAATTGATATTCTTAACTTCCTGTTGAAAATTATACCACAGAGGATTTTTTTAGGGTTAAAACTGGCATCAATGCTTTTGTACCTTCTTGGGAATACCAGGTGAAATTTCTGGCTTATACTTGCCTGTTCAGCTGCTGTAACATACAAGAATCATTTTTTTCTACCTGTACTAGTTTTATAGTTCTGATAACAAATTTTTTTTTTGTGTTTGCTTGTAATAATTGTAAACATGTTCTCAAAAGGCTAAATCTCTGCTAACAGAATGAGATATCATATAGCCTCTAAGAAGTTTAGTTTTCATGAGTGCTGGCAGCTCTATAATAGTGTGTTAAATAAGAATAAATTTTCTATCTCTTTTTTTTTTTCACTTAATTTGAGGTGTTAATGTCTGCTGATAAAGCAGACTGTTTTGTTTGTAAATTCTCTTGAAATTCTACTCTTGACTTATCTGAAGTATCTTTGCCTGACTTTCCACTGAGTCTCTATAGAGTGATGTGCATATAACTCTGTCTATAGTTGAATCCCCACAATGCATGTGAATTTGGTATTTTTGCAGTAGTCCGTAAGAAATGTGATCCTGAACTGGCTCCTGTTCTCAAGAAGCAAAACGGCTCTGAATTCACCAAATATTTAATTCAAGGCACAATCACTGCTACTATAGAAACCAACAACAACAATACATTACCACTGAGACACCTAAATGCACTAAAAATCCTAGCGAGAAATTAAGAAATTCACATCATTCCATCTGACAAGTGAGGAGGAATTGTGATCATTAACTCACTACTCAGATACTGACACATACAAAAAAATAAATAAACAGAAAATAACTACTGAAACATGAAACTTTAAAAGGAAATCAGAAAACTAATTAAAAATGAAAACAAATTATGATATAGACTCATAAAATTTCACCTTAGAACACCCAAACTTTATGGTCTCCCTAAAACCCGAAAAACTGGTATTCCAATATGCTTCATTATCTCAGGAATAGACAGTGATCCCCATGAACTGGTGAAAGCCATAACAAAAATTATAACCCTTCCTCTTGGAACAATCAGTCTCTCTCATGTAAAGAACTCAGGCAGACTAGTTGAAAACTAAGAGAAATGAATATGACTGACAAACGCATGGCCAGTCGAGATATAAAATCCCTTTAAACCAACGTCCCAGCTGAAAAATGCCTAAATCTCCTAAAATGTATCTAACACAATCAAAGATAAAGTTCTCTCTACCAACAGCTAAAATTATGAAAATCTGTCGCCTCATCACTAATCAATGCTACTTCACGTTTAATAATGATTTTTACAAACAAAAATTTGGATTATTAATGTGATTGCCTCTCAGATTGATGGCATGTATTTTCTTAGAACTTCTTGAATCTGGTCCTTTTCAAAATATTTTACCTAAACAATCAACTCTTTTATGTTGATAATGCTCTATTTATATATTGTTGTGATACTGATTTATCTGGCCTAGTAGATCAACTAAACAAAGTCTAACACACTATGGAATTTACATACGAAATGGAATAGCACAATTACCCTTCCTAGGTATCAATCTACATGGCATTAACAACAGTTTAAAACTTGATGTCCACTGGAAATCAACCAACAAAAACAACCTAATAAATTTTATTCTCATCATAAAATAAAATCCAATATAATCATAGGATTTTACCTAAAAGCACTAAGAATATGCTGCTTAGATTATTTACACAAAGAGGAAAAATACATTGAAAACACTTTCAAATTTCTCCAGTACCCTAATTATTTTATATTCAATGCGAAAGTAAAGGCCCATAAAATATTAAAAAATAAAAACACCCCTTGTTGAAAAACTTAATGGATCAAAAAAATGTGTTATCCTACAATCTGACTTTATCATATCTACAATCAAAAAGAATCTATCTAAACTCAACATAAAATTTGTTACTACTACATCCAAAACAATAAAAGACTTAGGCAATACTAGACAAAACAATATTCTAAAACTTGAAGGAGGTGTTTACTCTATTGACAGTAATAATTGTCACAAAAAATACATAGGAAAAACCTCAAGAAAACTAAAAAAATTATATGAATACAAAATTTCCAGCACTCCTCTGTCATGCACATATGTAGTCCTAGCAACACAACAAATTTAGTCTGAAGTTCTGAAGGACGAAACACATCACAAGTAAAGTTTTTCCACACACAATTTCCCCAATGCTATTCTTGATATATATTTATCATTATATATATGGTGCATAAAACATTTGTCCACCAAATTGATGAAAAGAAATTCTTTTATTTTTATTAAAAATATCTACCAGTGTATTTACTGTTTTTCTACAACATTCTCTCATCTTTCAGACAATGTCAAAATTACATCATTACACAACTTTTTATTTTTCTAAGCAATCTTGCGGAGAATTAAACATTTTTTATTTAAAGAATTCTAAGCAGATCAAAATAAATGTAAATCTAAAAGGTGCAATACAGTATCTAGCAAAAACAGTGCAGAGATGAAAATTTCGTAACCAAAAAGTTAGTAATTCCTGAAAGAATATTTTACCCTTTCTCTCAATTAACTCTCGATGCTTTTCATTGGGTGCTATTTCAGTTGATCAAATTAAGAACAGTATTCATCTAAACAATAATCAATAGCATCATGAGTCTTCAAAAACTTAATATTGTATTTTTTTCCTCAACTGAGTCATGTTATGCAATAATAACTGACTTTGAGAAAGTTTCTATTTAGAGAAGTGCTTAAAAATTGATAAGCATTTTCCCAACTTTCATCTTTACAGACATGTTGAATAGAATATTAAAGTAAATTATGTTTTGACCTTTCTAGGAATTCATCCATGTGAAGCATTGCTCCTAAATCAATTGGGTAACCACCCCTTACCTTCCTTCTCTCTCTCCCCGTTGTTATTTTTTTTTTAAATGATACCTCATATGGTCAAAGATGTTAGAATTAAATGAGTTTGCAAATAACTTGCTGTTCACTGATTGAAAATGGCAGCAGAGTGGTTAGATGAAATGTTTATATTAATTGGATTATTATCCTGCTTTTGAACTGGCTGAAAAACTCCATTATTGAAGTTAAATATAATATCCATGAAATTCACTTCTTTCAAGTTAGTTTCTATTTAAATGTTGAGAAAATCACATGTTTTTCTTTATATTAACTTTTAACTTTTCTGATGACCATTAGTTCATCTTCTCTGTATAATCCAATATTCTCCATGTTTTAAAATGTGGTGAACTTTGAAAGTAAGTTGATGCCAACTAGCTTACAAACCTCAAAACTATCATGGTTTCCTAGAGTAACATCAAATTAACTGTGTTCATCAATCTTGAAAAAATGCTTCATGGTTTTTATTTGTTTGTTCTATAAATTGGTAATTGCTTTTGTCAAATTAACAGCCTATCAAGAATTTCTTTCTTAGGAAAGTAGAGGTAGAATTCTTTAATGTCAAATTGTACAAACAAATTTCTAATTATATTTGATTCTGTGCTATCAAAGATAATCAGAGATAACTTGTCATTTGTAGTTTAGCTAATTCTTTATATAGGTTTACGTGGCCAATTTTCAATTTGTGTTCTCTAAATTTTTAACATTTTGAAGTAGATCTTCCATTCAGTTTTCTTTATAAATGATTGTATAAATAAATGCTGATGTTATATTTCAGAGTGGATATAGAAAGGAAGAAGGAAGAATTAAGAGTCATGGTTGGGTAAGTAATTTGCTGGTATGTTTATTTTTTTTTCTCTCAGTAAATTGAAGAGGAAAAGATGAAATTTTAAAATTGTGTAAAATTTTTGTTCTAAATTTTTCACATAACTATAAACAGATGAAAGCTAGAAAAGGCATTGGAAAAAAGAAATAAAAATTTCAGTTGATATTTTTTTTTTTTTTAATGATTTAGTCATACAAGTCTTACTGGGAAGAGAAGAGGTGAATTCATAGTTTTTTTTTTTTTAAGAGTATTTGTGTGTAAGTCAAACCCACATTAATTGGAACTCTGCTCAACGATTAAAAGTTCCAAGCCATTATCCATTACACCACCTGCACGTCCAAGCTTGCAGCACCTGGTATTTCTAAGTGGTCACGCATTTAGGTGCTGACCAGGCTTGGCATTGCTTAACTTCGGTGATTGTATGGAAACCGTTAACAATCTCGTAATAACACATGATCTGCTGATTCAATGTTCATCTCTTTCATTATCACGTTTTAAATATTTATTCTTTTGTCTCATTTTTGCAAAATTATAAGATTGAGGAATTATTAATTTTTTTTTTTTTTTTTCAAATCCAATTTTCAACTCAAAAAGTCCGAGAGAAAATAATGATATAACTAAGATATTTTTCAGATTTTAATAAGTTTGACTATTTTTAGTCTTAGTAGTAACTAAAATATTTTTTATACTTTGGTAATAACCAAGTTATGAAAATATAATATTTTAAGCTATGTTTTATTTTATCTTGGTAGTTAAAATGTATTTCTAGCGTTTAATTCAGTTTCTATTCCTACTAGATTTCTCTTTTTTATTTTTGCTGTTAAGAATTTATGCAGAAAATGAAATGACGATGTCGCTAAAATTTACGAATATGTTAATATAGGGGCAATAACTGATTAATTTTGAAGCAATAGTTACTGCCCTTGATACTGTCTTTGCTTTTGCGAATTATTTATTTTTGTCATTGTGTGCAATACAAACAGTTTATTTAAGTTTTTCTAAACATTTTTGCAATTTTATTTCACAGAGAAAGGTACCGGGATTTAATTGAGGCAGCTGACACTATTACAGAAATGAAGAATAGTTCCCAAAATGTGAGTGGTTTTTTATAAAAAATTGTTTAGTGATTGACATTTATTAACATTTTAGTTCTTGTTAAGTAAAAAACAACAATAATAAAGATGATATTATAACTGAGTTTTGGTTTCTTCAACTGCACGTACATATAAATTCATATGCAGCTTTAAGTATGTCATTTTATATTCAGATATTATGCTTACTTCTAATAAGTAAAAATATAAATCATACAATGATTTATGATACAAGCTATCATATTCGTTGTTAAATATATCTATAATTAATTTTTTGTATTTTAACTGTATAATAGCAATGCTCTTTGTTACATGTAATTAATTTCTTTGGTATTGAATCTTTTGGGTCATCAGTTTTACTAAATCATGGCTGAAAACAATTTCAGTAAACTATTCTATTCCGTGTGAAATTCTGGTTCAAGCTCTTTATTCAACTTTTTAGAGGTTTTATAATTTCTTTTGTTCTTATTCAAAATTTCTCCAAAAAGAAAACTCCTTTGAATTTTATTTTGCATAGAGAAGTTACCCACTTTTTTTCACCTAATCAAAATCAGTAAATGTAAGTGAACTTATACTTCCTATTGCAAGTTCTGGATATTTTTTCTTAAAAGAAAATTGGTTTGCCTTTAGTTTATGCATTTATGTTTATTTCTAAAACTTAATTGATAAGTGACAGAAAAAAAAAATTCTGTGAATAAATAATAGGATGCTTAATACTAGGTCATACAGTCTGGAATAGTTAGGAAAAAAAAGCATTGGCAAAATGCTACAGATGAGAATCTTGTATGATTATGATAGCTTCAAGTACTTTTATTTGATGACATATCAGACACCTTCACTTTTTACTCTTAAAAGTAAATAAAAAATTCTCCTAGCTCTTGGATATATATGGTAAGTAAATGTTTTTTCACATGCCATAGACTACCACTGTTTGTACCTAGCTCAACTCTCTAATACTGCAATATTAAATATAAATGTAAATTTTATTTGCCATCAAATACTGTAATTAAGGTATCATTGAGAAAACAAGCTTTTGCGGTAGAGCAAGCTAGTTTGATTTTTGTCTAAAGTTACATGATCACTGTTTAACTGTTCAAAATTAGATGAGATGAAAAACAACAAAAGTAGATAAAATGTAGTTATGTGTTATTTGGACAACATAAATTATTGAAATATAGCTCAGGCCCACACATGTTGTCACACATATACTAAAATTAAAAAGAACAAAAAGAACATCTCATATTTGTTCTTTGATATGAAGCAGTTATTTTAAGAATATATATTTCTGTTATAATAGGTTATGCTTGACATTTGGATTTCTTTTGGTATCAGGTGATGAAATCAATTTCATGCATGGAAGAACTGTGCAAACAGTTGAAACAAAATCACATGATCAAAGGTGCCTCTTACTCTCAGCGGCCTTTTGCAGACAAAGCCAGGTCAGTACTTATGAGAACATTGTATTTTGCATGTATCTTATTTTTCTATGTAATTAGGGAATTATGAGGAATGTAAAATGAACTACTTTTTATTACAAATAAATTTTGTGATTTATTTTGGGTTGGTTTAATTTCAGTTAATCTAATTTGATAGTTTTCAAAATTTCATATTTAAAAAAAAAATGTTCAGATTTTTATATCTGGTTGGGTAGATAACAATTTACAGAAATTCTACACGTATGATTTTTTTATAATTAAAAGTAGGGAAATAAAATAAAACACCTTTTATAACAAATTACATTATTTATATGGAAATTTATCAGGTGCCTTGACATGAGTTAATTGTTAGTGGGCCAATCTAGCAGACTATTAATGGATGCCTCACACTTTTGGTTGTTTTGCCAGAATAAGCCTGGTTTAGTAGATACCCAAGACAGGGACTTGTCATGAATCATTTCCACACTGAATTTACCTGTTTTAAGGAAACTGAAATTTAAATGCAGGTTATGTATTTTCTGTATATGTTAAACCTTCTATTTCTTATATATTCTGGATTTTAACTTATGAATTCTTGATATTGATCATTTCCATGGAAGCTGAATGCAATAAAATTGCTGAAAAATACAAAATATATTATAAATATAACTAGTATATACTGAGCTTGTTGAGGTGTAGGGTTGAACTGAGAGATCACTGCCAAGCCAGGGATGGAGATATGTGATTCAATTGCTGACTCTGGCAGATGGACACATGGTCAAAATGTTTCACATTTATTCATAAATAAAGTAAACCATACAGTTTCTGGTAACCAAAAATAATGCCTATCAAATGGACAAATCTTACCACATAATTACATTTTTGGTAAATTTCTATAATATCAGAAGTAAAGTGATTTGAATACCTTGAAAAATTGAGTAGGCACTTACCAACAGTTAGAACATTTTGTTTTTTAATCATTTCACTCCAAGCAAGGTGGAAATATCGCTAATATGCAGGTGTTATGGGATTCAAGAGAATTAAAGATGGCAATTGACATTTGCATTTCAATTTTTGAAGATTATATTTATTTGGGAAGCAAGTAAATGGAAAAGAGTTCCACAGGCAAGAAGTGTGAAAAAAGACATTTTTGGAGTAGAAGAGGTGGTTGCATTTAGCTCTTTTAACACTAAAGGGGTGGTACCTAGAAGCCAATCTAGTAGCATGTTTAAATTGTGGGCACCAAGGATAAAAGCATGTCAGAGCAGTTGCCATGAAAATATTTGTAGCCATGCCATGTTGGTGAGAAAATGACTGAAGTCGAGATGCCAAGTTAGAATCAATTACTTTATACAGAAACATTTTTGGGATTTTTGTCAAGAGATGAATAGCAGAAGCACAAGACCAGATATGGCAGCAGTATTCAATGCATGGATGAATGGTAAGTTTGTAAATGTGAAAGATGGACTCTGATGAGAAAAATTTTCTGGCATGACACAGAGACCCAACTTTCTTTGCAGTAGATGCAGCTATTGATTCAATGTAGTTGCTCCACTTCAAACCTGAGGCCAAGAAGATGCAGTGTGTTCCTCTCTAGGAGTTGGGCATCAGCCATTCTGATGGATGGCAAACAGAAAATGAATGAAATCTATGACCTCAGTGTCAGAATAATCTTTGTAGGTATATCAGTGTGAGTAATTTTTGTAGGTATTTCTTGTAGCATGTTGGTCTGTTTTTAATGAGACAAAGGCCAACATAGCTAGTGTCACAAAAATATGTGACCTTGGGTTATGTGTATACTTGCCTTTCCATACAGATTAACAGTGTGATATTTTCATTTAAGGACATCCCAACATTATAACTTCTAATGCTATGTGCCATTTTGAAATATGTTCTTTCAGTTTTCTATACCAAGTCTGAATAGGTTTTTCCATTTTGCTTAACATGTCCAGGTGCACAGTGTTGTACTCTTATGACAAATGACTGTATTCTACTTCTCCTCTCTACCTGTCATATTCTCTTGGTCTGTGAGGAGTAGTTTTTTGTGGAGAACTATGCCTAGTATTGTCATTGTCCTGTACATGTATGCTAGGATAAAGAACTCTTTTTGTCAATGCTTTCAAAGTCTGATTCATCATTAGAATTAAATTCACAAATTTCCCAAACTTCATCAAAGACGAATGTATCTGCTGTGCTTAAGTCTATGCCTGGTATCAAAATTCAATCTACTCTTCATAAAAAATAGGTAAATTATTTTGAATTTGCCATGTTGCTTAGGCTGGTTCCTTTGTGGACAGTTGGTATAATTATTCAATTCTAAACAAGTGAACATTTTTGATTGGCCAGAAAGATTGGCATGAGTTAAGATGTATTAACTAAAGTGACCAAGTCATAAGTTGAAGTGACAACCAGCTTAAAAGAAAATGTTGCTTTCTGCTCTTATTTTTTAAGATTTGTTAATGATTGCCAATAGTTTTTTTTTTTTTTTTTTTTCAAAGAAATGGTGTGCATGTGGGGAGTGTGGTCTGGTTATTGTTATAGTATCTGCATTCATTTTGATCTAAGGGAATTATCAAATTCTCAACTCCTTTTCTTATTCATTTTTGTTTTAGGAAGCAAACAGAGAATCATTTTTACACCATTGCTTCTCAGATTAAATTGCTATTGGATATGCCAGAAAAGGTAGTTGCTCTTTTTTTTCTTATTCTAATTTAAAATTACATTCATCATATTTGCAGAATGACCTTGTTTTTAAAGTTATGAATATTTAATCTTATTTTCTCCTCAGAAAAACAAAGAAAATATTTTGCTTTGTCACATTTTTTTCTTTAATTCATTATCTTGTTTCTTTAGAGATACTTAGATCTTCTATAAACAATTATTTGCATAAGACTAGATTATATGGCCTTTTATTCTTATAATCTTTTCCAAAAAGTCAAACTTCTTTTACCCTCATTTATTGATTCAATCTCCAGACACATTCCAGTGACTGGTGTTGGGATATATTCTTTTGTTCCTCATGGCCTTTACTAAACTCTGTAAATTTAAAATTTCTTGTGTTTTCATAAAATAGCAAAAAAATTAAGTTTCATATACTTGAGTATATTTATTATATTATTGGTCATAAGTTAAATTTAGTATTTCACTATTTAGCAATAATGGCTATCAAAGCAAACATTTTTAGCAGCTGAATAGAATTAACTATTTTCTTTGGTTAATTTTAATAAAATTACTGTAAGAGTTTTATGATGTTCTTTCATATATTCTCTTGATAACCCATACCTCACAAACTTTACCATATAATTATTTCCAATAACCACCCTAATTTTGTATCAGTTTTAAGTAATCAAATTTTTGCAATTATATTCACAAATCTTAATCATGGTATAGCACTGTAGCAAAAATGAAAAACTTTGTGACTGTTTACAAGTTTTAGTCAGCTTAATTGTATAATTACAAGTTAGTTTATTTATTCTTCTCACTTGGTTTGACTACAGATAATCAAGGCTTTGTTTCTGCTTGATATATTCATTCAGCACAATGTGCACAAAGTAGATCCTAAGTTATATCATATACAATCTAAATAATTTGGAAACAATTCCACTTATACATAATGTAATAATATGATGATCTTTGTTCTTCATGAGCAAAGATGATTTTTCTTTACGCATTACTTATAGGAAAATTATGGGTGCAAAAATGGTTAATCAGGCTGATTTTTGAGTTTTCTGCTGCAGCATGGGCGAAGAATGGCTGTTTGGGAAGGGGAGCTTGACCTGTCCTTTCAGGGTTGTCATCTTTGCTGCAGTTTTTATATGTCTTGTGCTTTGAAGTCTGCTACACCTGTTTTGACTAAGGTGTACCAGGCAGGGTGGTCTTGTGTAGCTTCTTTCCAGGAGGTAAGGGGATGTTGCAGTGGTTCATGGAGGCCTTAACAGTGTCCTTAAATTGCTTCCTCTGTCCATCATGAGATCGCTTCACTTTCTTGAGCTCCCTGTAGGAGTGATGCTTTCAAAGGTGGTTATCTTCCATGTGGTGTATATAGCCTGCTCACCGAAACTGGGAGCACATGAGTGTGGCATGGATGCTCTCCATCTGGGCTCACTTGAGTATCTCCATGTCTAGTACTTTGTCCTGCCATTTGATGTGGAGCAACATTCTCAGGCATCTCATATGGGAGGTGCTCAGCTGTCTGGTATGATGACTGTAGACGATCTATATTTCATTTGCGTATAGTACGAAGGGGTACTATGGCACAGTACACCTTCGGCTTGGTCTGTAGACTCAGTTCATGCCATTCCCAGACCTGGTTGCAGAGTTTGCTGAAGGCTGCACTGGCTCTGGCAATCCTGTAGTTTGCTTCCTCATCAATGTTGGCAGAGCATGACAGGGTGCTTCTAAAGTAGACAAACTTGTCAGCCACAAGAACCAAGTGAAAAATTAAAAGGCAGAAACTTATTGATTATGCTGGTATGTAATAGAATGTATGGTTTGCAAAATACAATTCATTTTGCTTTAAATACTCCATCTTCAGCATTAGATATACTTCACATTTTTTCTTAGAATGCCAATGTAATAAACTTTCCTTTTAACTTTATATTTTTTCATAGGTCACTAATTGCCATCTTAGTGATAAAACTTTTAAAATATAACTCAACCGTATTTGGCTTTTGATTGTTGAGTTTCTGTTTTTGTTCAGTTTTCCTTAGAGAAAGAGACTTTAGACAAAGGTTAACAATTTTTTTTCCTACTTTTCAAAATTATTTAATGACCTGAAAAGGCTGACTAGGTGGTAATGCCCTCTCTTTCAGGTTGCATTGCTATGAATGTCCTTCTTTTCTAGTCTCCTCTCATCTTTGTATGTGTCAGCTTCTCACTGCTATTATTTTTCTCATTGCTCATGTAACTAAGTTTAATCCATGTATATCTCTTCCATTCAACCAGATATTGTCAAATCTAGCCATGTCATACAGTCTTTCTTGTCTAAATACTTCACTGAAATATATAGTTAAATATAAGAGACAATGAATGTCTATTATGTTTAATCATGAGCCGTTCTAAACGTTGTATTTTGGCTTTAATTTCAGTTGAAAATAAAGACAAATTCTCCAACATTTGGATAAGTTTTTATTAATTTGTTTCTAAAATTTGTGACTAAAATCTGTCTGATATTACATAAACATAAACATGTAGGTAATATCAGACAGATTTTAGTCAATAATACAATTATCCTTACTCATACACACTGCAAAAAGAACCTTCAGATATTGGAGGCCATGTACATTAAATCCAAACAACCTACACTTAATAAAATCACTTTTAAATCTGACCATAACATATTACATTGCATTTGAATACATGGTTCTGTTGTCATTTCGCGCTATCACGTGGTGTGATGTCATAGAACTGCATTGCAAATTTGCAAACTGCGTTTGTTATTTTTGGTAACTATTGCTGTTGCCTAGTGGAGTTTTATGTCAACATACAAAAAAAATTGTCGGTGATGGTAGATGTTATTGTGTTACCGTCTTGGTGACCTCTCTGAAAATGGCTCATGAGAGCCGAAAGCTTAGAAACAAATTAATAAAAACTTATCCAAATGTTGGAGAATTTTTGTCTTTATTTTCAACTGAAATTAAAGCCAAAATACGACGTTTAGAACGGCTCATGATTAAACATAATAGACATTCATTGTTTCTTATATTTAACAGTATATGTGTAGAAAATTATTTGCTGCCTCGATACACTATATATATATATATATATATATATATATATATATATATATATATATAATAGAGATGTTATAGTTATTCCAATGAGAGAAAAGTATATATTTTAAATAAGAGAAACTGCAAATATATTTGGTTATAAAGTTGATTTTTTTTTTATTTTTTATTTTTTTTATTATAAAATATATTGTATTTTATTTTTTATATTTTGCTACATGTGTTTCTGGTCTCTTGAACTTCATCAGGTAAAGAGTGGTCATTACCACATATTATTAAAAGGAATTAATTATCCTTAGAGTTTTGGTATTCAATCATTATTTTGTGTGTAGTAGTAATTCTCACTTTCTGGAACTTGTAAAGAAATCTTCCACTTTAAGGGGTAATAAACTAATTGGGATAGGTCAGAAATAGAGTGAGGAAAGGGGGTCTTTGTTTTTTTATTTTTGTAACCTCAGTATCTACTTATATCTATTTCCATTTTTGCCTTTTGTTTGTTTGTGTGTGTTTTGTTTTTTTGCTATTATCTGTATGTATATTTCCTCTCCATAATTAGTGCTTATATATGTGTATATGTGTGTGTGTACATATACATACATACATATATATATATATATATATATATAGTGTATCGAGTCAGCAAATAATTTTCTAAACATATACTGTTAAATATAAGAGACAATGAATGTCTATTATGTTTAATCATGAGCCGTTCTAAACGTCATATTTTGGCTTTAATTTCAGTTGAAAATAAAGACAAAAATCGTCGGTGATGGTGGATGTTATTGTATTACCATCTAAATAATCTCTCTGAAGATGGCTCATGTGATCCGAAAGCTTAGAAGCAAATTAATAAAAAATTATCCAAATGTTGGAGAATTTTTGTCTTTATTTTCAACTGAAATTAAAGCCAAAATACGACGTTTAGAACGGCTTATGATTAAACATAATAGACATTCATTGTCTCTTATATTTAACAGTATATGTTTAGAATATATATATATATAGATATATATATATATATATATATAATACACACACACACACACACACACATATATATGTCCATATACTTCTGGTGTTATATATGTGTGCTCTTGTTTGTTTTTGCCAATATATGTTGTGTGTGTGATCTGACTAGTCTATTTGGCCATTATGTGTGTGTGTTGTGTGTTTGTGTGGGATTTATGAGCTATTTAGTGCTGGTTTAAATTTGTTTATGAAGCTTTTTTCTAGTATTTGCAGGTAAGAGTATTTGTCAATCTGATATATTGGCATAACTTAAAATTTACCTTGATTACATTTGTAGATGTGTTGTGATACAAAAACTTTTCTGTTGTCTGATAATTTGATGTTGCTTTTGTGAAGGGAAACTCCGTTGTTTAGTGCTTGGCTGATTCCTAGATAAGATTTGTTGCATTTTGTGCACTTGAGTACATAAACCACATTTTTGGAGTTGCAGTTTAAGTTTTGATTTATTGTGAATCTCTTCATGGGGTTTTCAAAAGTGTGGGAGTTTCCTTCTATAATGATATCACAGACCCCCCCCACATATTTTTTGTTGCATTTTGTAACCCACTGTATAATGTGTTGGCTAAATTTGAATGAGGTTAATATGTGTTTCAGGTTTTTTAGTTGACAAATTTCTTTTAATTATTTTGGTTGTTTTTAGTATATTTTTCATTTTATAATTCTTGTTAAGTTGATCTAAATTTTTTGTAATTTCTGGAAATAGTTTTGGATTGTTCCTGTTGTATGTTGAGACATATGCTAGAGTCTGTTCAACATTATGTTTCATTGGGTTTTCTTTGTAAGCAGCCAGTATTCTTTTCACTTAAACATTTTGGTTTGAATCAGTTATCCATGATATTTTCCTTTATAAATCTGTTTGATTTTATTGTATTTTAATTGTTTAGTTGTATTTAATTGATAAAGTACCAGATATAATCAGAATCAAATGAATGAATTCATCCCTTGTATTCTCTTTGATATTTGTAGATGTGGAGTGCTGTTGACCAACAAGATTATCTCTTGGCTACTCAGTCTTACATGCTGTCTCGTCATGTTCATACCAGTTTACAACTAGAAGCACAGCAGTCAGCTAGTATTCTGTCATGGTTTCCTGTTCTTAGCCGCCAATGGACTGCCATTAGTCATTTTAAAGCTACCATTCTACAGGTAATTAATGTTTTGTTTTTACAAATTGTTCATGATTTAAAAAAAAAATTTTTTTTTTTTTTTGTACATGATTTGTAATTAAAATTTGGTATGAAGTTGTAACATTTTAATGATTTCTAAAAATATATGATTTTATTTTCACACTTATATGCCTTTCAGAGTGCATTGTTAACTGTTGGAATAAAAATGTGATCATATGTAATTGTACATTCCTAGTGGATTTTACACTTGTGATAATACACACACAAATTTGAGTATAAGGTGTAGCCTTCTATGGTTATATGAGATGACAACATATATTTTTACATATCAAAAAATATATTAGGGATAATGTACAACAAAGTGGAAAAGTTTTAAATATATTTGGGAAAGTGTATCACAAAGTGTGTATATGTGTGTGTATATATATATATATATATATATATATAAATGCAAAGAACTGCCATCAGTGTGGAAAACTGACAATTTGGGATATTTCTGTTGATAATATTGTCTAACAGTGTTTCAATAGTTCTCTAAAATTAGCTGTGCCATCATCTTGGATTGTGCTTCTAGATGTATTTGGGTCCAGTTATAACATTTTTTCACTTTTACTTTTTCTTAATTTATATACCTGATTTATTTAAATTATAAGAATGACTAATTACCAAATAAAAAAATCTGATATTATTTATTTTCATTTCAGTTACTAATGAATCAAAATGACTTTCATTATATACAGGTTTACAAATTGAACTGGTTATGTAAACAATAGACAAGATGATAGATACATTTTAAAAACTTTTTCTTGTGATGAATTGTTATTGTCAGTTACTTTCTTTGTTTTTATTAATATTATTAATAAAACAATAAAAATAGAAAGCAAAGATGAAGAAATAACTCTTCAAGGAGAAATGAAGTACTTTTAATATCAAATTTGGCCTGAAACCAAAATTGTCTACTTATTAAAATGCACTCTAATTTTTGTTTTCTTATAATCTACTGTTATCACTCTTTCCAGTGTTGATGGGTTGGGCGGGGGGGGTCCTTTCTAAGCTTATGTTTGTAGTGTGGAATGCCAGCATCTTGATTGTCATTATTCTCTATTTGAGTTAAAAAGCCATTCCTTGATGAAAGTCAAACAGGTTGGAAAAAGTACAGGATGCAATGGGTAAATTGTTGCCATTGTATATTTTTAATTTTGTGTTTGTAAATTGTTTGATTTTGATTTTTGTCAGTTGCACACTATAGTAGGGTCAGTTGAGAACTGTCTGTGAGAAAAAGAGCACCAAGATGCAATTCATTCTGCCAGAAATTTTCAAATGGTATGCTGTACTACTTGGCATTTGTACCAGAAACTTCAGTCGTGATGTTGAAGTTATGCCTCTATTCCTTTTCCCAGAGGGTCTCAAACTCAACATGAAGGCCTACATTTTGATAAGGTAGTGCTGCTTTGAGTGAAGAGGTTGGCTGCTTGATGACCCTATGTCTGGCAACAAGACTCTTCATAATGCCACACAAGCAGGAGAACCCAGTTGTGGCTGTCAAACAATTTCTGTGGCCACATTGCCCCTTTTATTATTCCTTGTAATACCAAAGATGAACTGAAGGCAAAGATTATGGTAGCATTCACTAACTTAAAAAAAAAGAGATTGTCCAGAAGAGATGCAAGAGACTCTGACATTGTCTGGAAGCTGTGGTTGAAACCAATAATGATTTTATTTTGATATTATTTTATTCTTTAGTATTTCAAGATATTTTTGTGTAATTTTGGTAAATATATCTCTAAAAATGAAATGTCAGTCTTATTTTCATTTTTGCTTAATTTAGACAATTTGTTTCTTGCACCCTGTGTGTTGCTGGAAATAATGGAATTTAAATGTAAAATTTGAAATGCCTAACTTTTTAGATTTATTCTCAATTCTTTTTGGAAATAGAAATATTTATTGGAGCCAATTTTGATCCATGACTATAGACATGGAACTGAAGAACTATAATTTGATATTAATTCTTTGTTGGGGTGTGTCCCTCTTCATAAATGGGATCAGTGAATTATTTTTGATAAGTATTATTAAGGAGGATCAAATGGACTACTAAACCATTTGTCTTTTTTCTCAGTTAATGCTGCTTCATTAGAATAAATTTATTATTGTTAACCTTTTTTTATTTTAAAACATATATTTCTGCAATTAATGCCTCAGTGAAGAATTCTTTTATGTGTCCTGTCCCTTCAGGATGTTGGCAATAATAACTTTCGACAATTTCTTATTCTTTGTAACTCTTAGTAAATTTTATGTTTTTACTGTTTCTCCTAAGCCTTCTGCCATCCATTTACACAAGTTTGTTTGGTATGTTATGCACCATTTTATTTTTTTTTGTCCTCCTTGCCTTCAATCTGTCCTGTGAAGATTAAATTTTCCACGCTCTCTTTCTGATGTTCAGCATAAGATTTTTTTTGTTTTTTTTTTTCCCTTTTCTCTAAAAACTGTCAAATTGCTCACATGTTTAGTCCATGGTATTCTCTGTATCATTCTCTAGAATCACATTTCTGTTGTCACAAGTCTTTTTTTTTTTCATATCTGTGAGGAGATTGGTCAGTATTCACTGCCATATAGAAAGACTGATATTATGTAACAGTTGAATACTCTTTTCTTTCATCGACTTCAAAGTTTCATGAAGGCATTATTGTGATGTCTTCACTATTTTCACACACACACACACACACACACACACACATATATATATATATATATATATGTGTTATGTCTTGAAGGCTGTCACAATGCATTGAATGAAATAAAGGAAGGTTGGGAGGTGTTTGTATGACCTGTTTATTTATATTTATATTTCGAGACTATAATCTCATCGTCAGAATGGCAGAGAAAACTTCAAAACTGTCTGTGCTTTTAGTTGTCAATCTATGAATGAATATATATATATATATATATATATATATATATATATATATATATATATAAAGGTAGTAGATAATTATCTAATTATATGTTATATTTGACCAAGGTTTAATATAATTCATTTTCTTAATGTAGGGTTGTCGGAAGCTACTACGTGATGTAACGGCCACTGATAAGGTAAGTAAAAGTAGATATTTAATTTTACTTTGGTCACTATATAAACTCTTTAGTGTTTATGTTTAAGTTTTATTTTTTTGATTTGAGTCAAACACTGAAGCAATTTTTGATGCACCCTAGTTGACTGATGAGCTGCAAGACATTTTAGATGAAATTTATGAAATGACCAGTATAAAAGAAATTATTTTCTTTCATTTTATAGTGGAAATTTTTGTTATATTTAACCTCTATTAAGGCAAAAAGAAAGCTCTTGTATCATATTTATTACAAAGAACAGTACATGTAAAATGCTATGTTACATTGGGCATTGAAAGACAAGTACAACACCTTGCTCATTAATAACTTAAAAATGTATTCAATTCTATTAAGTATCTAACATATACTTTGGCTAAAATAATGCTCAAATGATGGAAAAATTTGTGGGGTGTGAAAGAAAGAAGAAAACATTAGTTTGATATTATATTTTTTTTAAAATGCCACATCTTTTCAGGAGATAGGCAATTAGGACTCTTCCCATCTTTCTTTTTTTTAATATCTGAAACTGTGTATTGTTATAATTGTTTTTCTGGAATGATTTCCTGTTGCCTTTTGTAAGTTTTTTTTTAAATGGTTACAAATCAGTTAATGTGGTCAGACTGCATTACTATTTTACTCATACCAAAGAGAGGGAGATATTGATTCATATTTTCCCCCAGAGTGAATGCAACAGCCTTAGCCAGAATTTGAACTTAGCTTCCTAATTTTATTTTTTTGTACTGTTGTCAAATCACCCTCCCTTCCTGGGTTGTTCATATAGGTCTCCTATAAAAAAAAAATAATGCATTGTCAGAAACTGATAAAAATGTTAAAAAATTGTAAACATTAACAGGAAATACAGAAAAGATATTTATTAATTTTGAATTATTTTTCTAAATATTTTGTTGAACTTGTTTAAAATTATTCAAATTAGAAATATACCAAATATTTGTCAAGTCATACTGATTTTTTTTCTCTCCAAATGTCATTTATGTTCAAATTATTTCTGAAAGTTTTTGCTTCTCTTATCATTGTAATCTTGTAGCACAAACTGGCACTTACCATTTTACTCTCTTAGTTTCACTGAATTAAAAGATTTCAGAAAAATATCTTTTGTAAGCTGTCATCTTGAAGTGCTTAGAATATTTTTTTTCTTAGTGTTTGTTTTATTTTTCAACTTTTGTTTGCAGCAAATTGCAGATGCTCTGTGTTCTATTCTTCTACTTGAAGATAGCACACCAAGACAAGTTTTCAATGAATTTCTTCTTGCCAGAACTGTAAGTATAATTTCATCCTTTATTAAGACAAAATAAAAATAATAATATCACCTATATGGCACATTAAAGCAGAATTTGATGTAAACTTCTCTTTATATTCAATAAATAAAATTCTGTGTAGTATAGTTAATGGATACAAACATTTAGCTGTTTTCTACTTTTATAAACATATACTAAGTATAAAATGTTACATTATGAGGTAATTTCAGTTGATATTATTTATGCTAAAAGTTTTGATTTACAATTTTAGACTCATTATCAAATGATTTATGTTGTTGATTTTTTGTTGGCATTTCTGTTCAAAATATGATGGTCGAATGTACATGATGAATTGTAAGAAATTCATATTTTTCTTTGTATGCACAAAATAACAATTTAATTTTCTTTTCAAATTTCCATATTGCTGGTTGGTCTTCTAATTATATTTGATCTTGTAAAATCTTTTTATACCTCGCAAATTTATCTTAATTGTTTAAAAAGTTAATAGCTTTTGTTTTATGGAAATTCAGACCTTCTCTTAGCTATTTTAAAACTGGACTGGCACAAATACATTTAAATTATTAATGTTGAACTTAGGATTCATTTGTATACCTTTATATGATTGACTGAGGTAACTCCACAGATTGCTGAGGAGAGCAGAATATTTTTGGCAGTGGAGCTGAATTACCTTATGTTCTTGCAACAAACAACACAAGAGTTTAGTAGTAGTGAATATGAGACATTTTTGAATTACAACTGAATAATGCATGTTTCATGAGTACCTAATCATCTATCATGAAATGATTCAGTAGAGAGGTTAATTCAGACAATAAAAGCAACATAATTCTATTCCTTTATTGTCCTTTCTCCTTAATAACATTTTCTCATGTTTCACTTTTCTAAACCCTTGCATCTTAGTTACCAAAAAGACAAAATCTGCCAATTTAGTACTGCACTTAAATTTGTGAACTTGGATTACCAAAGAGGTAGGAAATTAAAATATTTATAGAAAAGGTACAGGGAAGCTATGTTACAGTGGTGGGAAAATGATTGAAGCTGAGATGTCAGGACTGATAACATTATAGATTCTTCTTTGAAAAATCTGTACATACATAGTGGAAGTAGCAATTCAGATATGGCAGAAATATTCAATGCATAGATGAATAGGAAACTTGTAAAATAGATCCTGGCAAGAAAAATTGTCTGGCATAATACAGTGAAGCAACTTTTCTAGAAACAGATCTATCAATTGATTGAATATAATTATTCCACTTCATATCATTGAAAAACTCTAGACAAAGAATGCACAATGAGTTATTTTCTTAGAGGTTAGCATCAGCCATGCTGATGGAAGGTAAAAAAGGTTCTCTAAAATGATTAAAAGAGAGTAGTTTCATTTTAGATTTTGATTAAAATACTTTCTTTTGCCTTTCAAAAATAAATCAACTATAAGTCATATTATTCAATTTTTTTATAGAATGCAGTGCAACAATTATTTCATGTGTCTCAACAAGGCATAGGAGTTAAGCAACAAATCTGCCTTGTAGTACAACTTATTGTACGTACCATACATCAAATACATGCTGTATTTTACACAGCAGAAAATGATACTTTAAATATAGACACAAATGGTAAGTTGACCCTTCTTTCTACAAAAATCACATATTAAGTTTCAAAGGAATCAAATATGTTTTGTTTGTATGTGTTTATGTGTGTTTTTTCTTGTGGTGAGGGGGATTGAATTGAATAGCCATTTGATTTTAATGATAAAACAGATTTTGAAATTGAGATACTGTTGTGAATGTCTTAAAATTTTTTGTTTGAACACCATATATTGGAAGATCTTCAAAGAAGGAAAAATACTTGTTTACTGTCTTGTCAAGACTGACCCATGTAACCTAAAATCTACCTTGAAAAGGTTGCTGAAAAGTTTATTCCCAAAATCAGTATTTTTGTGTTTAGTCATTAATGTACTGATTTTGGCAAGTGACTTAACCTAAAAACTTTTCAGCATTCCTTTCTCTATGTGTGTGTGTGTTTGTGTGTAGTATAACTGAAATTCTACTTGTGACAAGATAGGTTGCATTATTTTTTAATTAAGTTTTACTATTTTGTAGTAAAATATGCATTTGTCATAACATCAAATTCATAAGTTTTTTTTACATTGTATTTAAATCATGAATATGTTTACAATGAATGTTTTGATCATTTTAAGTAGTCTGCTATTTTTTAATAATATATTATGAATTGATGTTATTTCATTAAATATAAAAGTTTATATTTTATTTGTGTTGGAGTGACTTGAAAATTACAAGTTAAATGCAATCATTACATAATTTTTTTTTTAATTGAAAATTAGGTTTTATGTGGCCACCATTTTTTTGTTTCATTTCTGTTTTTTATTAGAATTAAAAAAAATGGTATAGTTTTATGTATTTGAAAATTAAAAAATTTTGTATTATGATTATTGATATTCATTTTTTTGTTGGAAAGAATTTACTCTTGTTTTAAAATATTCAATCTTGCAAAAATTACAGATATTGATTTTAGTTTTTAATATTTTATAGTTATGCACCGTTTATTATATAATTATTTGATGCATATATAAATGGGATTTTGAAGTGCTTATCTCAGTCTTGCATAATGATTGTTATCATTTAATATAATATTTATGTAACTTATATTATGGGTAGTGTTTATTAGATCTATCAAGTTATATTCGCTGTAATGATTACATTTACCATGACAGAAAATATTAAAGATATGAAAGCAGTAAGCAATAATCTAAATCTTGCATGCAGGTAAATTAAATATATATGAAAAAGTTGATCATTTAATAACTATTGATGTTTTACTAGAAAACTTAAGCAAAAATAACTGCAGACGATTGAGAGACTACATTGTCAGCCCATGCATACAGAGGTATGATTTTATAATATATATAGTAGCATATATTATATGTAGCTATTCAAGAAGGAATTCCATCTTAAACTCATGGTTCGGGCATCTCATGAAACCAGAGATCATAGGACATAGCCTAGATAATGTAATCAAAAAGATTATTGACTTAATAATCTCAGACTCTTGACTCAGGCAATTTGATAGATGTTAGAATATACAATTTAAGTTTTGAATCTGATCCCAAACTTCCTGTAACAAAACTAATAACACCTGCCAACAAAATCACTTGCTTCTACTTACATTACATTAGACCTAGACAGTACCTAGATGGGTACCCACTTGGGAATATCAGGTGTAAGCTTGAATGTGGAGGTAGTATAATAGATAATAGCTCAGATTTTGAAATCAGAGAGCAGAGTTCAAATTCCAGTTGGGTTTTTTATATTTATTTACATGAACTACTCTTAAGGAAGGTATGAATCCACCTCTTTTCCCACCAGCTATGTGTTTGTTAGTAGGACTTCTATCAGTAAATCATTATTGTCTTCAAAAAATTATTATGAAACCAAAAATATTTCCTGGTTTTAAATAACATGTAAAGGATTGATAAACTGTGAAAAATCACTCAATCAATCCACTCACATAAGCCACAAAAGATATAATATTCAAGCCCTTAAAAATGAAAATACAAGAGTAGCATTCTGTGATACACTAAAGTGCAAATTGGTATCCCTAAATCTTGACCAAAACAACATAGAGAAATTGAGTAATGTCATCTTATCCTCTTTAGCTAAATACTTCAGACCCTTCCAAGAATATCTAAATGGAAAAAGATTCTCCCGTGAAACGGCAATCCTCATTTGAAAAAGTTGGTAGAAGAAAGAAACAAACAGAATCCAAATTAATGAAGTCAAACAGTATAGATTATTTGTATTGAAATCTGAAGAAAAGCAAAAAACATGATACAATCAAAGCCAAAACAGAAAAGATGTTCTGGTTTCAAAAACACTTTGAGTCAAATTTCAATCCTGACTACACTGAAAATACCTGTGGAATTAAAATAGACACTAATATACATCCAATCATTGCAAAGTCTGTCTCCAAACATAAACAGCAATGAACCTAGTGATGAGCAAGTCAAGAAAGTTAAAAAAAAAAACTAAAGAATAATAAAGCATCACTTGACATTGAGTCTGAACATTCGAAAATAGCATACCTTCTCTGCCACTTTAAAATGATGTTTCTCAGATTCAGGAAGGAAGTCTAGAATCAGAAGTGCATCCCAAAGCAGTTGGGTATATTGCCCATTAATACACTATGAAAACAAATAATTAGTCCTCTAGACCCTCAAATGTACAGAGGTATCTCAATTGTATCCATTATGGTGAAAGTAATAAAGTATATTATCTTAACTAGGCTCTAACTGTTCTATGAAAGTTTACACCTCAGAACCCAATTTGGCATTAATTATGATAAGGGGTGCAATACTGACATATATGTCACCAAACAACTTCAAATGATTGCATACATCTTCAATAAAACATTATATACCTACTATATTGTCCTTACAGCAGCATATAACTACATTAATAAAGACTTCCTCTTCTCATCCATTAGAAATCGTCTTCCAAGGTTTGACTCTACCGACTCTAAATTTAATAGAGCAACTATATAGGTCCACATATTCTTACGTGTATGGTGAAGACTCTTAGAACAAAAAATTTCAAACATCATCAGAAATATGACAAGGGGGAAATGAGAGCTCCAAATCTACTTTTTAAACTAGTCCTTTGTGCATATACAAGCACAGACGTGAATTGATGGAGACTGAACTTTTAATCATTCTATACCACATTCCAAAATGAATCTATTAATAGGAAATTGCGTTCTTGCTTTCTAAATAAGCTTTTAGAAACAGAAACTATAATCTGGAATTAGAATGAAAACAGTGATGGCATGTACCATGAATCCATCATAAAAATTTCAGGATGTAGAATTAGTAAATACTAAGCAATTCAAATACATCGATGTATGGCTCAATTAGAACAAATATCGTATAGGAGATAAGCAAATTGAATATAGAATAGGCTGCACTAGTGGTAATTTTGCACAACACTGTAAGTTGCTACAATGCCAAAACATTAACCTAACAACTCAAGTCATGTTCTTAAATAACTTCATCAAATCAAGATGTTCATATGGATGTCATGTATGATGGTAAACTAGTTCAGAAATATGTAAACTGTCAGCTGTATACAGCTGCTTTTTAAGATGAATGGTTAATGGTGGCTTTGAATGATTGAAGCCTATAGGTCTTAGCAAGGATCATATTGCTTCAACTTTTGTGACCTGGCACTACAGAATCCCAAACAAAGAACTCTATGAATAGCAGAAACCATATCACTTGAAGACTTTCAACAATAGCAACAACTAAAATGGATAGCAAATGTCACTTGAAGAGAAAAGAATGACATCAAGGTGTTGATATTTCACACTATATCAATAGAAAGGAAGTGTGGTAAATGTGCATCAGTATAGATGCAGATGAGGCCTTGGGTTGCATGCATACAAATTTGTCAACATCGGTTACATCTGGGTTTCTCCTGTTAGCAGTGAGACAGTTTGGCATGTCTAGCTAAATATGGCCTTCTTTGTAGCTGGTAATGATCTGGGTCTTTGTAAGATGCCTCATGCCAATAAAAGCTGGTGTCTTTTGAAGTCCCATGGGCATTTTGTTACTGAAGTTTCTGGGCCAGTGTTATTTTCCCCTTGTCTTTCCTCTCTTTCCCTATTATCTCTGTGGTCCTGCGTATCTGGCAGCAAGGCCTCTGATTGGGAGGTTGTGAGGAGCATGGAACCACCTCTTAATTGCTGTTGTTCCCAGGTCCACCCTGACCCGGAGTGGTAGCACCTGTTAGGGTCCCAGCTATGGGCAAATAGTTAACCCCAATACTGGGGTCAAAACACTATGAAAGTATAAAAATAGACTTTTATAGAAAAATGTACATTTTTGAAGGAAAAATATTACAAAGAAGACATTTTTGAAGGAAAAAAAAAAATTATTGCCATAATAAATTTTTGAAGGAGTAAAGTGTTGTTGGCATTTAGATAATCTTCCAAGGTTGATATACCATAAAACTCAACCAAACCAAACCTATTATTTCTATAGTTGCTGGGAGAGTAATCGATTAAGTGTTTTTCTGCTCAATCTCAACAGACTCTTTGCTTAAACTAAAACATGAAAGAAACCGATCAATATTGGAAAGAGCAATAAGAATAAATAGACTTGAGAAACTTTTCTGAAAAATTGTTTAGTAGAAAGCTTTCATATATTTCAAACTAAAGTAACACTGGCTGCTCAGTCAAGGAATATTAAATGTTTTCTTATAAGGAAATGGCTTATATTACTATTACCATAGCTTGTTCTTCATGAGATAGAGCACCTCTACGTGGTGTAATCGTTAGCAAGCTTGAACGTTAGAATCTATTACAACTGAATAGTGAGTTCGATCCTCACTGGGTGCCCCATACTTTCGGCCTTGTGCTACATCTAAGTGGCACTTAGAAAATCACCTCTTCATGATATAGTTTTGTTGCAAAAGAAGATTCTTTACACGTTCAAGATCTATGAATAAATAAAAATCATCATTAGTGTTAAAAAGTGAAATTTGACTTTTATAATTTTTTTACCTAAAATTTGTTTCGGCAGTCAGCTTTTATGATGATAATTGAAAATCAAAAAAAAAATCTTTCTCGTAACCTTCTATTTGTATCTAAGAAAGATAACTCTTTAAAAATTTGAAAGAGTTGATGTTCTTAGATTTTTACATTTTTTTTTTCTTGCCGTTTGCGTAATATAAGATTTTTAAAGCCATTCATTTCATGAAGCATTATAAAAGTGTTGATATTATTAAAGGTAACAATAATAATCCATACATTTACATCTGACAATATTTTCAAAATATATTAATAGGTTGATACTTTAAAAATTAAGGAGAACTGCTAATTGATCAAATAGCTTTTAATATATTTTTTCATTTCCTGGTCTCATATTATATACTTATGAATAGGAAATTAGTTTTAGACAAATATCAGTATTTATTAAAGTGTCTTTTTGTATGTTTGTATAGCTTTTTTAAAACAATTTTAAACTGTTTTTTTTTTATTTCAGTGCCTTGTAACTTACTTTATAGTATGCTGGAAAAGGTTACCAATACTTCACTTAAAAGTAAGTTACACATTTTATCTTTTAGTATATTAAAGATTTTCTTTTAAAAATTTAGTTGTCATTTTGTTGTATTTTTTTTATTCACTTACAACAAATATCTTGGGTTCTGAATATGAGAAGTGAGTAATTAAGAACTCCATAATTTTTAAAAGCTGAATTAAAACTATAATTGCTTTTTGGAATGTGTATTCATTTATAATAATATAGTGAGGATTGATGATTTAGGAATATTGTTAAAAGTTCTCAGAGCAATTTAATGAAACCACTTCATGTTAAGTAACATAATGCTGAAAAGTGTGTGAACAGTCTAACACTTCAAAGGTTTCAAAACAGGATGCCAGTAGCTTTTAGAGAATTAAGCAAATTTTATTATAAAAAAATATGAGCAGTTAATGTTTCTGGATATAACTGAAGCAAATATAATATTTGTGTACATAACTTTTGGTTATCCAGTAATAATTTAGTTTAAAATTGCTTTTGTGAGAATTAGTTTATTATCAAAATTTATTACTAAAGAAGAATAAAGCTGAAATTGTTCTGACACTCATACAGTCAGTACTTAATAACTTTATACATATATTTTAAGAAAATGTTAAATTCTTTCAATTTCAAGTACATAACTGAACAAGTATCAACATGTTATAGTAAAATATTTAAATTGTCTTTCTTTGGCTTTTACCTAAAATTACAAAGTTCTATGTGTTCTTTTAGATTTACATAGAAAACAAGTTCCATTTTGAAATATTGAGTGTAATGCTGTTGAATAATTTTTAATCATCAATCAGAATGTGTTAAATAAAACTAGAACTTTATTTATATGATCAGTTGGACAAATATTTCTGAGGAATTGAACAATGAAATCTTATGGTTGAGATTTTTACTGTTTGCAAGTGAGCTAAGGTGGTGTTTCACTGCTTGAATGGCAACTTTCTTTCCTAGAGTTTGGCATCAAGAAGAGCATCTAGCCCTCTAAAACCTTGCTTCTAATCATTATGGCAAATCATCTGTTTGGCAGGACTCACTTTGCTTTGTGTAAAATTAACTAAGTCCTGCCTCCATAAAAAAGTCCGGGTATATACAGATGATGTGATGGTGATATTAAGTTATCTGTGTGGAAAATGAAATTGCAGGCTGGTTTCAAATTCTGATCAAGGCTATTATCTCATTCACTTCATATTAATGGTCTAGGTAAAAACCAAAAATCATCCAAAAAATCATCTTTTCTCCACTCATCTATGGGTAAGATAGTAATGTAGAATGGCTCCTCTAGCCTTGGTTGATAACCAGTCTAGGAAAAGAGCAACTCAATCAAAACTGTTGAAAAGACAGTCTGAAATCGCTCCATTACTTTTTCTTTGTACAATCCAAAAATACATAGATATCAAAAGCCGAAAAGGAAGCTGTGGAGAAGTATGACTGATTATATCTTGAAGGAACATAGTATTTGAAAACAAATTGTGTACAAGTGTATTAATCCAGTAGAACAAAATAATTTGATGATGATATCCAAAAATTAATTTACATTTATTAAAACTTGACATTTAATCTGGAACAAACATTTGGTAAGTGTAATGTTACGTACAAAATTTTTAGTATTAAAAAGTATGATTTCTATAATTCTAATTTGCATAAATGTTCAAATGATTTGTTGAAAATTTGACATATTTTTTTTTTATTGAAAAGGAACATAAGTTTAATTTTTTTGCATGACATTTATAAAACCAGTTATGAAATGGTGGCCTATATTTTAACAAGCTTGTTCTCTATCACCTGTTGACTTCATGCAGATCTGTCATGATGAAAAAATCCACAAACTTTAAAAAGTATACTTAAAAATAGAAAAAATTAAAATAAATGAAGAACCACTCTATGGCAATGACTTTTCCTATAAGATATTTTGAAGTCATTTGTTTCAATGAATGCTATTGACTGTAAAAATTGTAATATGTAATTTATACATTATCATTATTTTGAATGGGCTTATGAAAAGTTATTGGCTCAACTTAAAACTTATTGAAAAAGAATATTTTTGGAAAGAGCTTTTTTTTTTTTTATCAGGCCAAGAACTTTTCAGCACTGTCTTGTATTGAAATGTATATAGTGTAAACCTTCAGTAATATTAGCACTGTAAAGTTGAAAGCATTTATTATATTGATACTAAATACTGAAGGCTACTAGACACTTGTATAGGTATTTTGAAAATAAAACGTTGTTATTGAGATAGAGCGTTTATTTATATTAGGCACAACCCTATAGTCTTAATGTTTTATTGTATCTTATAAACAAGTTTATTAAACTTCATTTTTAAAATATTATCAATAGGCTTACAATATATTATAATAATCTGTTATTATTTTGTTGCTCTTTCTTATTTGAATGATTCAATACTATCAACATTTTGGATTTTGGATTAATAATTATTAATATAAAAAAATATGCTTTTGAATACATTTTTGTGTTTGGCAGAAATAACTTTGGTTGTATTCAATTGATATTTATTCAAATTAAGCCAATTTATAGAACATTGAGTGAGAATCTAATTTACTCTACAATGTCTTGTTACCCCAGCATATCAAACACTTTGTTTTTGATAAGAGGGTTCCCATATCTGTGTATTCATATTTATTTTATATTTAGATCATTTCATTTGCAATTATAAAAAAACAAAAAAATAAATCAAGATGAATTCATTTGAACACTAAACTAATAAAGAGCTTGCTTAATTTGAAATATTTTCAGGATCATTTATAATCTTTAAGTTAAATTTATTTTACATTGCAAATTATCTTGTGACTCTTTTGTTGAAATTTATTTTTTATTTTTAAATCTAAATTTTGCTAGTAAAAGCAAATATGAAAACTTCGTTTTCATATCTACTTGTATTTTCTGCAAATTGTTCTCTTAAAAAAGGATTAGAGGTTAAACATTTGAAACCTTTGTTAATCATTTTGTCTTAAAGCCTGGCTTCTCAAATCAACATATCTGTAAAGCAATTTCTTAAAAAAAACACTCATCATAGTATTAATTTTCTGTTCTTTAAAAATATAAAATGGACTGCAAAACGTTTTTTTAATGTTGTCATTTTATTGTATTCTGCCCCTACTTATATATATCTAAAATAAAAGACCTCCCTCTTCTTTCCAAAATTTCCACCATTGTTATTGAATCATGTTATTTTTCCAAATCTGAATTTTTTTTCACATCTTTCCTGGCAGTTAATCACTGTTCGTATTTATTCTGAACAAATCAACAAATGATATTGTATAGCTTGAATGGCTTCTCAGACGTCTATTGTGTAGGAACATCTCACTTGCCAAAATTGATTGAACAAGCAAATCAAAGGTCATTTGTTTATCATAAGTATTTCTGAGTTGGATAAAATACAATGTTTTTGCTTCTTGCTCATTATTTTAAAAAATCTTTCTTAAAAGTATCAAAACATGAAACACAATACCAAATTGTGTTTACAAAAACAAATTATCTCTAAACAGAAAAATATCAATTTTTACTATTACATTTGAAATGTACAAAATGATTTGAAAGCAAGTTAGAAAAGAACAAAAAACTTAATATTTTTGTAGATTATATTGAAGGATAATTATTATAGTTCTCATATTATGTAAGAAGTTTGGTAAATCATGCATATCAGTCAAGAATTAAAGAACGAATGACTGAAACATTATGAAGCACAAAAATGAAATTTAGGTTGATGATAATAGGAATAAATTACCCTTGCATTTTTAGTGGACTGGTGATCAAAAGATTTTTGGTTCAATACCTAGAATGTATAGAGACAAAGCTCATAAGTTCAGCTAAATAAACAAACCACTTCTGGCCGAAATAACTGTTAGAATGCACCACTGACCTGTATATATAAATAGCAGAGGAAAAACCAACATGGATGATTGCACCTAGAATGAAACAGTCTGTTGCCTCTGAGTGTTGACTTCAATGTTCACCTTTATATTTACATATGCTCTATCTCTGATATTGAGCACTTTATCCTATAAATATAGCACACCTTAAAACTATATATATATATATATATAATCTCTCACACTATTTACATTATTCAGACTACTGTCCTCATCTTTGTTGCTATTTGTATGACATTTCAGCCATTGTATGCTCTGGCCTTCCTCAGGTGCTAGGAGTCTTGAGCTTATGATCACTGGGGTATATAGATAGATCTATCTAATTGGAGTAGATAGATCTATCTATCGCCCGGTTCACACTCCACCCACGTCTATTAAACAGGTTAAGAGGCTCATCCCTTGTTCCCTGTTTAGGATGCGGTTTCCGGCTTTCTCTTTTCCAATCTTTTCACTATTACATAGTCCCCTGCACATCAGTGGCATTACCGCCTTGCTCGGGGTGATACAATTAAAAAAAAAAAAAAAAATCATTTTCATTCCTTGCGTGAAGCCTCTTTTGGTAGTCATGAGTTATCTCCCTCTAACCGGACTCTCTAAGTTACTTGTTCACCACTGCTGTAGCCTGGTATTGAACTCACAACTCTTTGGGTCAAGTCACTGGAATTAACCAATGTTAATCCACTGGGACATGTCTTTAAGGACAAGAACAACTGAATTTCTGGGACTTATAAACCTAATATTCAGTAACCATTTTTTTACTAGAGTTCAATTTTTTGATGTTAATGATTTTCTCTAGTATTTTTACCAGAGTTCATATTGCAATTTTTGATGTTAATGGTTTTCTCTAGTATTTTTTTTGCTAGAGCTCATATTGCAATTTTGACACTAATGATTTTCTCTGGCACTTCGTTTTACTGGTTCCCATATTGTATCCATCTCTATGCTTGGTTGGCTTAGGAGATTTTCATAGCACTGATCCCTTAAGTTTGTGTAGTTTCCAGTGGTGTTCTCTGTCGATTATTTCAACTTCATCTCATAGGGGGCATTGATCCCCTTTCTCCCTCCATATGTAGTCAGCTATGCTGGATTTTTCTATCTTACTTCTTGTTACGGTCTTGTGATTTTCTTGTAGCTTTACCTTAATACGAGGACAATAGTCCAAATAATGTAAATAGTGTAAATACTACCTCATCTCAGAAATATAGACAAATAATCCCTCACCAATAGCATGACTTAGTTTCATGCACAATGCCATCCTGAGTATAGACTGATTGACTGCATAATTTAAATTTGAATAAAAATATCTGGTTATCACAATGTTGCTACAGTTAGATATTATACTAGGATAACAGTTTTTTTTAATTTAAAAAAATATATTTAGCATTTAAAATAAATGGGACTGATCTAGATCAATATGTTTAAGCAGATATTTATTTTTATGCCTACATGTAACTATTAATTTCTTTTATTTAATAAAGTTGAATTATTTAAGTATTTTAAGATCACTAATTTTTCAACAAGACATAAATTCCCTGTAAGATTTTGCTTTATTATCAAACATTTTCTTATTGCTGGTGTTGGTAGATAATTTAACTTGGACTGATTTATGTAAATTATCTAAAATTTCATGAAGGTGGTTTGATTCTTTACTCTGAATCTATGGTTATATAGATTTTTTGGTGTATGGTTTGTATTAATCATTATTCAGTTCAAGGTCACTGAGAAAGGATGCTGGGCTTTATCACTTTAGCATTAGTAGTGTGATAATATTTAGCTTGTGATGTTTGAAAAACTTTATCAGTTCCTTTCTCAATTAGTATATATTTTTTGAACTTGTTTTATGGAGGAGAATTACACTCTTATCTCTATAGAGTCCAGGTCAAAAATAAATATTAGTCACCACAATAATAAGATTCCAACAGTCACCACAATAATAAGATTCCAACAATTTCACATGATTCTGTTGATTCATATGCTCCCATAGCAATATTAAAGTCTGGCCTATTTCTTTTGGTTCACAGATATCCATTATGGAATAATATACATTTTTTTGCCTGCTTTATGATTTTGATTTTGTGATTGGTAATAGGACAATAATTACTTGCTAAATTCATAGCAGATTCTCAGTGATGTATGCGTAAAAGTCATAAATATCAAATTAGCTGAATGTACATTCTTTCTTTCCTTTTATATTAGCAAACTATTCTATGACTTCTGCTATTTTATGCCACTGGTTAATTCCTAGAGCATTTTTTACATATTTGCATGATCTTTTCAAGGATGTTTTTGCTGATTTTACTGATATTATTTTTAATTGGGTAATGAGGGTTGTTCAGGAAATTTGTTTCTTCATCTTTAACTGTGATGACTGCTTGTTGTTTGTAGAATTTGTAGATCCTATAATCCATTTTTAATTTGGTAGCTATTTTCTTGACTGTTGTTATTTTCCCAGTTGTTGAGTGCCTTTTTATAAAACTTATTAACTTTGTTAATAGTTTTATGGTACCTATCCACATCAATTTTGTAATGGTTACCTGTCTTTTCTGCTTTGATGATTATTTTATTTTGATTTTTTTTATCATTGAAAACATCATTTTACATTTTTGCTGATAGTTTAGCAAATTTAATTTTGTCCATTACTGAGAAGGAGAGGGGACACTGGAATTAAAATCTGTGCAAATGATCTTTCTCAAAGTCCAATAATTGTTTGTTGCATGGTGGTGTTCTTGGGGCTTAAATACATAAAGCTCAGCATCTTTTAAGTTGTAATACTTGTTCTTGTTTTTAAAGAAGAGGAATTGTGTAAAAGGCTCAGCTTATAAGATCTTTTATCAGGAACCATGATGTGTTTAGTGGATTAGTCCAACTTAATTGGTTCCATATTCCAATAATGATTAGGATACAAAGTATAAATACTTTATTACATCTATAATAGTGCTCAAGTAAAAGGAGCAAAATATGAATATAATTATGTCCCACATATTATATAGTAAATAAAGTAATAATAATAAAAATATTTTTTTAGTTGACCTATAGTAGCATGATAAATATTTTGAGAAAAATGCTTGGTCAATGAATGCCGAATGTTTTCTTGTAGAGAAATGGCTAATATTACCATTACCAAAGATGTCTTCTTAAATATTTGGTTCACTCTTTGTGGATGCACATGCTGAAAAAGCCTAAACTTTTTTTTTTGACTAATGTTCACCTAATACAGGGCCCAAGAGCCACTCAAAGTAGAAGTTACTGTATAGTTATCTTAGCATAGAAAAAGACCTGAATTAGGAGTATAGAGATGAAGTAGACTTCAGAAGAAGCAGGAGACAAGAAATATACTTCTACTCCTGTTCAAAAGACTAAGGGTATGGGAGAACCAGATAATAGGTGAACCTATCTACTCTAATTGGTGGAGAAGAGAATAAAATAAGAAAAAATGAAATAAATAGTGAATAAAATTTCAAAGTTCAGGTGCAGAAGTTTGGGGAACAGAGCTGAAGCAGATTTTAGAAGGAACCAAAAACCCAATACTAAACAGGAAACAAGTGATGAACCTCTACTCCTGTTCAAAAGACCAAGTAGAACATACTTATAGAAATCTGTGCAAATGATGATCAACTATCAGTATTTTTTGAGAATCTTATCTTGGTTGAGCTGTGAACTTTTTAGCACCTCTTCAGTTTAAGGAAATTTCTGTTTATCCTATTTTCTGTGAAACCTACTGTATTTTAAATAAGAAAGTTTAAAATAATAGCATTTATTGTAGCCATTTTGATTGTCAAAAACTCATCTATTCTTTTAATTTTTGATTGAATGTAAAATATATAAACAGATTTGAAATCTGTGTTAAGATTTACTGTTAATTTATTAACTATTATATTCTAGGGAAATTGATGACAAAGTGGAAAAAATATTTTATGTGACGCATTTTGTCCTTGAGGACTTCATTGGATGAAAGTGATGCTTATATTGATGTTACTACACATGTGCATGAAGGAGAGGGGACACTGGAATTAAAAATTTAAACATCAATTTACTTTGAAGTAAACAATGAATTTAGTTTGAAATCCTGAAGAATGAAACATGTTACACAAAATTTTTTTCGTTTTTTCTTAGATTTTTCCAAAATTGTTCTTGATATATAAAAATCTATATATCATTTTCCTATAAGTGATACATCACAACATGTATCTAATTATTCATAATTCTTATTTCAAATTATATGCAAAAGTTTTGCAGATTAACCTCATATAGCCTGTGATTAATTAAATGTATAATTCCATACAGTCACAATTATCTTTCTTTTTTGTTTCAGGTGTTGGACTTTTAGATCATCAAAGTTCAATATCAGCTCGTTATCTTCCTAATTCTGTGATAGGCAAGTTTTCTTTTTTTTTTTTTTTTTGAGGAGTAAAAATTATTGCTTTATCATCCTCTGCTAATTGCACTTCTACAAAATGCATTTCTTGGAATGAAAATTATGGACAATATTTCCGATCTATTATTCAAAAAATACATTTACATAATTGTCATTTACTGTCACAGGAAATAAAAAAAAATAGATGATTGATTTTCTGGCATCATTAAATTTTATTAGCAGAATAATTTTATGGTGTAATGCATTGAGCTGCCATTTTGAAAACTTGCTGCATTTGTTGGATATACATATTAAATTCTGTATAGATTTTAATATGTATATTTAAAAATACATACACTGTATATATATTAAATTCTGTATAGAAGCTCCAACATTGCTCCCTAAATGCTACACTGTTTTTGAATTTTTTTTTTTTTGAAAGAAATGCAAAACATTAGTTGTTGCAAAAAAAAACAAACTGTTTTTTTCTTCATTTAGTAGTAATTGATCTAATTTGAAATAGTATAAATTATATCAGAATTGATTATTTACTAAAATAACGATTAAAACATGCAGAAATATTAGATTCTAGATACTAGTTCATTTTTTTTTTAAATTTATATTTTAGCTTAATATCAGACATTATAGTGCATCTAATAGCCTATTTCCTTGTAACTTTGTTATAATTTATATTGTTAATTTAAATTTTCTGTTAATATCAACCATTATCATACTTATTAATGCTATTAAACCCAACTGGACAGTTATTTGACTACAATATTTATTTATAATGTTGAAGATGTTATTTAATTTTATTTGTGATTTTCATGGACTCAAATGTTACGATATGTTTTATTTTTCAATGCCTTATGAAAAAAAAAAATTGAATTTTTTAGATTTCCGCCCAACAACACGAGTATCCATTTCTGTGATTTCCGTACAGCATCTGAAGGAGAATTGTCAGCAGTGGATTGATGCGTAAGTTTTTCACTGTTTTTTGTATTCTAGCCTAAATTGTAAACACCACCCAAAACTTGGATTTTCTAAGTTCTCATTATCATTATAAAATTCATTGAAACTTGAACTGTTTGATTAGCAGTTTCCTCTCTATTTTCTCACAGTATCACAGGCACAAATATTTACTCCAATATGTGATGAGCATTCATGAATTCATTTAGACAATTCTCATCTCCTGGAAGGATTTTTAAAGAGACTTTCTTTTTTCTTTAAGATAATTAATGGAAAATGTTTGCATAATCTGACTTTGGGCTCTTGCCATGTAAGTCAATTATTTACTTCTCAGAAGAGTCACAGAATAACTTTTGTGAGTGCTGTGTTTCTGTATCTGAGTTAACACTTTTCCTTTGTATGCACCAATCTGGACATTTATTGATTTTTGAAGTAAGTTTTTAGAAGTACCTCAATTAAAAAGGCTATCACATTAGGGATAAGTACCTATATAAAATTTATGATATTGACTGTTATGTTTAGTAGTAGTGTTGTATATTTAGCACTTCATTACCCATAAAAAATGATGTCCACATAAATCCTATCTACTAAGTTTGAAAAATTGTACTAATAAGAATATTAATTTTAGATATGTGCAGCTAAAGTTATCAAATCTTGTTTGAAATTCTATAATGGAGTATTATCAGACTTACTGTTTTTATTATTTGATTTTAACTTGTGTTCTATCCAGTTTTGTATCTTAGTGAGCTATATTTGAGAGATTTTGAATCTTTATTTATTTTCAACATTTTGCAACTTATGAGGTCATGATGTTTTAATATGTTGTTTACTAATACTATATACATGTCTTATAGATTCCTGGCTGTAATGTGAGGACAAAAATAACAAAATTGAAATTTTTGCTGCTAAGAAGTTATTTAGTCAGTTACAATTGTTTTTTTTAATTGATTTTTTAGGTCATTAATCTTCTATATAAGTTTTGTCATTGTGATTAGGCTTTATTGAATCTGAAAAGAGAAAGAACTAGAAAATGAAGAGTATTTCCTTATAGAATTGTTTTCTAGATATAATTTCTTTGTGGAAATTCTTTGAGATACTCTCATGCAGATAGGGATTTTAGACATTGTAAACCTAGTTACAAAGGTTTTTACAAATAAGGTCCTATCAGGAGTTTATGATAATCAGAATTCTTTTCCTTATGGTATGAATAGGCAAGAGCAGTATTCCAAGTGTCAAGCTAATGGAGATGTTGACATTCTGTGTGTACAAACAACATACTTCCAATTGAAATTTGACACACATTAGCAGGAAGAAGGCATGGCAATATATCTGCTACTGTGTGCAGTGATGATAAAAATATATATATATATATATATATATATAGAATACATCAAGGAAATAGCATTACAATTGGTATTATGGAATTCACTGATCTGGCCGTGATACGTGGATGGCACTTTCATCCTCTAGATTCACTGGGAAGATGGACAACTCCTACTGGGTTTTGTAAACTCAATGAGAAGTTCAATATGGTCCACCATGGAGAAGAAAACATATAATAAACTTGCCTTTATAAATGTACAAATAACTCGAACAGGATAGAAGTTCAAAATCTCCAAATATTGTAAGATAAAATTCACAAGACAATACGTTAATTTTCATTCTGACTATCCAGAGACATCATTCACCGTCTACAACATGAAACTACACTTATAACCAGAGATAATCAGTATTAAGAATGACTTTCAGATTAACAACAACCTTACAAGCAGAAGTACAAGGGTAGATTATAACAGTGCTGTGGTCATTCTATACTGTATATCAGAACTATGTCAAAATAGATTCAGAGGATCTATGTTCCTTACAACATCAGGACAGAAACCAAAAGCAGTTCCACTTTTCAGAGATACTTGACCAGAGTCAATCCTCTATCAGATGAGAATTTGACCAAGAAGTGTGTCTGTGGTATTCCATGCAGTTGTGATAGAGCCTATAAACACAAGACTAAAGGTTATAGACCATGTAGAGATACTGTGAAAGTTATAGCTGATCATGTGTGGAAAGAAAATGGGAAGCAGGTTGGTTCAAGAATTTTTCAACACCTCTTTGACTAAAATAAATTATATTAAAAAAAATCTTTTTCTTTTCTTGTTGTGATTTACATTTGTCCATTGATTCTTAAGAAACAAGTCAAATTCTCATTTAAAATTTAGTTTCATTTTGTTTTTAATTCCAATTTAAATGTTCAAATGAGAAAGGAAATAGTCATTTTATAAAAGAAATTATCTGAGTATTTGTACGTTTTCATGAGAATAACCTATAATTAACAGATATACACAAACAGAATTGTCATTTTTATATATATATATATATATATATATATATATAGTTTTAAGGAAGCTATATTTATGGGTAAGTGTGATCAATATTAGTGATAGAGCATGTGTAAATTTAAAAGTTTTAAGACTGATGTCAACACCGAGTGGCGACAGTCTGTTTCTTAACTGAATGGAATCTTCAGTATGAAACACTGTCATCTACTTTTAGTAGTTACTGATGACATGTGTCTTATATGTGTGTGAGCTGAATATATGGATTAAAATTCAACAAGATGAATAGAATAAGTAAAGAACAGATAGGAAAAAAGGTGTCTTTAATCTAACATGTTTCACTTTAACAAGCTTTTTAAGATTTGTCTTTAACAAGCTTCTTCAGAGATTTTTTTAAAGTGAAATATGTAACATTAAAAACTTTTCCTACCTGTTTTGTGTGTGTGTGTGTGTGTGTGTATATATATATATCTATCTATCTATCTATCTATCAGAGCAGCCTTCATAATTTTGTTGGTTAGGTGCCTACCTTGCTTACCCAGATGGCACATCTCTTATATATGTAATTTTATTTAAATGTTATTTTGTATTGGATACTCATATTTGATGAGAAGGTCCTATATGGCCGTGAAGTCAAAGTACATCAGACCTAATGATGGTTTCCCCTAGGGGACGCAGGTTCAAATTCTGCCAGAGGGTGAATATTTTTTTTAACAAGAGTTCTCAAATATTCAAGCTGGTAGATGGAAATAAATAAATATACATTTTAATAAATTAAAAAAAAATAGCATCTATTCAAATATGACTATCCATTAAAAATTAATGTTTAAACAAATAAGTTAAAAATATTGAATTTAATCCATTCTTAAAATATATATATATTGTGCAATATTTATTAATATAAGCATGCAATATACTAAATAAGGAAATATTGCTTTCAGTTCAATGCACAAATATTAAATATCATCATTGTTTAATTAATTTTTTTTTAATTATATGTATATTCCAGTTGCATTCAAAGTGTCAAAATAGGAATGTGCAAACTGTTAGGGTTTGTGAACACCGTGAAGAGACTTGCAGACATCCGAAAGGAAGTTTGGGAACTTTTGTTACAGGTATAAAAATAAAAATTATTTACTTTATTTTTTTGTTAAAGTGAAACATTTTTTTTTGATAATATTGGGTTTTAATGTATAATTAATTATTTACTTACATTAAATAATTATGTCACTAGTCCAAGAATCAATGAGATATTTTATTATATCTCCTTATCTAGATTTTCTTTCTTCTTGGCATGTAAGATCCTCAAAGCACACTTCTGTATCATTAGATTTTAACAACAATGAAATAGTACAGACATTTTTATATCGATTGACTGATAAAGAAGTATTAGAGTATTTATTTGTTGTAATTTTCCTGTTATAAAATATTTGGAGTTGAGCTGATATTTCCTCAAGATTTTACTAAATAGACAATTCTTAATCTTAATAATGATATTTGTCTTGCATATCTCGACTTGTACTTTTCTTTCAAAGACCTTTATTATTTGTTTATTTTTTTTTGAGTTCATAGCATACAAGGCAGTAAAGCCAATGAGACAAAAGGGGTTACTGGGTGTGGAAGAGTTGGAAACAAGGCTAAGTATCAAGAACAAAAGAAGAATAATCAGGAGGCCGGTTTATAGTTATTGACATTGCATTTAAATTTTTTGCAGATTAAAGTTGGCTGGAAAGCATGTAAGTGAAAGGAAATTCCACAAGTGAAAAGTGCAAGAAAAGAAATTAACATAGAGTTTATGGCTACATCTAGGCAACTTAACTGTAAATTGATGAAACCTTGTCATCATTCTAGTACTGTGTTTAATTAGATTTGCCTCTTGTTTTTAATCTATTTTTTCCTTTAAAAAAATATACAGTAAAATGTATTCAGAAATCACTGGTAAAACAATAAAAATAGGTAAATAAAAATAACATTTTATTGATAGATAAGTTTTGTATAAACTTTCCATCTACTTGATATTTGTGGATGGAAAAAATAAATTGCAAAAATGGAGATAGGTTTTATCCTCAAGTGAAATATTGGGTAGCTATCTCTCAAATGGGGAATATATATATATATATATATATATAGTAATATTTTTATTATAAGTTTATAATAAAAACATAGTTTATTGCAACACAAGAGCTGTTGTGTTTTGGTACTATCTTATTAGCACCTCATCAGGCAGTGAAATATTTTTTCTGTTAGGAATCATTATATATAGAAGCTTAAAAAAAATAACACAATTTTTACCAAATACAGACAATTAAGGTGGGGGATTTTTGGAGGGTTTGTCTCAATGAACCAATAGAAAGTCAGGTCATGATGAATAGGAGAAATTTGATTGTAAGGGTAAAGGGGGGGCGGGGTAAGGGACTTGAAATGATTTGAGACCTAAACATTTTCTATGCCAGTGATGAAATAAATTGAATGATACATATATAGAATTTATCAAGTCTGAAAAGTTATTGCATGTCATCATGAAACTGTTACAGGATTTTTACTTAGGTTATTTTTCAACTTAAAGTAGTGAACAAGAGACAAAGATGGGAAAGATTTTTTTTTTAAATACACTGCTCGTCAAACATGTAGTTGATTTAGTGGGTGTTCTATCTGTTAAGACAAAAATTAATTATCAGAAGATAGGAGAATAAATCAATGTGCTAGTGGATAGATTATGTCTAGTTATATGATACTAGGAAAAATTAACTATACTTTAGGATTTATTTTAGATGATAATGACAAATAGAAGTTACTTCATTATGTTTATTGAGCAAGTTTAGTTTTGGGAATTTAATAATTTTTAATTTTTCCTTGAAACATAAAAAACATGACTCAGGTAAAAATTTACAAGTTCTGTTTTTTTTTTTTTTTTTTTAACATTTTCCATTTTATGGTAGGGGTTTTATTGGCATCATTAATTGCCAATAATAAGTAGAATGTGATGTGCTATTACAGTAATTTTTATTAGTAAAAGATAAGGTGTGAAAATAATGGTGGGTTTTAAAAGGATTCTTGGTATTACCAAAACAAAATTCTCCACCCACTCCACTCTCATCAGTATTTTTATTCTTCTCTTACTCACTTCATGACACCACCTGTAACCTGTCACTCTTTCTCATAACTTTTCTCCTATGTAACCCCCTATGCATCAGTGGTAGTATACTACCTTGCTTGGGGCAATGTGATTAAAAAAAAAAATTTCTTGTCACTAGAAAGTAGAATTGTACAGACACAAAATTAGATCAAAATTGCTGAAAACAATTTTGAAGAAAGATGAAAGCAAATTTTGGGAGTCAGTGTAAAAAAAAAAAATTCTGGTGAGAATTCTGGTGAAAAGTGAGTGTGAAAATACCCAGCAAACAAACATGCATGCATATCAACCTTTTGACCTGTTCACTGATCACTTATCTATATATACCTGGTGTTTTCGGCCGTCAGAAAGACAAACGAATCTCGATATGTATTTGCAGTGGATATTGGCTCGGAACGAGAAATCAGGGAGCTGAGTTCAAATTCCAGTTTAATTTGTTGCATTCACTTATGCACAAATACCCTTGGTAAAGGTATTAATCCATCTCTTCTCTCCAGTTATGGGTTAAATAACAGTAAGATGTATACACTTTAGCTACAAAGGTAATTCTCTTAGATTTTTATGCATCTCTTCTTCTTTGCTTATGTGCCATGTTCTTTCAGGACGTAGGCGATCATGGCTTTCCACATCTCCCTGTCCCTGGTAGCTCTTAGCATGCTTTCTCCTGTTGCACCATGCAACCCTCGTTCTGTCATCCACCTGATCGGGTCCTTCAAATATGTCATCTGCTGCTTTCCCCTGTCTCTTTTTCCCTCTATCTGGCCTGTTAGTAACAGGTTCTCCAAGCCCTCCTTCTTCATTGCATGTCCCAGGAATTTTATCTGTCTCTTCCTGATGCTCAGTATTAATTTCCTTTTCATCTCCATCCTTTATTCTAAAAACAAAAGAAAGAAAACGCCTTTTATTTTTGAGTTGACTTAAAGGAACTTTTGGTATGATTAAAGTATTTTCAGAGTGCATTTTTTTCATTAATTCTTTCTATATTCTTAACTTAATTTTAATATCTATTAAATTAATGTTATATCATAATACAAAACAAAGTACATATTGATTTCAGTTTTGGAATGGTTATTTTTTTTCATTAAGGTTTAAATTTTTATTTAAAATATGTTATTTTTTAATAATTTTTTCTAGATTATCTGCAAAACTATAACTTAATTTTAGTTTATTTCTTATTGAAAATATTGTTTTACGTATATGTGTGTGTGTGTGTATGTATGTGTGTGTATATAAGCTTTCACGTATTATAATTGAAAGCTGTAAGAAATGTGTGGTAATGTTAACAGATGATTTTATTATTCATTTCTCGATGTTAAGTACTTTCAATCTCCTGAGATCATTTCCCCAGGGGTGTGAGTTGTGATAAGAAAAAATAACTGCAAAACTGTGTTGCTAAAAATTGCTACCTAAATATACAAATTTTAAAACATATATATACATACACACACACACACACATGAACATCTATTGAACAGGTGAAGAGGGTCATTCCTTGTTGCCTGTTTAGGATGTGGTTTCCGGTTTTCTCTTTTCCAGTCTTTTTACTCATACGTAGCCCCCTGCGCATCAGTGGCATTACCGCCTTGCTCGGGGTGATATGATTAAAAAAAAATATATATATATATATATATATATATATGCACACATCTGTATATATGTATGTGTGTGTATATATATATATATATATATATATATATATATATATGTGTGTGCACACATCTGTATATGTGTGTATTTATACATGTATTCTTCTGTATATATGTGTTTGCATCTAGAAGCTCTATTTGATGCATGCATGGTTTGTTTTTAATTGTGTGTGTGTGTGTGTGTCTTTTTAATAATATAACTCTGGGTTTTGAGAGCCAGGAAAGTAGAGGTGCTCCAGTTGAACTTCTAAGAAACTGGAGGAATTGTTGATGGGGTGTTGCAGAAGTGGTTGTGTATAACAGCGTTCTAATTGCATGCAGGGCCTCTGAGAGTAATTGTTTCCAATTCTCTAAAGCTACCCCTTTATCAGTAGCTGCTAATTGAAAAGTTTTCCAGATTATTCCATTATACCTCTTGCACTGACCATTGCTTTGAGGGTTATATAGGATTCTACTTATTGTTACTTGTTGCACTTGTAGGAATTCCCCTAGGCATTTGGACATAAATGAAGTCCCTCTGTCCAAATGAATATATGCAGGTAACCTGCAGATGGCAAAAATTGAGCAAAGTCCTCGTATGACAGTTGTAGAGGATACATCAGGGCACAGTATTGCAAAAGGAAACCTTGAATATTTGTGAATTACTACCAGCATATATCAGTTAAGAGCTTTTGACCTTTAAAATCTAATGCGATTCTTTCATAAGGTTGTATGGATTTTATGGCCTTGCTGCTGTTAGATGGTTACTCCTTTATAACAGCATCTCATATTTGGCTCAATGTTGTTTCACTGATACTGAAGGAAATAAACAGTCTTTATTTTTACTAAGGCTTGATAAAATCTATCAGTTGAATCTGAGGGCAGTTGACACCTCATAGCCAGTAAGTGTTTAGAGACCATTTTTCTTTTTTATATGTCATCCCTATCCAGTATTGTTAAAGCCTCTTTGTAGGAAGATCTGTCTGCAAAATACTTGTAAACTTGTACTGAGACATATTTGGTGAGATAATGCAGCTTAAAACTTTCACCACAGTATCACTCAAGAAGTTTATGTAAGTTATTTTCCAGTGGTGATATTTTAGTTTCGTGCCAGACATGTTGGGGTGGGGGGTGGGGGGTCAATAATAATTTTCTCTGGACAGAGTAAATTAGCCATTATCAAAATGATTAACAATAAGAGTTCATTAAATAGCAGTAGAATTGTTTGAGACAATATGTATTAGCTTAACAGTAAGCTTTAATGAATTCTAAATATCAGTGGTGTTCTCCTGAATATGTTTGTTCAGGATAAATCCATTAATGGGGGAAATGGATCATACCACAGTACATATTTTACAAAGAAACAAAATTATTTTTTTTATTTAGCCATTTAAGTTCTTCATTTAAATGAAAAAAAAACAATTTTAATACAAAATTTTCCATTAACTTTATCACTCTGTATGGGATTTCATTTGCTGTATGAAAAATTTATCCTGCTATTGAAGGTGACTCTGAACCCTGAACATTAGTGCATTTGAATTTCATAGTTGTGTTGTCATATCCTGCTATGACAACAGAAAACAATTTTGAATGAAATTAGCAATAAGGATATTGCGACTGAGAGGCCTTGTAAAAGAATGTTGTAGAAAGTAAGTAATATTAATAATGCAGAGTACTAAAGGCTAATGATCTCTAATGACCTTGAAGCTTGGTCAGCACCAGCTATCCTATCATCTTTCTCCTGGCCAAGTTATTTCCACTTACCAATTTATTTCCAATACAGATCATACAAGCCACGAATTAATTCTACTGCTAGTGGCCTCAAAGGTTGAATTTGACCTTATCTTCATAACCATTTGTGAGGCCAAGAAAACATTTTTGTACTTCGTACTAAAAATGATACACTGTGCTCTTTCATGAACTCTGGTGACTTTAATTTTCATTTGAAGTCAATCAACTTCCATGTCAAAAACTGGTACTTGAGCTCATGGAACAAACACACAAACAGAAGCTGTATTAAGGTTAATAAAAATGTGGAAATTGACCCTTTTCTTGTTTATTTCTTTCTGTCAGTATGTATATATATATATATATATGTGTGTGTGTGTGGGTGAGAGTGCATACACACACTCAAGTATATACTTATGCAAGGTTATGTTTGTTTTATTTTTTATATTGATGCAAACTCATAGTGGTTAAAACAATCTTCATTATATTCCTATCTCTCGCTTTACATTATAACAGTCTGCAATTCAACTTAATTATTCCTCTCCTGTTAAAACAATACTTTCTAAATTAACTGTTAGCCATTAAAAGCTGTTCTGTTTGTGTGAAGCCTTATAAACATTGCCAGGAAATTGATATTCGTACTTACTTGATTATTGTTTGCCTTGTATCCTCTTTAAAAAAATTTTTTTCTACTTTTTCTTCAAAACTCTAAACTGCCAGAGGCTAATTAAGCACACTTCTCACTTCATTGTTTCTACTATGTATCATCATTATTATTTTTTTTTTTCATCATTATTATGTTTTTTTTTTACTGCTTTAATAATAAAAGGAACTGATGCATTATCAGAATTGAGTGGTTGTTGGATAAATGCAAGGCTTCTTGTGTTTATATTTTACTTGGCCAAACTACTGAATCTATTTCAGTTTAAAAAAAATTGTGGACATACTTCATTTCAGTATGTGAATTTACTTAACCTATTGGGATGTAGCCAAACATTCAGCCTTCTCCCTATCTGGTAACTATGTAAAAGATGACAAATTTACAGTCTTTAAGAAGAGATGCAAGTGATAATGTGCAGTGATTAGCAGACTTGCAAGTCATTCGTAGTGCTTTTAAAGCTCATCAAGTGCTTTATGTTTGTGAACTTGTGCTAGCTTAAACAAGAAAAACACTTAACAATTTTCATTTTATATAAGTGTCATTGTGCCACTAAATTAATTCTATATTCTATTGCCAAACTATTCTTTATGAATGCTATGTAGAGCATTGGATTGGAGGCTTAGATATTTGGAATTTTAGTTTATGTAAGCTGAATGAGACCTTTACTTTAGGAAGTATACTTTAGTTACAAAATTGGTCTTTCTCTAGCAGTTTTTTTTTTTTTAAATCTAAGAGGATGGCAAAATAATCTGGATATTGCTGGAAAATGTTGGTTGAGAATTTCTTGTGTTTGAATTATTCACTTGATGAGACATTGGGAAAAAGAGTGTATAACTGAAAATCATATAAAAAAACAAGTAGGATTTTCCAAAGATTTTAATTGTTTTTTTCTTTGTAGCACACAGTTTATTCTCTAATCATTTAAAATAATTTTAGTATCTGAGAAACAAGACCTTTCGGCATTTCTAATGCATTATCTCTCTTCTGATTCTTTTCTAATTCTACAACTTTATGGCATGAATTACTTCAAAGTAAATAGATGTATACAGAAATATAAATGTTACAGTTGTTTAAGCTTGTGAATGTAAGAAGCTGAAGTTATTGCATATCTGATTTTAAGTTATTTGCCTCATTCTTCTGTAATTCATGCTTTTATTTTTACTAGGAAACAAATTTTGACCAGTGGAAATTAATCTGTGAAAGAATATTCAATAGTGGTCAGTTTATGTCCATCTGGTCAGTATTTCTAAAGGAGCAGTTCTTGGACAGAATCAAGGTAATATTTTATCTTATACAGTTAAACCATATTTAATAGTTGGTTTGATAAAGCATGAAAAACTCATTGCTTTTTGAAAAACATAAATAAATGTTTCTTTTAGAAATTATAAGAATGTTATAAAAATTCTTTTATACTATTTTGTTAAAATTAACATTTGGTATTAAGCTTTTCACCTGTTAAAAGAAATATGCAGGCTTTTACTTTTTTGTGAGGAAAATATATAGCCTCATATATTATTGGCTTATTGTTAAAACAAAATGTTCCATAATTAAAAAATGAAAAAAGTGCAGTTATTTACAAAAATACAATGCATGATTTATTAAGATAATTTTTTTTATTTTTCTAAATTATTTTCATTTATTGTATATTTTCAATTTAAGTTTGATATTCTTTCAACTGCAATTTAAATTTTTCAAAATTTATTACATATAAAATGTGTGTTTCTATACTTTTATTGATCTTCAGATATCTACAAATCTCAACTGAAATTTATGAATTGTCTATATTTTATAAGTTTTCTGATAAGAGATTTTAGGACTGGTTTGTAGTACTAGAGACATTATGGCCATAAAATGTTAAAAAAATGTCTAATATAACTAAGATAATAACTATAATAATGTATTTTTGTATTAATTACAGTATTGGCATTTATTACATATGAGTTTGTGCTTTTATGGTTGTGAGGCTGATACTACAATTTGAATTAAAATTTTGATTTCTTTGAAAAGTGATACAAATCTTTTGTTCACAAATAACAAAATCAATGGTAGATAACGCAGAAAATAGTTGTGAATAGTTAAGATATCTTGGATAAGTGTAGAGGCTTGCAATATATTAATTACTAAGCATTTTAAGATAAATTTGATTATTATTTTTTTTTTTAATTTTTAAATTTGTGGAATGTAACTTTTTTTTTTTTCAGTCTCTCATTCAGTTTCAAATGGATTCTACAGCAGAAGTAACAAAACGACACATTTCCAAGGTTGTCATGGAATTGGCAAGTCCTAATGAAAGGTGATCCTTTTTGTCTTATGAATTCTATTATTTTGAATTGCAATAAAGCTTAAAGCTTTTTCTTTCTTTTGAATATGATGTTTAAAATCAATTCATAGTTGTATCTGAATTTTTTCCCCACTTTCTACAGATCCATGATGGCTGAAGTTGATTTAGCTAATTTTATTTGGATAGAATCAGTTGGAGATATTCCTGCTAACACTGCATGGATACCTGCAAGTCAAAAGACCCTCAATGAAGGCGGTGGACTTTTAATGAAGGCACGCACTTTTACTCCAGCTGTGCTTTGGTAAGATTAAAATTTCATATTTTAAGACAAATGTGACAGTATATGAAATTAACTGAAAAAAAGAGTTAAAAGATACTGGGTGTGCTGATATTGCATTCATATATTAATAACTCATTTACAAACAAGTTTCATATCTTTGGATATCTTTTTTAAAATAGTGTAGTTAACAAGTTTTCAGAAGAGAAGATGCAGTAAAATTATATTTTTTACACATTTTTTTGTAACTCTTAAAATTGTGTTTGATGGAGAGAATAACTGCTTTATTTTTTTTAGTTATAAGTGGATTTGTTTTTTATATTTTATTTTATATTTTAGTTGACAACCAGAAAAATAACATGTTTTTATGATTTAAAAAAGGTATTTTTAAGCTATAATGTATTGCAGATTTGCTAAACTGTTAAGAAAGCATAGTTTTAAAATTAAGCTTTTGTAAAAAAAAAAAAAAAAGCCAGAGTTAATTTAATAATATAGGTATTTGAGAAAACAGTGTAATTTTACTAAGCATCATGTATCCTAAAATTAATCATGACAGATTAGTTTGTATGAAGATATTTTTGGATAAATCTGATCTTTTCATATCTCATTCCTTTTTATAAAAATATTCTCTTTTTAATTTAGTGCATTTTCATCTGATTGTTTATACATAATCTCTCATTTCTTTTTTTTCCCCTTAAATTAAAAGGTCATACCACAGGCTTATTTGCTATGAAGAACACATAATTGTTGTTTTATCTTAAAAAGAGGAAAATTAATATTATTGCAAAAAATGAAATTGAAAGACAGAAAGATAGAATTAAAATGTCACTCAAAATGTTAATTCTTCTTGATTTTTATCAGCCCTCATGAGAATATGGGTTTTCTTTCTTATGCTTTTAATATTCATGGATGAATATAAAAAAATATCAATCACTGTTTTTATTTTCCTTATCATGTTTCCTTGTTTCTATCTTCTGCAGTATCAATTTACCTTTATTTCTTTTTTGTGTTCTTGTACATGCAAATTTTCTTTTTCATTATTGGTATGCCACCAACAACTTGGACTAAACTTTCATAAACTTTTGTGTACTTAAATTTCTTTATAAATTAAATGGACTTGAAAGTAACTTGTTTCGTTTTTTTTTTTTTCTATATAAGGGTCATGATAATCTGGAATTCTCTTCTGAATTTTATTTTTATTACTAAGCTTTTTATGAATCCCAATATTTGTTTTTTTTGTTGTCTAAATGAGAAATAATAACTGGAGAAGCTGAGTTACTGTGAAAGATGATGATCAATGGGGGAAAAATTACTGTAAATGTAAGCAAATTCTGACAGCTAATGTTTATTTATGGTTGGTGTCAAGTGATTAATACAAAATTAAAAATAGTGAATTATGTAAGAAGAAAAAAATGCATGAAAACATTTATTAGTGCATCTTTATACAATGGAGTGATTGGCAGTTAAAATATTGGGCTCTACTCAAAGCTGATTAAAGATCAATTGACTATTTTGAAGCAGAAAAAACAGCTATGATTTTATAGAACATTCAGTTAGTTTCTATTTCTTGACATACTAAATATTCTTGTTTAGTTGCATAAACATTTGCTTTCAATTGTAAGAGATTATTATTAACATCTGGATACTTTTGTCATATTTCCATTTAGCATAGTAAATTAAGAAGTGAAAGAAAAAATAGAACAAATATAAAAAGTTGTAAAACTGTGTGTGTGTGTGTGCACACACACACACACACACTCATATATATATAATCTTTTTGTTGCATTTAAATTTTTTGGATTAAAGTATCTGTCCTTATTAACTGAAGGACATATTTAGAAACTTTTACTCACTCCTCTGTTCATAAAAAGGCATATATTCTATATTTTATTAGTAAATTTTCAAAAAGGATCAATTCACTGGTTTTTTTTAGTGATTACTTGTTTACTAATTCTAGGGATTGGGTACTATTTTGGAGGTTAAAATGAAATTGTCACTTTTTCTAAAAGTGGGTACATTTTTATAGCTCTTCAACATTTGCAAACATGCATTGTCTTTATATAATTTTCCTCCCTTAATAGTGTTATGGGAGATAATAAGTATAATATCATTTTTAAAGTAGGTATCTGTTCCTTTTTTTTCCTTTTATGTATTAGTGCCTTCCATACAGAGACTTCTAGTCAGAAAATTAATAAAATTTACATTTAATCTTTTGTTCAATGTATAATGAGCTTAATGCCCAGAGTAGTTTTTTCTAAGTGAGTGAATCAGGCAGAGGACCCCAAATTCCTTGCAATGTATGCTGATGAAGTTAGAATTGTGATGAAGGGAATAAACATTTTACTGATATAACTTTTAATGGAACTTCATCTCCACTTTTAAAAGAAGAATCAGTGAATCTAAGTATACAAAAACTCTAGAATATATAATGAAAAAGAACCACTTCATATGACCTTCAGTTACAAACACTAAGGCCAGTGGGTTGTCATATCCAATTTTTACATTGAGCAAGTCATTGATATTACATTTACAAGGTAGAGATTTCGATGGCCTTTGTTAGATGATATTGCACAAGTAATGTCAACATTTGTTTTTAAATGCCACTTTCAAGAAATGACAGGATATGGAGTGTTCCAGGAATATTGACTATAGCAGAGGCTAATAACAAATTCAGACCACAAATTGCTATTAGAAGACATGCAGGAGGACTTTGCCAATGTCCAGAAAGTTTTTTTTTCATCAGTTCAAATAAATGTATTTAAATCCATTTCAGTGTTTTTAGCTTTGAAATAAATAAAACAAGTTTCTAAGTTTTGTTGTTATTACTGTTCATTTTTGACAAGTTAAAAATTGCATAATTGCACAAAATATTTCAAAAGTAGATACATGTATGACAAAAGGATTTCATATTGGAGAAAAAAAACTGTTTTTTTAATTCTGCATCCAAAATTAGTAATGTTTCAAAGTTTCAAGCATGTACCTCCAATGGATACTTTTTTATGGCAAGTTCAAGATGGTATATTTTTTCCTTACTATCAAATTGTGGCTGTTTTTATGTCTTGTTTCTTATTGATGTACTACTGAAAAAATATTAATTTCATTTTCTGTTATGCTATGAAGTAGAGAAAGAAGTTGTAAGGAATTAACTATTGAAATTAAACTTACAAAATCAATGAAATTTACCATTCTGTGTCATTCTTATGATTTTATTTTTGAGAATGAAACTTTCCCAATGTTTAGGCTGGCCTGATCAAAGAATTATTGATTTCATTAGCATTATCTTTTTTTTACTTCAAGACTATCTATATTTTATTACATTTACAATGATTTTTAACTAGCCTCAAGCCTTCATCTTCAGTTATACACTGTTGAAATTGGCTCCTAGCCAAATGACATGAAATGGAAAACTGACAAACTTTGAATAGTTATGACTTTGTTGCTAATTGTGCTACCAAGTTGAATTTGGTACCAATTTTTATGTTTTGTCAAATTCTTATTGCCCGTATTAATGTTTTTTTAGATATATTGAAAAAAGTTTTTGATACCTAATATTATGAGCATATATAGGATAGATAATGTTTCACCCTCATCTTGAAGAAGCCAAGATTGTAGTGATCAGGAAAGTATCAATGCAGATGTTCTGAGGAAGAAACTGTCTGAGTAGAACTTCCTCCTCATTAATGGAATATGAAGGAAATGAGGATGATTTGACTCCATGTACATGACATTTACATAATTGTAAAGATCTGGACTGATGGAATCAAGAAATGTAGTTTGTAAGAACATCTGCCATGAAAATAATAATAGAGTATCAAGAAGCTAACAATAATTCATCTGTGGTAAAGTGGTAGTAGGGTAGAAAATAATTAATCACTCACATGGCTGTACAAAACCTTTTGAACTTGGTCAATGCTGCAAACTGAGTATTGGGACTGCTCCAGCCCAGATGTGGCAGTGATACTCCATTTTAGATCTGGCTTTTGGCCATATCATGTTGAATACACCGGTTCTCGCTCGATCACTGAAGTTAAGCAACGTTGAGCCTGGTCAATACTTAGATGGATGACCGCTTAGGAATACCAGGTGCCATAAGAGAAATCGGTGAGCCGAGTTCGAATTCCAGTTGAATACCCTGCATTCACTTAAGCACTGTTACCCTTGGGAAAGGTATTAATCCGTCCCTTTCCTCCAGTTGTGGGTTAAATAACAGGTTAGGACTTGGGGATCCTGCCCTTAAAAACAAATCCCATTGAATCTTGATACTCGAAAAGAAAGAAGTATTACTAGACACAAAGCTTATATAAAAACAACAATAAATTGTTGAAAGAAAAAGGTATTACCAGCAATAAATAAATAAAAATTCAGTTGGTATGAAATGACCTGCCGAGGTTGATATGCCATAAAAACCAACCAACCAACCAACCATTTTAGATCTGACTGGCTCTTCCAAAAATGGAGGATTGTAGTAGTAGGGTATATGGAGTTGACCATTTTTTCAGCCTCCTAAGTGATATATCATATATACAAGGTAGCCAAAAATGTTCTGTTCGTTTTTAAAGAAAAAAAGAAGACGTTTCACAGTATGTGTAACTTATATTTAGTCTTCGAAGTAATTGCCATCGGCATCCAGCATCTTCTGCCAACATGTCTCCAGCTGTTCAATGCCCTTGGGGTAGAACTCGGTGTGTGTGTGTGTGTGGGGGGGGGGCTGATGCAAAGAAGTTTGTGAGGGTTTTGCGCAAGTCTGCTTCATTGGTGAAAGATTTCCCACAAGGGTGATTATCCAAGGAGTGGAAGAGGTGGTAATCGGATGGTGCAAGGTCAGGTAAATAAGGTGGATGGCACAAAGTATCCCACCCAAGTTGCTGTATGGTATCCCTGACCACTTGCGTGACATGCGGCCTGGCATTGTCACGGAGGAAAAGCACACCTTTGCGATTTACTAGTGCTGGCTCCTTCTGGTGCAATGCCTATTGCACACGTTTCAATTGCTGCGAGTATAGATCTCCAGTGACCATTTGGCCCGTTGGTAGCAGTTCATAATAAACCACTTGATGACCTGTCCACCAGATGCAAAGCATAATCTTGTGTGGGTGCATAGGCGATCTTGCGGTGTGGGGGACAGCATCCTGAGGAGACAACCAATGTCTGGAACACTTGGGAGTTTCTCACAGAACCCACTTTTCATCACTGGTAAGCACTTGATTGAATAAGGATGCAGTACGGTGACGAGAAAGCAGTGATATGCAGGCTGCCACTTGTTGTCTCTTGTGGACCTCCAACAGTGTTTGTGGAACCCACTTGCTCAGTTTGTACGTCTTACCTAGGTGGTGCAGGTGAAGTCTGTTTCATTGGAAATGTTGAACTGTCTTGCAAGTTTGCCACACATTAGACTACTGTCCTTTTCAATGGTCACCTTCAGGACGCTGTCATTCAAGACCTGTGGTCGTCCAATGTGAAGCTCATCATGGAGAGACATGTCTCCTGACTTTAATTTTCAAAACCAATGCCTTGCAGTATGTTTATCTACAGCACTATCCCCAAACACTTGACATATGCGGTGACTTCATGCAGCTACTGATAAGCCCACTTTGAAGTCGTAAAGCAAACAGATCTCTAGACACTTCCATCCTTCTCACAGCTGTCCTGCTTATAACTGATGGCCGGGCATAGTGCACATGTTTTTTTATAATGTCTGATGTTCCTACTTCTGGCTGTCCGAATTTGAAAACAATTGCTACACACATTGCATATATATTACAAGTTCATTCAATGAATAATCAAAAAATGGACAGAACACTTTTTTTGGTTACCTTGTGTGTGTGTGTGTGTGTGTGTGCATGTATATATATATATATATATATATATATGAGTTCTACTTGAAGTCTAAAGTGAGATTGTCTCAAACATTCAAAGCAAGGAGTCTCATTAGAGTACAACTGTCCATCATGATTGATGAAAACACAGTCTGCACTGATGATGATGGAACATCACTAGTTTGGTTTTGGAGTTATTGAATGTTATAAACCAGTTTCTTCCTCACTGAGGACTGTTATATTTTATAATGTAGGTCAATATTTTCACAATAAAATTGGTTTAACCAGATGATGTTGGTAACATTTTCAAGGTGTGGATACATTAAAATGAGTAATAACTCTCTAAGATTTTCAGCTTATAATTATTCTAACTATACATATTGACTTTAACTTGTTTTGGGGTCTCAGGTTTTATTATGCAACATAAATTTAAAAAAAAAATATAGGTCATATAAATATATTTGATTAACGCAATATCCAGTAAAATTATTATTATACGTTAATATTTCTTGTGGAGATTCTGCTAAACTTTAGTCTTTTTTTTAATTGAATTTATGAATTTTTCAAGTGTTTCAAATTTAATAAGCAATTGTTTTCATGGCTTTCTAGATATCTTTAAATGTTGTTTTATGTTCTTTTACAGAGTGTGATGGGTAAATTGCCATCATTCTATATTTTAATTTCACTCATATGTTGTTTGATTTTGATTTCGTCAACTGCACAGTATAGTAGGGTCAGTCAAGACTGAGTCAAGAGTGTGACTGCTGGAAAACTATGTCTGGCAACAGGACTGTGCACCATGCCACACAAACAGGAGAACTCAGTTATATTGCTTTAACTACCTTACATGTTTCTTATTCTGATGTTTACTTAATGTTGCTAGTTTGGGCTTTTTGAAAAATGCAAATGCCTGGGCCTTGCTACCATAACAGCTCATGAAAAAATGTTTTTGTGTGTAAAATAAAAAAATAAAAAATAAATTTATTTCGACTAAGATGTTTTCTATAGGGTAAGGGATTTCTCTGCAGTTTATTACTTTCACTAACTGATGTTTCAGCTGCTCGTAAATCATCTTGAATATTCTTTTGAGTTATTGTAGGATTCACATTTACTCTGCTTAGTATTTTTTGTGTTGTTCTTAAACAAATTTCCAATATTTTTTGTTTTTTTTTCTGTGGTGCCAAACTTCTTCCAATTGAGAATAATCAATCCAGTGGTACTGACAGAGATATTTAACTTCTGGGCAATGGTCCTGTAGTTTTCATCTTCACTATGTTACTTAATTATATCATTGTTTTGTTTGATTCAGCGCTCCTTTACTTAAACTATAGTAGCTTAAAGTGAAGTAGTGCATGATGGCAATGATGCCATCATGCACTGGTGAAATGTTTGCTGAAAGATTATATACGGGGTCAGAAATGTCTTTTCAAATATACATTTACTTCTTAGTAACTATTAATTTTACATCTCAATACATCACCTGTATGAACTGAAGCATCGAAAATATACTAAATAAAAAAAGTGTTCAGATACTTCTTTTTCTCCTTGCTGTAATGTAGTATTGAATTTTTCAGTCTCTGTAAGACATTTAATGATAAATTGAAATCAATGCTTGAGGACATAGAGCCATATCTGACCACTGAGGACAATGTTATTCACACTTCACAACACAGCCCTTTTGATCAACTGGCTGATTGCCCTGAAATTGAAGCTCATGTCAAAAAGTCCAGTGAGAATTGTGTCAGTCAGTGAGTAAACACATCTTTTTCTGTTTTTCTTTTTTTTTCTAGTGAATTGTATGTGAAGGGTGTGAGAATGAAAACAAAATTCATTTTCCCATAACGCAAAAGAAAAAAGGAAACCAAAAAGGGTTTCTGATCACATGTGAATGTTATGACTCCATTTCCAGAAAAGAGATAATTATTCTCTTACTTCCCAACCATTGTGTTCAGTCGTGTTTGGTAGCTGTCTCAACAAAAGAGAGATTTAGTCACCCTCACTCAATGTCAGGCTGACTTGAGGTTGACCATTCTTTATACCTTTGCATCTTTGTGCCCATGTGTGTTAATAAATATTGGCGATTCATTTTCTACTCAAGTCTACCAATATTCAACTTCTGTTAGTGGCACAAAGTCAAATATAACCCTCTAAAGGGGCATATGTCATTTCATGTATCGAATTAGTCATTTCTCTAATTAACTTCTGTTGAAGATTAGAAATTTTTGGGAATAAATTAGTTTGATATTGAAAGACTTGTCTGAATGTAAATAGTTACTAGAAAAAATTAAAAAAAAATATTTCTCTATAGGTTTCTTTTAAAGCAGGTTGAGATTTAACGAAAAGTTATATTTCAAGTTTTGTATTTTTTCTTAATTTATTTTTTTACATCTATTTCAAACAGAATATTAGACTATATTACTGAACAGATGAAACTCTGGAAAAACTCGCTTGAGGAAATACAAGACAAAACCACAAATGAAATTACAATAAACAAGTAAGAATATTTTTACATGATTGTTTTACACACACACACACACACACACACAAATCTAATGTTAATTCCCTTAAGGATCAGATCCCTACTGAGTAATTCTTTAGCATGAAATTATGTTAGAACAGTTTGGTAATTTCTGAATTTGAAAGAATTGTACAGTACTAAGCACTAATTAGTGAAGACTCTAGCAAAATCTAAGAGAATTCTTCTTTCTCTGCTTTTCCTTTTATGAACCTTTTTATTTGGTATTGCAATGTAATCTTAAATTCAGTGCCATAAGGTTGTAATTAAAGAACAGATTGATTTAAATGTTTCAGTTTATGTTCTATTTGATCAGGTTTTCTAAACAGATCTGCACATTTTTCCATTCCGCTTAATGTTCTAAAATATTATGTAAACAAAAACAATGCATTCACTAGTGGAACTTATTCTGCACTTTTAAAGAATTCAACATGTAATCTATGAAAATTTAGTAATTGATATTATTCAATAAGAACATGATTTCAATTGATATTTTTATATAAATATCAAAATTAAATCCTGTTCTTATTGAATAGTGTACTGAATTCTTTACACATGAGGTATAGCTATTATTTTTAATGCAAGACTGGTTAAAACTGATGATGTTTTTCTAGGTTAACCAAAATTTTTAACATAGGAGTTAAAATGACTTTTCACTTTTATATTTTCAGCAATATATTATGTTTTCAAACAAATTATAAATTGAAATAAAAAATATAAACTGATCAAAAGTTACCAACAATTGTTCAAAATGTAATGGATATAAATGTCTTTATTTTCTTTGTAGAGTAATTTTGGTTGGTCGCTTTTGCTCAGCAGTCACTGATCTTTGTCCACATTTGCACAAGTGCATTGTGGGAATGGATAACAAAGAGAAGGGAATAAAGTAAGTATGTAAATGGCTACAGTCAGCTGAATTAATTTCAACTCTAAGTGGAAAAGCCTCCATTTTTACTGGGAAGAATGGTCAAAGTAAGAATGCATTAGCATTGATCCTATTAATATTAATCTCATTAATATTAAAAATGATCCTGGTAGAGGGCTCGATGTAAATAGTATTATTTATTTAGAGAGCCAAATATGTATATTTTTCAATAAAACTCTGAAAATTACATATGTCATATGGTCATTTCAGTGAGGAAAAACCTCACTTCTTCAGCAGCAAAATACTTAATTATGCAAATACAGGGCAAAATTCATATATCGAATGTTTACTCAAAAGAAATTCATACCCAAGTTTACATGAAAGAAGCAAAAAACAAAATAAAATAAGAAAGAACAATGGGAGGAGTATTAAAAGAGAGAGTAGATTATGTTAAAAGGTTGTCGTCTAGATATTGGCATGGAGGTTAGGGAAGGTGAGGAAAAGAAAAGAGACAGCAAAAAGGACACAAGACTCAATCATTGAAAAGGACTTTTAAATTACATATGTGTTAAGAAATAAAAAATTAAGTGTGTTACAGGAATGTAAGTGGAGGAAAGAGAAATTGGAAAGAAAGGGTTGGGGGAAAGAAAACAACGGGTAGACAGGGAAAGAATTAAAGGAGATATAATGAAAAAAAGAAAAAAAAAATCATGCCAGACAGTCATTGTAACAAATGGCAGCTAAAGGAGAATGGAAAGAAAGGGATACATGGAAAGGGGGTGGATAACATTACATAATATTTGGCTCTGCCCAAAGTTTTTTCAAAAAATCTTTCTGTTTAAAATAATATCATCTAACTATGGTAGGGATAACATTACTTTAAATTAGTAGAATTTAAAAGGAGAGAAGCAGAAAAAAAGGAAATATTGTATTGGAGGGGGTCTAAACAAAGAATTTTGATAAATAATATATATGATTTAATTACTTAGTTTTTGGTCATAATCAAATTAGACCAGTATACAGTTGTATTAAAAAGTGTTCAATACAATTATATTGTAGAACTTTAGAATATTTTTCATTTGTAAATTACACAAACTAGGTTTCTACCATCTGGTGTCTTCAGATGATTTACAATAACTGATTTTACTGTTTTTTAAGAATGCTCACATAATGAGGATTTTTATGAATGTGCAATTTTCAAAATTAGAAGAAGTTATAACTTTTTTATCCATGGTTGTATGATCCTAACAGGTTATTTTTTGCTATGGTTACACTTAGTCATAATTTCTGTTCTTTCATTCAGTAATTTATTTTTGTTTGGGAATAACATAATAGCTAACTTTTTTCTTGGTAATCTACATATTTTGCCACTATTGTAAGGCTTGGCAGTTTTCACTATACTCCATGTTATGTCTGGGTTTTTTCTATGTTTGAATTTCCACATGTGGCTAGCCAATTTTGTTTAATTTTTTAATATTTCTAGTTTAAATGTAGACCTGTGATTAAACCATCTGGTCTTAAAAGTATCTTTAGTTGATCCCAAATATGTTTTGTTTTGACCATTTAAGTCATGTACTTTTGCTTTGTAAATGTCTTCTTTTATCTGAAGACACCAGATGGTAGATACCTGAGTTGCGTAATATAACTCATTTACAAATGAATATATATATTATAAGAGATTTTAGATTATTACAATGGGTAATACATATTTCATTGTGTCATGATGTTATTAGCGCGGCTCGTCAGACCCAAATGGTACAACAGTTGGTCCTCAAAAATTTCCCCCCCCCCGCAAAAAAAAATTTTTTTTCTTTTATTTCATTTTACATAGACGCTCACATGTCACTATTAGAATAGACATTTGTAATGGTCATTTATGAAAATTTCTCGCTCATTCGAAAAGAGGAATGCAAGGATAAAGAAAAGATAGATGATTGATTAATGTAAAGAAAAGAAAAAAGAGAAAAAAATAAAAAAGGGGAAACAGAAAAAACTGAATGGAAAGCAAGAAGAGAAAAAAGAAAGGACAAAGAGATACAATAAAACAAAATACAGTATCATGAGAAATGTTGACACCATTTATCGTAGTAGCATCTCAAACCTCCTGTTCTCTTAAAAATTTAACTATGAAATTTAATTTCAAATATACTGGGATATCTCTATCGGAGTTTACCTGGATTGTATGCCAAGTGTGCTATGTTATATATATATATATATATATATATATATATATATATATATATACACATGCACACACACACACAAAATAGAAGGGAAAAGATAGAAAGATTGTTATAGAGAATTCTAATGATATAGATAATTGTAGTGTAGATTATAGATCTCTTTAAGATATTTCATATCTTAAAATTGATTATTGATTGAAACACTAAAAAGATGAAAAAATTTTCGCACTACAATTATCTATATCATTAGAATTCCTTATAACAATCTTTCTATCTTCGGTATTTTCTCTTCTATTTTGTGTGTGTCTGTGTGTATATATATATATATATATATATATATATATATATATATATATATATTAAATCCAAAACATATGAGCAAATAGGTAAAATACCAAAACCCAATCCTATTAATATTAATTTTATTAATATTAAAACTGATCAAGGTGGAGGGTTCGATGTAAATAGTATTATCTGTTTACAGAGCCAAATATATAAAGTATGTAAAAAAAAAATTCCGAAATTTAATCTCAGCAAGAAAATTCTCGCTTCATCAGCAATGGTCGAAAACAAAAATTTACTAATTCAAATATGTTACAAAATTTCTATACCGGAAGAAGCCCAAAAACATATCCATACACAGGAAGTTAAAAAAAAGGGGTGGGGGTGGGATTAAGAAGAAAAAAATTTTTTCATTTAAATTTGTCGGTCAGACATAAGAAAGTAGAAAAGCAGAAACAGAGATTCATGACACAATATTAGAAGACTTTACATTATGTCTGTATGAAAGAATCAAAAGTTAAAAATTAAACTGTGTCACGGGGATAGAAGTGGTAGGGTGAAAGAAAAGAAAAGACAAAAGGAGTAGACAGGGGAAAGTTAACGAAGAAATATGATATAAAAAAATTTTCTTTGTATCTAAGGTAACGACTGACAACGATGACAATTTTGATGGTGAAAGGAAGGGAAAGATATAAAAATAAAAGGGAAAAGTTAAAAAAATGGGGGAAGGAAGAGAAAGGAACTAATATATTATTATTTATTATATTAGATATATATATATATATATATATATATATAATAAGAAAGTGAAAGAACATATAGGTTAAAACCCACTGGTCAAGCATTTACTTTTATAAAGAGTGCTCAATACAGCGTAAAGCTTAATATTGTAATTTTGTTATTGCAATGGTTTATAAAAGTATTATATCACTACACAAACATTTTCATGTTTCAGAACAATACTGTACTTCAGATGACATGTTAAAAAAAATCCTATATATATATATATATATATATATATATATATATAATTTATCAAAATTCTCTGTTTAAACCCCCTTCGATACAAGATTTCCTTTTTCCACTCCTCCCCTTTTATTTCAGTAGTAGAATTTAAAGTTATTTTATCTTTACAATAGTATGACAATATTATTTTAAACAAAAATTTTTTTTGAAAAAACTTTTAGCAGAGCTAAATATTACATGTTATCTTTTTCACTATTCCCCATTTCCCCTTTTTCTTTCTCCTTCTCCTTTTATTTTTCTTTTTTCATTTTATGTATCTATTCTTTTCTACTCTCCTTTAGCTAGCATTTCTTATGATGGCTGTCTGGCATGATTTTTTCTTTCTTTTTCACCTCATCTCTCCTTTAACTCTGTCCCTGTCTACCTGTTGTTTTCTTTTTTCCCCTTCTTTCCATTTTCCCTTTCCTCCATTTACATTTCTGTGACCCACTTAATTTTTTATTTCTTAACACAGATGTAATCTAAAAGTCCTTTTCAATGATTGAGTCCTGAGGCCTTTTTGCTGTCTTTCTTTTCTTTTCCTCACCTTTCCTACCCTCCATATCAATGTCTAGATGACAACCTTCTAACATAATCTACTCTCTCTTTTAATACCCCTCCCATTGTTCTTTCTCATTTTATTTTATTTTATTTTTTGTTTCTTTCATGTAAACTTCCGAGTATGAATTTCTTTTTGAGTAAACTTTCGGTATATGAATTTTGTCCTGTATTTGCATAATTAAGGGTTTTGTTACTGAAGAAGCGAGTTTTTTTTGTCTCACTGAAATGGCCATACAACATATGTAATTTTTGAAATTTTATTTGAAAAAAAGGATGTATGTGTATATATCTCCTCTCTTTTCTAATAAAGACCATTGAGTATTTGTGTGTGTGTGTATATATATATATATATATATATATATATATATATATATATATATATATATATCCCTCCTGTCATGCTCAGGGTTTGGATTATTTTTTTTTTATTTATTAATGTAAGATACTTAGTAGTACATACATCAATATATATGTTGCCATCATTTTAGATGGCATATCAATATAAATATTTTGCCATCATTTTTTATGCCACTAGCCCCCTCGTTAAATAATATTGCCTGTTACTTTGTAATGTTAATATTTTCTTTTCTAATTATAATTTTTCTCTAGCAGATGCAAAAAATAAATTCAATGATAAAGACAAAATAACTGATAATTTAAAAACTGCTAGTGTATTTGATAATATTTAAATTTTCATTATTCTCTTGAATACTGCATCTTTGGTCCTATAATAATTGTCATATTTACACATTTAGATTTTTGAGTGCAAGTTAATGTTTTCTTAATAAATTTGCTATTAACTAACTGATATTGGTATACTCTTCAGTAAATATATATAAATTGCGTGAGTTTCAGCTAATATCTCCTTATTATGAATATTGGCAATGATTTGTTTTGTGGTGTCAGGTTTTATTATGTAACATAAATGTTTTTGTAAAAATTAAAGGCTATAGGCCATATCTGAATTTGAAAAATACATAATTTAGATGCAGTTAGGACACATCATCAGTGATGTTACTCTGGTTCATTGACGGTTTTGGTCTTTTACAAACATCTTACCTTCTCCCCAGGTTGACCCAGCCAAGTTTGATCAGGCCCTGGCCTGTGTCCCAATTTCTGCTTGCTACGTTATTAGAATGCAAGATGTTTTGTTTTTGGTTGCACAGAAGAAGAGGAAAAATTTCTAGAATAAAGTCATCCACAAATAACTGAATGTCCAGTGATGATAATGTGTAAATGGTTCAAGTAAATATCGGAGGCAAAAAAAACTGTCCAAATATATTTAAAATAAATATATAAAACCATAAAAAAAAAAAAAATTGATTTTTCATGATAATAATGTGAAGATGAATGGTTAAGATAGCTAAATGACCAGATAGAGAAAAAAAAAACTGTTTAAATATACTGAAATAAATACATAAATTAATGCAATGTGGAAGATACCATTACATAGGGATGAAGGAATATGTCTATTAACGAAATCGAAAATCATACTGAATACGGTGATCGTCTGAGCTAAAAAAGAATAAAGTGTAAAAACAAATATTGGAAGGGTGGATATGTAAATAACTAGAGAAAAAAAAAATGAATGATATTAGTGTAATATTTCGGATTTAAAAAAAAAACTAAGGGAATTGGAAAGATAAATGAATAGATAAAAAACTGGAATAAAATACAAAATTAAAGTGAATGATATTAATGAAATATTTGGGCTTAAAAAAAAATTAAAAAAAAAAAATATGACTTGATATCAATAGATAAATGAATAGATAAAAAAAAAAATTTTACGTTGCATTTGGTGACATTAATATAGATTGTTTAATTTCCTCATCATGGTTTTTGGTCTATTGGACACTACCGTTATTTTGTCCCGTTCAGGTATTATTATCTCAGCATATCCAGATCCACCTGGATGACCCCAGAGCTGCATCTAGGATTGTTTGGGTTGCTTTCCTCTTTTTTAACCCTGTAATTCCCATTTTATTCAAGGCCAAGTTTAAGGATTTTCCAGCGAAACCCCTCACACCAATTTTGATTGGGTAGCATATTGCTTGCCATCCTCGTCTTCTACAGTCATCCACCAGTTCTTGGTATTTGTTCATTTTGTGTTGACGTGCAACTTCCATGTTCTCTTCCCTTGGGACTGTTAGTTCCCACAGAACTCGAAAACAGGACCATATCTGGTCATAAGGAAGTACTTAGAATGTGTTCTGGTAACCTCAGTCAGCATACTAGGTCTACCATGAGTTGCCAATCTGAAGCTGAAGAAAGTACACATCTAGTGGGTCTCTTACATGCTGGCTTTTTTTTCGCCCACCCTTACAAATTGCATTTTCTCTTTCTTTGGGTTAAATTTCGAACTCTGGATGGCTGTGTTGAATATTTTGGTTAGTTTCTTTAGAACTTTATCTCCCATCACTTAATGCCTTGGGACAACCACTAAGTATATGTTAGAGTGATGCACTCCATGAACATAACTTGCACGTGGGAGTTTCTTTTTTTCCCCAAATATGGAGGTTCACAGGGCTGGTTAGTGTATCATATACTGCCTGGATCTGGAATTTTGTATGTGTGAATTCATTCCATAGTATATCAGACCAAGTAATTTTTCATTTTGTTATGTTCTCCCATCTGGTCCATGCTCCTTGCTGGCTTAATCCCACCATTTTTGTAATTCTATCCTCCTCCACACTAGCTCTTACTTCATTTTGGAGAAGTTTTTGATATTCTTTCTTATTTGTCTTGTCCATAAGTTTCTGTTGGATGTAGCCTAGTCCCATTGTTCCCTCTGCAACAGTTCCTACAATTGTTTTCATTTTTAGCCTCCCTTCAGCCAACCGTAATTCTCTTCCTTACCAGTATGTACTTATATCCCGGCGTCGGCAACTTTAGGGTCTTTAGAATTTTGGTACATCATAGCTTCTCTTGTGCGAGAGACCTTAAATTCTTTGTCTAACCCTCTAACATTTTATTAATACAATATCCAGTAAAATTATTATTTTATATGTTAATATGGTCTTGTTGAGATTTTCTAACCTTTATTAGTCTTTCTTTAATTGATTTTATGAACTTTTCTACTGTTTCAGATTTAACAGGCAATTGTTTTTACTGCTTTCTAGAAATCTTCTTTGAATGTTGTTTTATGTTCTTATATACATATCTTTTTATGATGGGTTACTATCTGTTGAATCTGGGAGTTATTTCATTAATTTAGTGTCATTAGACCCTTTTTTGGCAAAGTGGGCAATAGTTTGTTTTGCAGAATGTGATAGAACATTGTTTCCTTGAATATACTCTTTGCTATAGACTTCTTGGTTATGACTTATACCACTTAAAAAAAGTCTTGTCTAATAACTAAAAATGACTCTCTACATTTATCTTGAATGATCATCAACTTTGGAGGGATCTGTAATTGTATTACCTACAATTCTAGTTTTAAACTTCACCTCCATTCTGTTATCTCTTGTATCCTTTTGTGTGACTATTACTATGAAAAAGACATCTTCTAGCCATTAGATCCATTCAATTTTTCTCTTTCTGATATTTACTTAAAGGTTGTATTTTAGTTGCTCATATCTTTAGCTAATATTCATATTCTGCCTCTTTTCTCTTTATATACTTTTGCAACAGAGCTTCTGCAAATAGTTTCTTGCTTGTCATTTGCATTCTTTTTAACCATTTAATTTTCCTCATATCTTTTTTGTGGAATTCTTGAAGTCTTTTTTGTTTTCTTTTTAATTTTGTTCAATTTTCTTTAAATTTCCCATATTGAATTCTCATTGCTCAATAACTTTACAATATCTTATTTTTAGGACAGTATAAAAATCCTTGGTGTTGTATAATGCAATCTCAAACAACCAAATAAGTTATATCTCTTTTCATGAGATATAATTATAATAAGCTGAAATGAACAAGTTATATTTATCATGTAAATATACATATAACCTGAAAATGTACCAACATTTGTTGATTAATGCCATTTTTTTTTCTCTTTTTTTTTGTATAAACATTTACTTGCATAATAAAATCTAACCTAATGGAGTTTGAGATATATATGCAAATATAACAAAGATATTATAATTTTGTATAATAATAATATTTGATAGCCACATTATATATCATTTCTTTTGCAGATGTTCAGGATATAAAAGCAAAAAATCCACATCTGATTCTCTTTGGGAAAATATTCAAACTTCCCTTTCTCAGTGTCATTTGGATTCATATGGGTGAGTTTGAGTTGTTAAAAGTGTTGTCTAGAATTGCCATATTGCTAAACTGGGGATTTTGTGTTTGGAGCAACCTATTTCTTTGTTATCTAGCAGTTGTTATTGTGAGTAGTGTGTCTGTTAACAACTTGGAAAAAGAAATTAGTGAAGTTCAAATTTCATCTGAGTTCATATCCTTGGAATAGGTATGACTTCATCTCTTCTTTCAGCTATGGGTTAAATAACAAAGCTGACTAAATTCTCTTGCCTTGGAGTGGTCACAAGTCTAAGAGAAGGAAAACTCCGAATTCAAAACCAGCCGGAAGAGAGATTGGCTCTATTAGGCTATCTTGTCCCAGACACACTATTGCTAATATGGGTACAGTATATGTAGTGCCTTTGTGACCATAATGGGTTATAGGACTTATGACATTGTCATTATTTTTACATTTGTTTTTCTTTTTAACAGAAGTCTTCCATTGATAATGCCTTTTTCCTTAGCCATAATTTGTTAGGTCTGGCTATTTTTTACATTCAGATACTCTTCCTTTGGCAAATATTTAGAAAAAATAGCAGATGACTGAAAGTTCTTCAGTGGCTTCTATTTTTAAAAAAGAAAAGTTCTTTTATATATTTCAAGCAATTATGCTGTATGTAATAAATGATTTCTGAAATCATACTAATAAAATCTAGCATTAAAATACAAAATAAGCATTATCTTTTTCATGTTATAAACTACTATAAAGAACTATTCTGATAATTGTATACCTGAAGTTTTTTCAGATGAGGACCAAAGGAGTTAAGTTTAGTTTGTTATAGTATTAGACATACTCTGAGCATAAAAATTATTATTTTAGTTGAAAGTTACTTGACACCTTTTCACTCACAAAAATATTTCCATGTATTTGTGTATAATGGATTTAATTTACCCTTTTCAATTGCATATGCATGAACAAAATGAATTGTAATTTATATGTAGATGTCTTTCTACACAGTTGCAAGAATGGAAAAGAAAAAATACTTTGTTTTTTTAAGTGTTTTGGCAGGCATGACACTTTTCACTAGTTTTACTTAGCATACATACAATAACCTTTTTCTTTTGTTTTTTCTTTACTTTCTAAACCTAGGCTGATGTTTGCTTTATTAAAATACATACTAAGTGAGCAAATATTTCGATCAACTTCTTTTAGCTGCTTGTCACAAATGATTACCATTTCTCTGGCATAAATCCGAATAGATTCAGCTCAGCCAGTTCACTAGCTGACCGAGACATTGTTCGTATTGTTTTGTTTAATATTTTCATTTTTGGTTGAGAAATGGGATAAGTGGTGAATTTGTTTGAATATTTAATTTCACACTAAATTGCTTGCCAGTTCCATATTCAGTATGACCTGATATACTCTAAGGCAGTCAAGACAATAATGATGTTCTTGAAGTCAGAAGTATTTATTTAGTTTTTTGTTTATTGTCAAAGAGTTTATTCAAAGGTGGAATACTTTTAACAGTTTCTGTAGCCATCATTAAAATGTATGGAGTGGTTAAAGAAACTTAATATGTATTGTTATTGTTGCAGAGTTTGTTTACATCACATTAAAGAATTCATAAGAATAAGTGAGCCTAATGAATAAAAAAAAAAAAGCCACATTTTGTTCATCATCTTTTGTTCTGATGCTGGCAGTAGAGACTGTTGAAAAGTCTCAATCTTTTAGAACTTTCTATCATATTTAATCTTTGTGCCACAATCAAAAATCATGGAAAGAAATTTAGATGTATCAAACTTGATAAAACTTTCTTGAAAGTATTGAAACCCATCTCCCCACTAAGCACATGTATTTTAAGAAAATACTGATCTGATTTAAGTAAAATACATTTTATATCAGTACACTGAAATTTATTTTAAATTGTTGGGTTTCTAATTTGTGCAAAATTGTCAAAAATAGTTTTGAAGTCTATATTGAAATCTTGCTAAATTGACAATCTTGCTAGGTTACTTTGTTTTTCTTGGCTTTACAAGAGCCATGTAGGAGCAGGAGCTGCCCACTTCTCATTTTCCAGTCTTGGTAGAGTCCAAAATCATCTTTGTGTCCTTGATGATGAATGATTTTTCCATCCTACAACCCCTTTCCTACAGATTAAATGTTGTAAATCTCTTACTGGTATATTGCTATTTGCATGGAAAATGTTCAGATGAACTACATTCTTTAGTTTTACCTGCTCTAATCTTCACAACAATGACCCAACTGCACATTGTGGTGAACCAGCCTCATTCTCTTTGTTTTTCATTGGTGGGATATAAATTCCACTTGAGCAGCTTTTTCCCATGTATGGCTGCTGTATAGAACTAACTCCCAAGAAGATGCTTTTCTGATCCCTTCAATCTTAATCTGTTCGTGTTTAGGGTGAGTGGTAATCTTTCCCACATATCCCCATAAACTTTGCCTCTTACTCTGTAACCCTCTACCTTGAATTGCTTTTGGGCTTTGTATAAGGTGTGCATTATTATAAAAAAAACAAAAAACAAAACTCTGATCAATAATGTGAATTGGGACATGTTCCTTAAAAATGTTCCACCTCAGTGTGGAAAAGAATGTATACACCTTTTTACTAGTGCCAAAGAAAGTCACAGACTGTATCCCAATACCAACTGCATGCACACCAGGAAGGTGGAGTGATTGGGATTCATATTTCAAATGTTTCTGTATATCATCACCAATACTGACCATACTTGCAACATTATTGTATTCTTGGCTGTAGCAGTGCTTCAGCTTAAGTTCATCAGCTTGCAAATCAGCAATATGCAGCAGATATATAGGAGAGAACATTAACAAGGTCCTTATAGTTTCACCATTGTCCAAAGTGAATCCATTGAAAATAATTTGCAATTACTTTCTTTTGGAAACAATACATCTTTATTCTGCAGTTCCACTCTCCTTCTCTTAACATGTTTAGTTTTAAAGTTTCATTCATAGTTTCAGGCTAGTAGCCAATGTTAGTGAAAACTTTTAGGTCAATACTTTTTGGCAGAATATTTGGCTGAGCAGAAGTAGAAACATCCTCTGGCAAAGCTCTCTCTCCTAAAGCAATGACAGGAATGTCCACAGATAGTTGATCAGGATTGTGATGTTCCTCTAGTGTTGCTGGTGCATTTACAGCAGTGTTTACAAGAAACTTCCAGCTAATTTTGCATGTTCTTGCTCTATCACCCTCCTCTTCCTATAACTGATTCTTTTTATATGGCATGCTTAACATTCTGCATAAAATATATATATATATATATATATATATATATATATATATATAAAAAGTGAGATTGTAAAAATTATACTTGTGTTGAAAAACCTTCCTCAAAAACTATTGAAAGAAGGAAAAAATGGTTTTAAAAAAAAGAAAGAGCTTAGTACATGAATGTCAGTCAAAAGAGTTCGGACTAAAATCAGCACGAAGCCCAAAGAAAAAATCCCGATACGAGTAATCAACTAACAGAAGCGCTCAATACAGGGGTAGAGCGAAATAAATAAATAAACACTTAATGAGCCAGACTGACCTACCTAGGTTTCACCTAAACGGATCGTCAGGGAAAGCTGGTTAATGAGGAAATGAAAAAAACACATATAAGGAAGAAATTAAGACAACCCATGTGACCATGAAAGGAGACACCAAACACAAGGAGGGGTAGTAACAACTTTATTGCAAAAATATTTTTAATTTTTTAATTATTAATAGAGGGGTGAAAGGCAAAGACGAAAACAAAAAGATACAAACCCATGATACAGAAACCTAATCCAACAACCAGGGCTTCCTATGCCTGCATTTATTTAATAATGGGTTGTCTTAATTTCCTCCTTATATGTCATTTTTTCTGTTTCCTCATTAGCCAGCTTTCCTTGACGATGTGTTTAGGTGAAACCTAGGTAGGTCTGTCTGGCTCATTAGGTGTTTGTTTATTTTTATATATATATATATATATATATATATATATATATATAAAATAGTTACTGTATTAGCAAAACAGCAAAAGGAAAAAACAAACCTCTTCAATACAAAGCCAAAGCAACAAAATTGACTGAATGGTCAAACTCCTATCCGTATACGTTTCATTAAGAGCCAGTGCCTGTTATTTTCCACCTCATGCTGACTGTTTTTCAAAGCCCAAAAATTAAAATTTCACCTACATATTATTGGTGTGATCCCATTCTTTTCTACTATCAACTATCATATTTAATGAAAACTTTGAAGGTATGTTAATTGGATGATGTTTACATTTACTGGAATATGTGTGATGGGGAGCATGTGCTATTTTCTTATCTATTATTATTTTTTTCTTTTTGAAATTTTGTGTCCTAGGTGACTGTCTTGGATGTTTCACCCACATTACATCACCACTTCATCATATACTGTAATAAATGTAATGTTAATGAGTGAAATCATTTTTTTTCTTTTTTAGAATCTGGACCAATTATACATCATCCATGATTATCACACAAATCAGACAAGATATTTTGAATCAAGAATGCTCCCACATCATATCTTCCTTAACTGTAAGTTATTTTTTTCCTTAATTTTATTTTTAATTTCAATTCTCATTTACCAAACATTTTGAAAAGTTTTAGTTTCTATTAAATTACTTGTATATTTATTTACTAATCTTAACAGAAGTTTAGCACAAGACTATTTGGCAACATGAAAGGAAAATGGTGCTTGATATTAAATAGTTGATTGTGTGTCTGCAAACAATTTTAATTCTTATTGGTTTATTTAACTGAATCATTTATTCAGGATTTGTAGACATTTCCAATTAATAGAATATATCAAAAACAAAATAATTAACTCATAAACATTTTAAAATACAGAAAACACTGAAATATCAAGATAATGAAAATTTATCACTTTGCCTTCAATCTAGTAAATAGTGTAATGCTTTCATATTTAAGAGAGCTTCTTTTTGTAAGAGAGTTGATTTATCAAAAAATAAAAAAATAGTTTTTTGATCAACATGTATTTTTTCCATTTTTTTTAACCATTTAAGAACAATAAAGTAAGGTGATAAAGCCACTAAGACACGAGGGGGTTACTGAATATTAAAAAAAGCACTATTAGGGAGAGAAAACATTAAAAGTACAAGAATTAAGAAGTTGAATAGGAAGCAAGAAGCAGGAAGAGACTTCCACATGTGAGAAGTGTGATAGTAAAAACTGTTAGCATAGAATTTATGGTTACATCTAGCCATTTCAATTGTAAGATGATGACACCTTGCCACCAATCTAGTACTGTGCTTAAATTCATAAAGCCTAGGTATCATAGAAGAAAGTTCACCAGAACAATTTGCATGAATATATTTATAGAAAAGTCACAGGGAAACTACATTATGGTGGTGGAAAGTGATTGAAGGTGAGGTGAGATGAGAGGTCAGGACCAACAACATTGCAGATTCTTCTTTGGATTTTACAAAAAATCTTTAAATATATAGCAAGAGCATCAGACCATATGTTGCAGCAATATTCAAAGCATAGGTGAATGGTCGACTTATAAATATGTGAGATAGCTAGCTATGTATCAAAACTATATTACTATATAGTATAGGCAGAATTGCCCATTCCACACATTGCAGTTGTTAAAATAACATACCTGTGAATAAATGAATGTGAAATCACTGTATATATCAAACAGCATTTTATGCAAAAATTTGGATATTTAAAAACAAATTTCTTTGTTTCTTTGAAAGTCACTTTGATGCCATTTTTATTTTTACTGAACATGGGTTTTAATATATTGATATTGGCAGACAAAAATTAAAAAAAAGATGCAGAAATGATTGTTTGAAGGACAATATAGACATATTGATTGCATAAATTAATTGGATATAAAAACCTTTTCAGAGATTATCAGAAAAAAGAAAGAAAAAGAATTTATCTGAGATTTTTTTTTTGACAATGAATTCACCTTTGTTATTGCTTGCTTATATCTAAATGGTATATACTTCTAAAACACACACACACACACACAAAAATCTTCTAAATTTTTATAGGGTGTATGTAGCTTTTACATAAAATGGTTGTGTGTAGCAACAGATGTTCAATTTTGAGCTCCCGGAGGTCAAGTGTACTTTATTAAAAGCAGAACCTGGGAACTGGTTTCACTGTGTGGAAAAAAAAAAAAAAAATTTAGTTTAATTGGAAAAAAAATAAAACAAAAAATCTATCTGTGAAACACTCTCAGGCATATTAAAACTAGTTTTTAAACTGTCTCAAAATAATGGGAAAATAACTGCATTAAGATCAAATTTATGAAATCATTATTATTTGAATATCAGATAATTTAATTTTAGCGACTTGTTTAATTCTTGTATTTATTTTTACTCTTTCTGGAGCTCTGCATTTTTTTTTTCCTTTAGCTTCTTGGAAAGTTGAAATTATTAGAAATGATTATTGAGTAATTATCTATGATGAATCCTTACACTAAATAATATAGGTATCTATATTAGATCAATATGTGTAAGCAATAAACAATAATGCTTCAATAATCAGATCATATCAGGTCCCTTAACCATGTGGGACTTTTTGCAGACTAACTTTGATTTAAAAATATATGAAATGACTGCAAAAGATATAATTTACTTTTTTTTTGCTCTAAATAAGTGAGCAAAATTTAATGTCATGATTGGATGCAAAAAGTCCATATAAATTTTTAGACTTTTCAGATTTGTTTTTCTCTTCATTTCTCATCTTTGTTTTGTTTATTCATACTCATCTATATATTTTTCCTTTATTTCATGAGTGCTTGTTTTGAGAAAAAGCTCATCTTAAAGACATCTCTTTTTATTTTTGTACAAAAAAATAGCATCACTTGGATGAAATAACGCAATATCCCAGAGCATATGATACATGTCCATGCTGTCAAATGTTATTAAGTCAATGTTTACTCATTAAAATTGGTTTCAATCAAATTATGTTGATAAAACTGTAAGACAAAAAATGTAAAAAATTTACTTCAGATTTGTTTTATGCATTAGGACTTCATTGGACTAGGTTTATTCACATATATATTATGTGTGTTTGTATGTGAGTATTTGGGCAGCAATCTCTTTTATACAAGTTTCATTAAAGACAACTGACAATTTATGATTAAGCTTTTATTGAATTTTTCTTGTGTTTGCATATGTATTTTCTTTTCTGGACATAAAGTGTGTAAAAATTACTCAAATGTTCTGTATATTTAAGCGCTTCCATGTATTCTTGTAGCCATTATCAAAGATGATTTTTATTTTTAACTGAATGTATGCATTTTTTTTATGCATGTATTTAGAATTATAGGAATGTTTTATTTTCCAAACACAGTCAGCATATTGTAGCTGTGTTTGTAATTGATGTTACTGAGTGTTTTTTTTTTAATTATCAGTGCTTCCATTGTATATATATATATATATATATATATATATGTATTTGTTTATTTTTAAATTTTAGACATATGAAGAGTGTCATAAGATATGATCTTAAAAAGTGACAAGATATTCTAAAGTTGAGTGATGGTAACTGAACGTTGACAATTGCAAAAAAAGTTGAATGGGAATCATAGAACAATCAAGAGAAACTGAAGAAATTGGCATGATGATAATAAGAAATAAAAAACTCTTAAAAATGTTACAAAGTGATTTATAAAGAGTAATAATAGTGAATATAGAACAACATTGAATTGAACTAATGTCAAGGATATGGGTAGAGATCCTTCAATAGTCAAAAAACACAAGTTAAAAGACAAAGGTAGAGAGATAGAGTAATGTCTGGGACTAGTATCATTGGCAGGTATTATAGATACTTGAAAATTGGATTTAGATTCAAGATAAATGCAGATAATTATTTTAAATTCTTGGATATGATATTTTGTAATTGGTACAGATGTGTATTGTGGCGCTCTGGATATTGACTTGGAACGACAAATTGGGGTGCCGAGTTCGAATTCCAGATGAATTCCTTGCATTCGTTTATGCACAAATACCCTTGGGAAAGGTATTAATCCATCTCTTCCCTCCAGTTATGAGTTAAATAACAGGACAGATTGGGTTCTATAGCCTTGGTTGGCAACCAGTCTACCGCAGAAAGCAATGGCAACCTACTGTGAGATAATCTTCTGCCCAGTCAGTCATGTCTCTTTCGAGACATGATCACCCAAAGCGTGTATCACATACGGCATTTAACTGACTGACTGACAGATTACAAGCAAGACTATATTCCTGTAAGTTAATGGTCATTCACATTCTGCATAGCTGACTATTACCCACCTTCACCAAAAAATTTCAAGACACCAAATTAATGAAATGTTCCCAAGCCTCTCTAGATGTTAATCCAAGAGAGAACTTGTTATCCATCATTAAAAATAATATATAAGAAAGTATAAAACTGTTCAAGAAAAGAAAATCTCTGAGAAGCAATAAAAACTGCTGCAAATAATTTTAAAGCTTAAAAGTGTATAACCGTTAAAATCAATGAATAAAGGATTAATGAACGTCATAACATTTGAAGGTGGACATGATAATCTGTAAAATGATATTTATTTTTAGGTAGACAGGGTATTGTGTAAATTAGAGAGGTTTCTATATAGTTTACAACTTTCAGATTTATTTATAAATAAAAATTTATGTTCTACTTCATTTGCATAACTTCCTCCATCCTTAATACTTTTATAGGTTGATATTATAAGCTAAATACTTATTGTTTATATAAATCTAACCTGAAAATTTGACTAGCATTATTTGATTAATACCCATTTTACTTTGTAAATATTGATTTGCATAATAAAATCTGATGTAGTGTGTCTGCATGTATATATATATATATATTAAGGTATGTTATATTTTTGGATGAAAATGCTCAGTATTAGTGAAAGTGTATGTAAATAGACATAAGGTTCAACACCCAGTGCAACAGTGTGTTTCATGCTTAAATGCAATCTTCAGGCCATCCCGAAGATTGTATTTAAGCATGCAACTAAAAATCAGTTTATATTGTCCTCATCAAGGTATGCCCATACTTTTGATCTTGTGCCACATCTAAGCTGTGCATAGAAAATCTTTATCAAAATGAACCTTTCTACAATCAGTATTCTGATACTTGGTCCTTGAAATGCTAATTTTGGGAAGTGAGTTAGACCTAGAACTTTGTAAGACCCCTTTGTAATTACCTTTGTACTTTTGTCATTTGAATGAAAACCTGTTGTAGTGATATATAAATGATTAACTCTTTTAGATAAGGCATAGACTATATAAATGTAGGCAGTTCTTGATATGCAAGATAAACGACTATCACCAAACTGATAAAATATGAAGGAAAGCATAACACCTTGATTTTTGTTTATGAAATCATTTGTTTGACTATGTAATTGATTTTACTTTTTATTCCTGTATTTGTCTTGGAAATTAATGTCTGTCTTTAACATTTCTGTAAGTCTTTCAGAAATATAGTCATGCTAATAACAACAAAGTTAAGAGTCTAAGTCTCTTACAAAAAAAATTTAAGTAATTTCTTATTTTAAACACTTACCTTCAAAAGTTTTTTAGAAATCCTACAATTGTTAATGATATTGCATTACAGATATAGCAGGAATTTAGCTTTTTAATTTTATTAGACTCGGAATTTTTTGGCTGCAAAAAATGTTTAAATCTTTGGTGCCTTGTATGTGTGTGATTGAGTATTTGGCGGGAACTAGCTTTCTTTATAAATCTCCAAGTCAATCAAAATTGCCAAACTACATATCCCTTGCCAGAGCAGTTTTCTTTGCCTCTTTCCTCTTTTCATTTTTTTTCTTTATTATGCAATTACCTCTAATTGTGTCTTGCTCATTGTCAACAAGCTTGGCTTGATGGCCTTGGGGCTGTATGATTTGGTTGCCAATGTTTGCTTGGTAGTTAACTTGTGTGTGTGTGTGTGATGCATGCACCTGACAGGAGCTTCCTAACTATTGTTATGGCACTTCACTATTAAGTGCATGCTCTGCCCTCATGGAAAGCAAGTAACAGAATGAGTCAAGAAGGGGAAAAAAGTTCCTTGTTGACAACTTCTCCAAAACATCTAAGTTGGCATTAAAACTTAATAACTTCTAGTGTTTTGGCTTTTTCTCATTCTCCAAGAACATTTTCTAATTGATTTTTTGTGTGAGGTGGGGGAGTAATTAATGAGATTTTACTGTCCCCCCCCCCCTTTTTTTTTTTTTTTAGGAGTGTTCAAGAAAAAATATAAGTAAGTTTATACAGTACTTTTTATGAACAAATCTAAAATAATCCCTGGTATTGCTTCAGTCCACAACTATACAATTCAGCATTACTGTCTACTTTACAACTAGTCTATTTTGTTACCTACTAAAATGTTTTCAAAATTATGAATTAAATATTTGTCGGTAGATATAAATAAAAAAAGAATTAAATTTTGCTGAACATGTCTACAATAGCGAATTGGGACTGATTTATTTGCTGTGTGGGAAATCAAGGAAATAATTTATGAGTTGTAATAAAAGAAATTTCTGGCAATGTAAATCACTGATTCTTTATAATCGTTCATATCAAGAAAAAACAAAAAAAGAAGAAAAAATGCTATGCTTTACCTGCAAAAATAAAAAAAAATGCTTATAATTTATTTTTCATACATTATTATACTGACTTTGACAACCAAGAACTTTAAAATATTTTTTATTTTATTTTTATTCAGTGGAAATAAAACCAGAGTTTTTTTATTTCTAAAATGTTTTGGTATTTTTTTTTTTTTTCTTTGCAAAAAAGAAAAAAATATAACGAATTAAAAAGTTCTCATAAATTTAAGTGAATGGTTTATCCCCTGGGGTTAGATCATGTAATTGCATGTGTATGCAGCCAATTTGAAATGTTTTAAATTTATAAGCATTTCTGATTAAAAATTTGAAATGTTATCATTATTACTTGCTAGTCTTGCTGCTGAGAAAATAGTGAAAAGCAGCCATGGCACAAGCTGTGAAGAAATTTTTTACAAAATAAAATACATGTAAAATTGTATCATATTTTGTTATTTCATCTGATTACAACTGAAGCTTTGATTAATAGTACTAATGTGAAAAATGCATTAGAGTCCATTTGGTGTGATTATAGATTTCAAATCATCAATTTTGGGAACATAAATGAATCATGTAATGTAAAGCTTAATTTCCTTTTTGTTGAAAAAAATTTGGTAAATAATTCTTACAGTCTGGCATTTTTAATTTATTCTTCTCTTCATTCTTACAAGTATTGGTTCAGAATGTAAACACAGGCATTAAAGATGGACACTAATAGTAGTTCCTCTAAAATAAAATCAGAAAATTGAGTTTAAACTAATTACTGTTGCTGTTTTTTTTTTTTTTTTTTTTGTAACATTTCAGAGTGGGAGCAGTAGTTTGTTAGAATGACCATGCTAATATTTTTGCTAAAAAAAATTGGAAATTTTCCCTTATCTCAAAAATTGTCTTCATGTGTAAGAAAATTAATATATATATATATATATATATATATATATATATATATATATATATATATATGGTAATATTTTTATTATAAGTTTATAATAAAAACATAATTTGCACTACAAGAGCTGTTGTTTCAGCACTTTGTCAGGCAGTAAAATATTTTTTCCTGTTAGGAATCCTTATGTATAGAAGATTAAAAATGTCACAATTTTTATCATATCCAGACAATTAAGCAGGGGGAATTTTCAGAGCATTTGTCTCAATGAACCAATAGAAAGCCAGATCATAATGGATAAGAGGAATTTGATTGTAAGGGTAAAGTGAGGTAGAGACTTGAAATGACTTGAAACTCAAATGTTTTAAATGTCAGTAATGAAATAAATTTAATGCATACATTTGGCATGTCAGAAAAGTTATGTGTCTTCGTGAAATAGTTACAGGATCTTCTTTATTTATCACTTAAAGTAGTAAAAAAGTGATAAAGACGAGAAAGATTTAAAAAAATATAATGCATGTCAAACATATATAGTTGACTTAGTGATCTATCTGTTAATCAAAACAAACTAATTATCAGAAGATGGGAGAATTAATAAATTTATGCTGGTGGGTAGATTATAGATTATCTAGTTATATTAGGAAAAATTAACTATACTTTAGGGTATGTTTTAGACAATGATGACATATGGAAGTTACTTCGCTATGTTTGTTTAGCCAGTTTAATTTTGGGAATTTAATAATTTACAATTTTTTCTGTAAACATAGAAAATATGGCTCATATAAAGATTTACAAGCTCTGTTTTTTTTTTTTTAATCCATTTTATGGTAGGGATTTTATTACATTCTTTCAATTGCCAATAATAAATAGAAAGTGATTTGCTGTTGTGTTAAGTCTTATTAAAAGATTATATGTGCATATAATGGCAGGTTTTAAAAGGGTTCTTGGTACAACTGATATAAAAGTTTTTTACTGTAGGATTTTCTGTGGTAGAAATAGAGTATAGGTAAACTATAGAGTCAGTTAAACATTTCTTTTGTCATGGACACTCAACAGGTTTTCAGTAATTGAAATTATTGTTATTGTGATCATTAATTTTTTTCTTTCTATTGGTTCATTGAGACAAACCTTCTGAAAATCTGTCTCTAATTGTTTGGATATGGTAAAAATTCTGTTGTTTGTAAGTTTCTATATATAATGATTCCTAACAGAAAAAATATTTCACTGACTGATGAGGTGCTAATAAGATAGTACCTAAGCACAACGGCTCTTGTGTTGCAGTAAACTGTTTTTATTATAAACTTATAATAAAAATATTATATATATAATGCTCTACTAAGTATTGAGCACTCTTAATAATGTAAATCACTATCAGCAGTGTACTGTTATCCCATTAGTTTGTCCTACTTCTAAGAAGTTTATATATATATATATATATATATATATATATATATATAGGTTTCATTTTTACATGATTTTCCTGATGTTGATATGTTTTTATATTGTGCCATTTTTTAAAAAAACTTTGTTACTCTTTGCTAAAAATATGATTGTGTTAGGAACATGAGTGATTAGGTTCCTGTCAAGGTTGACAATTAGGATAACAGCTTTTAGATTGTTACCGTCTGGGAGGTAATTTAGTTATGGAAGAGTGCTTTGTTCAAATGCTCATTTAATCACTTTTTCAACCATGCCAACAACTCAGCATTTATGAAGAAATCTACTGATATGAGAACATGCAAGGAGATGGAGATTCATGCCTTTTCTGATGAATTAGCTGAAAGAAAACTTCAATAACCTCAGCTGGAATATTGAACTTGATTTTCCAAATCAATAATTTTTTTATGTCATCCATGTCTCTGATGTTATTAATGTAGGGAATTGATTATGTTTTAATAATAAAATATGGGGACTGCTGGTTGTACAAGGCTAGTTGGGGATGCAGCTGGAAATAAAGAAGCCCTTCCCCTAAAAATCTGGTGAGATTTGGGCCAGGAAAATTTTAGCAAACTCTCATGTCATGCTTTTGTAGTTAAATATACAGCCAGTTGTTTACATCAGATATTAAATTGGTGATATTAAAATTTTCTTTTAGGAAAGCAGTACAAGCTAAATAAACTAGACATCAACTATGATAGATTATTAAACATAGATTAAAATTATTTGTAGTGAATGATTTTAATGATAATTTGAATAGCATTTTAGAATATAATATAGTAAAATATAATATTGTAGTAATAACTTATAAAACTATATACTTGCATAGTGCTATAAATTTAACAATAGTTGTAGTAGCCCAAATCTTTTGGGATGATTTTATTTTTTCAAAGAGGGGTGTGCAAGAGCATAGTGCTGCACTTCAGTTTTTTGTAGTTGAAGGCAAGGATCACAAGAGTGTTGTGATACATAAGAGGAGGTGTTGAAAAGTTCTCAGCTGGTCATTTTAAAAAATCTGACCAAATTCAGAATTTTTGTTTTTCTAGTCTCTTCTTGGTCATACTGAGAGCTTATATATTGATGTTCTTGTCGAGTTAATATAACCTGATCTTAATCTGTCATGAATTAAGATTAAAAAGTAATTTTTGTAATCTTTATGATTCTTCTTTTCTTGATTCAGAAATGGGATGAAATTGACATTGAAGAAGAAACAGAAAGTGGTGAAAAGATCAAATCAAAAATCAGAGTGCCAATGCAGGTAAGTCCAGCCTTATGAGTTGCTGACTGAGTTTGACTAACAAAATTTTCTCAGTATAATGTTGCTGATAAGCATATTGAAAAACTATATATTATTGAAAACTAATATCAAGCAGCATTAATAGGATAAAAGGAATGTGTACCTGTACCTTATATATGAAAAAAGGACATACAACCTTTTATTTTATAAAGCCTTGCAAAGACAATAAGTCAGAATCTATTGATGACAAAAAAGAAAACATTTTTTTGTTATAATTTCTTTCCTTGTCAATGCACTAACCCATGATTTCTCTATAAATTGTGTAAATCAGATATTATATGATGATTTCAGCAAATAATTCTGACAGACTATGGATTTATTGATTCAGCATTTTAAAAACTGTTGATAGAAGCAAAGAAAGATTTATAAATTATGCTGTAAAGTTTTTTAAATATTTAAAAAAGAACATTAGTAACTTTTCATTTTACTAATTGTAGAAATTAAAGTTTACTTTGTAGATGTATTTTTACAAATAAATATTTTGCCAAATATAATTTTACTTTATTTTTGGAATTTCAGTTTTTTTATTGTAGACTTCTGTTTTTGCCAAAATTAGTTATCCATTTATTTTTGTGACTAAGCATCGATATATATTATGTACTTGCTCAACGTTATCATTGTTCATATCAGTGTGGTTAATTAAAGAGCAATGTCTTATTTTGTCAATGATGACGACAGATAAAGCAAAGTGTGTAAAACAAAGACTAAATAACTAAATCTGTAGATAGTGAAATACTTCCATTTGCACACAACAACAGCAACAAGTATTACAGATTTATATTTTTTTTTATTTTTCTTTATCTTCTATGTGCTGTGTCACTTCAGGATGTAAGCAATCATGGTCCACTACATCTTCCTCTCCATTGTAGCTCTTAATAAATTTGAATAAATCCTGTTCTGTCATCTATTTGTTCATGTCCATTAAGTATATCATGCACTGCTTTTCTATCTGTCTTTCCCTCAGTTCGCCCTGTGAGTATCAGATTCTCCAAGCCCTTCCTCATTATGTGTCCCAGAAATTTTAACTGCTTTTTTCTAATGTTAAGAATAAATTTGTTTTTGTTTTTCCATTTTTTCTAAAACCTTGTTGTTGCTCACATGCTCGGTCTCAACATCCCTCAGTAGCTTTGAGTCTCCTCTTAATCTTTGAGGAGATTGTCCAGCATTCACTGCCATACAGGATGACAGATATTATGTAACAGTTCAGCACTCTTTTCTTTGCTTCCAACAAAATCCTCCTGTCTCTTAATACTCTTATTAGCTTTTGGAATGTGTCTTAAGCCATCTCAATACATTTTGGGATTTCAGTTTCTGTCCTCTTATATGTTAAAAGTATAGCAATTTATTCAGATTTCCTGAAAATCAGTTTTTGTTTGTTCTTAGATTTTTATTCACTTCTGTCAGTTACAAAATATATAATTCTTTTTCTGTCTTGTCCGTAACTTCATAAGAAATGACAACATATGTCAGTGTAAATAAATTTATGTTCTGCACTGTTTAGAATATTTGGCAGTGAGAAAAATTGTTTATATTCTGCTTTAAATCTGTAATTATTGTTAGACAGCCTGATTGTTATTCACTGTATAGTAACAACAAATTAGCATTACTTTGCAGCGGATGAATTCCAAACATTTGGAATGTGTAATTGCGCTAAATTTGATACATGAAGAACAAATTTATTACTAATGATTTTTATAATAAATATATTAAATACTGAATTTGTTAAGGTGTTCTTTATTGTATGAGAAAATATGCCAAAATTAGTGAAGTGTAAAAAAATCACAATGACATTTGTACTAATGAGTATTGATATGAATTTCATTATTTGCTTAATTATTCAAAATTTTACAGATAAATATGTATTTTTTACTTGTATTAAAAAATGTTTTAGACAAAACTAAAGGAAGTAATTTATATAGACATTGATATTAAAGATATTCTGTTTTTTATCATTATCTTTTGAGAAATAAGCATTTGTAAGAATGCAAAAAACTTTCAACAAAATAATTCAATATGGCCCTAATTTTTCAGGGTTGTCAGTTATCTTTCATTAAAATTAGTTTGTTTTTTTCCTTCCTTTCCTGGAATGTAATATGTAAGCTAATGTGCTGTGCCAATAAGAATAGTCTAAAATTGGACCATCCTGAGGGTGCATCAGTTTTGGCAATGACAGCAGACAGACTGAACTTGTCCTCCATTTTCACTTCAGTCTGTTTGTGTCAGTATTCATTGGTCAATGAATATAACTTTTGTTATTTAGGAACTTGTAACAGTAATAACCTTATATTTTGGAGTTCAGCTTTTGTAGATATCGTATCTATAATATGGTTTGGTGAAATTGTAGTTCACTATATCAAAATAAAAATGTTATAATGTGGTTATATATCATTAGATATATATAGAGAATTCATTTCTACCTGAGAATATTTTCCAAAGTGATGAAGGTAATTTGAATGTACATTAATATTTGTAATAAAAATTATTGTAATTAATCATTGCAAATTCTGTATAAAATGTTGTTTCAGTATACTGAAATACTAACAGCTTTCTATGTTTTTATACAATCAAATTTTGATCATAAACAAAAAAAACTTATAAAAATATTTTATTCCCAGTTTAATAATAGTATGTATGCAAAAACAGTTGGCTTCTTTGTTTTGCATCAATAGAGGAACATATTTTATTTATGTGTGGGCACACATACGCATACTCACACACCCACACACACATATTAACATTTCATAAATTGTAAATAAATAAATAAATATATATATATATATATATACGCATGTGCTGAAGATATAGAAGAATATATGAAATAATGTGTCTACTTAAATTTTTTCTTATATATACATGTTAACATTTCAGCAAAAACATCTGTACTATAAGAGGAAAAATTCTAAAATCTCAAAGTTGCATCATAAATTGAATAAAAAACATATATATTTGCTTAATCTACATATATTTTCTAAAAGAACTAATTTTGCATGTATTTGAGTGCATTTCTATGTTATTTTATGAAAAATGTAAAAACATATTTTAGAATGGTTATTGTTTTTGTTTTGCTTTACTTATCTCAGGTTGTGAACATTTTTATATACAATAACTGATCGAAAGATGTAGTTCAGAAAAATTAAGTAAATAATGATTTAGTCAGATTGAAGATTCTTTTACTTTGACTTTAAGTATGAACTTTCTTCAATGAAATTGTATGTCACAAACATTTTTCAAGCCTAAATGTTATTGCATCATATTATTGATAATATTCTCAAATCACTTCCTCATACATATCTTAACAGGGATCAAATCAGTAATTTGTTTCTTTGTATTTTCAATCTGTGATTTTTGCTTGTCAAAATGATAAAATATTGCAAAAACAACTACTTAAAAATGTTTGAATTTTAAAAGTAAATGTATTCTTAATTTGTTAATTTCATCTTGCTTAAAAATGTCTCTGTAAGATTTAAAATTATTTATTCAGAAAATAATTCAGAAAATCTTGAATATTTTGTTAATATAAAACTAGTTTTGTTTCAAATTAAGAAATTTTAATAGAAATATCTGTCTTTGAACATTTTCTATTTTGACTCTGGGCAGGTCTGTCATTCAAATGGAGTAAATATCACAATGCATTTTTTCTTTTTTGTATTTTTAATTTTTTTTTTTTTGGTTTTTAAGTTATTCTTGTTTGTATAGAGGCTTACTTTCTGCATAAATCTGTACCTTTTCTGTTGTAGACAGAATTGCTTGTTCTAATAATATCAATATTTATGTTTTTCTTTTTTGTGAAACATTGTCTCTGAAGTCTCATAAAATTGTTCAATTGTGGAAATACAACATTTTCTCTTTTAAATTTTTAGATTATCTAACTTTATTTTTTTCAAGAAAAAAATTATATGTTCTGTTTAAATTAAATTTTTTGTTTTTCATTTTTTTGACAAGTTTAATTGTTATTTTCTTTTCAAGCTTATTGAGGAAAAATACCCAAAATACTGAAGACTATGATTTTTATTTTATTCTTAATTTTATTTTCTGTTGCTTTTTTTTTTTTTTTTTTTTTTTTTTTAAATAAGCCTTGGAGACATTATTCAAGCGATTCCATTGGATTAAGTACCACATTATGTAAATAAGCTATTAGTTATGCCAGAAGTTGCAAAGTTCTTTCCTAAGGGAGACAAGTAACTGAGTTATGTAAATAGGAAAATATTTTGACATGGCTGTGATGAGGATGGCTGAATATTGTTGAAGCTGATGATACTTTACAATTAGTTTAATTTTCCTACAGTATTTTGTCTCTGTCCGCTCATCTGTCTGTCTAGTCCTTTCTTTCTCTTATGTACAGTTGAAACCAAAAGAGGATGAATTGTATTTTACTGAATCATGTTGATTCAAATGTCATTCACAGCAACATGTGAGGGAATAATATTTAAATTTGAATAATTTTATGAGCAGCATTATTTTCATGAGCTTATTAAGTTTTCAATTGCTTCCACTTTTTATAAAAAAAAATATAGTGGCTTAAAATGTGAAAAAAAAACTTTTTCACTCATACAAAAAGACAAGAAAAATAACAAAAATGATGGGCAATAAGTTTAACTTGAAAAAAAAAATGATTTAAAAAAAGGTCAAATCTTAACTAGTAATAAATATTAAAATTGTTACTATTGAAGAACTGGTAAATTTTACTCAGTGTAGAAGACTATGACTTCTCTTCTCATTTCCTGTCTCTATCGAAAGCTAATAAGGTAGATAACTTTCTGTAAGTGAGACTCTTTCTAATACAAATTGCATATGCCTCCCTGATCAATGAACAGCATTTTTTTTCCTGTTCAAATTTGAATTTTCCCAGAAATCTTCATCTCCTAATTGAAGGTTTGTAATTTTTAGGACTGTGTATATTGAGTATTCACACCATTCTTTACTGTGTGGTACTGTAGTTATGTGGGGTAGGACTTTTATTTTAGATATCTTGCAGATAATGCTGTTTTGAATTTCTGGCAATTGACACGGATTCAAATGTATCATGAGAATATGACATGTTATAATAATAATACAAGGTTGACTGCTGGTGAGGAAAGAGCTTTTAGATTTTGATTTTAAATCTATGTTTTCTCTTTTAAGTAAACACTGCCACCACTATTTAGCACATTAGATAAAACAATTTCTTGGGTGTGAGCAATCTGCTTCGGTAGGAGAAAGTGAAATGTAGATGATGCTATGGATATGACATAAAAAAATTCAATAATGCAACCAGATTCATACATACAGACTTTGCCTTTCATGACTGACAATGAATACGTAAAAATCATTCTTGTTTTTTTACACAAATAGTGAGGTTAAATAAATAAAAAAACAATCTTTGAATGCATTAAGTATTTTAAAAACTTTTGAAGAAGAGACATTTTAAAGTGCATCTTTAAAAAGGATTGTTTAAAATGCATGTGAAATATATTTAGTGGTGAGTTAGTGCTTTGAATGTATTTAATTTTGCAAAAAAGACACCTCTAAAGAAACAGATGTTGAATGAACTAATCTTATTTTGCTATTTAACCTGTCAAGTGAGACAAAAAGATTTTAAAATTAGGCTGCCATCACAATAAATGAAGAAAAAGAAAGTTGCATCTCTAATGAAACTGATGCTAACACACAAAAAGTAACTTCTTTTTTTATGAAAAAAACTAGTTTGAACTCCAAAATTATATGAAGGTGCATCAATAAATTTGTAGCCTAATATGTGGTTATTAACTGAATTTTGATCTGAAATTTTCATTGAATAATATTTTATACATGTCAGTAATATTCACTACTGAATTAAGTTGACAAGGAGAGTATATTGAAAAATATTTCTTATGTAGAATAAATGCTTTTTCTTTTTTTTCATCATTAGGCTACAAATTGATGAACATATGTAGTGTTTTAAAATTTCTTAACAATTATCTACTTAAGAATTTTTAAGCTGTTCAAAAGTTGGCTGTTACTTTCTTGATTCTTTTTTTAAAGGAAATGAATAATGATTTATACTTAGTGCAAATTCCATTTATTACATTTCTTCCACTCTGATATGCACAAATATAACATTTCATTTTTGTCTGTATGAACCTCACTCTAAATTGTTGGGCTTCTGAATTGGTTCCCAGTTTACCTGTGCTGAGAATTGTAGTTAAAAATATTATTTCTAAAATTTGAGCACTGTGAACATATGCTGGGGATTTTCCTTTTGGTTATAGAAAGAGAACATCATCTGTGTTTGCCTCCTCTCTCTTTCCCTTGAAAATGAAAACAACTGGCATTATGCAAACAATTATTGTTTGTACAGCTTTGTTTAATTTCCATCTTCATCTGTGCAAGTGTTGTGCATATTGTCATCAAAGCGGTGATAAGAAGTGCTCACTTTACAGTTATCTGCTAGACAGCTGCTGGTCTCAGAATTAAATGCAAGAAAAAATTAGAGCTTAAGAAAATGTTGAAATAATAAGGATGATGATGATGGTGATTTTGAAAAAAATTAACTTTTTAAAAAGAAAAACAAAGCATAGGTTTTAAAAAATATGAAAAGTTCAATTTAGAGCAAAGAAGCTAAACTATTAGTAATAATGATGATAGGTATAAATGTAGGAAATACAATAATGATATGTAATAATGAAAAAATATAATTTGATAATGATAAAATTAATATAAATCTCCATATGATTTTCTAAATAATTTATTTCCTTATTCTTTTTGCAATATGAATTGTGAAGATGTATTAAAAAGAAGAGCAGACATTGTGCAAATTATTCATTTTATTATATGACGAAATCTGTGAAGATGAACAATTCAGGAAAAATTTACTGATAATTGTATTTAACCAGAAAATTATAATAATATGTATGTGAATGATGATAACAACTAAGAATAACATTGACAATGTTACAACAGAAATGATGAAATTAACAGCTGTAAATTTTCTATGGAATCGGTAGCATCTGAAGTTTATCATTATTTCATTAAGAATAAAAATGAATAAATAAAGCAAATAATAAATGGTTGATGGCAGAGAAAGAACTGATTTTGTTTCATACACATTATGAATTGCATGTTTTCCCACAATGCATCTTTCCCACTCAGCCCCTTCTAATTGTTCAATAGTCAAAGTCTCATATCCATTCACTTTTATTTATTGGCACATTTTTCTATGCTCTTCCCATCACCCTCAGTCACATGGCTCTGTTTAATTTTTCAATGTTAATTTATTTTCCCTTGTTTAGTGTTAGGAAGAAAAAATACAAGATGTCTGATGTCCAGAACCATTTTGTGTTTAACTTTAAGCAGATGTGAAAATTGTCTTTCTATGCAAAAGCAACATTGGAATCTTTTTGAAGTTTTGTGAAAAGAAAAGAAAACATGTGCTTTTAATTGTTTGGATGGAATATAATGAGTAAAAAAAGAAAAGAAATGTTCTTGTACATCTGCAAGAATATTGTTCAAAATGTTTCATAAAAGAAAATATAAAAAAAAACAAAATTGGAGAGTGGGGAAACAGCTAAATTATAAATGGTCCTTCATTTACTAAAAACTGTCATTTGTCTCTGGTATTTTCTGCAAAATTCACAATTTTTTATCTTCTTTTGAAGAAATTTTTCTTGGTTATGCAGGTGTGAGTAAATGGTTGAGTATTTTATGTTTTATGAATTAATCTCAATAAAATCATTGAAGAACTCTGGCTTCTTATTAAATGTTTTTATAGATGACAGTTAAAATATTTTACTAAATACAGTCGGTGACCAAAGATTGCTTGTCTCTCCTGAAAAGCTGTCACATGATCAAGCTTTACAGGATGAGCAATTGTCTTCTCAGGGCAACCATATCAGCAAATAAACTTTGTGTAGGTATTATTTTGGACACACTTTTCCTCAAGATATTAGTATCTTAAAATTTTCACTCTAGATAGTCACACTTACTGGTGTCTGGGTTAAGCTTTGAAAAATGAATAAATAAAATATTTTCACCAACTACATTGAATCAGCATGCAGTAATTGGCCCAAATTTTCTCACCAATCAAAGAGACTGTTGGAAAGAGTTGCATAAACTCTGTCTTATGACTTGGTAAGCAATGAAGATTTAATGAATTATAAAATTTTTAATGCTAAAATGTAAAGATTGTTGTGAATTTTTGTGATAGAACATTTACAGATTACTTGGTTTACCAATCTAATGTTCTGGCAGCTAATCATTATCAAGTGGTTGGGTCTCAGGACTCAGCAGGCGAAAGATTTTTTTTTCTTCTCTTCATAATTATTTTTCTAACATTTTTTGACATGATTGAAAATAAGTATCAAATAATCACACAATATGAAAAGAAGAATATGAACTATTGTATACATTCATAGATTTGTGTAATGGATATTATAAGTACAAAAATAACTCTTAGAGAAAAGGTTTTGACAATTGTTTGGTCCAGTGTCTTTGTTTTAGATGAATGTGTAGCAACCACTTTTTGCCTCTGAGTAAAAATTCTGGCATTCAGTTTTCTGTTGCATCCATTAAGTGAGTGTTTTTAGAGAAAATAAAATTTGAGATTATTTTTGAGAAAATGTAATCTAGCAATTTCTTGAATGAAGAGCTATCATTATTTACATTTGGATTTACATACTTATTTGTCTTTAAGTGTCTGTCAATCTGGATAACCTTCAGTAATTTAAAACAAAACACTTGAATTAATTTATTGCAGTAGATTGTTCTTGTTTCATATCTAGGGATATCTCATTTTATTTTTTTTTTAAGTATTGCTCAGTTACTGCTCACTTTGTTTCCCTGAAGGATTAAACTCACAATTACCATGCCACTAAATTAATGAACCAATGTTCTAATATTCTACACTATTGTTCCACAAAATATAGTGATAATAATAACAGTAAAGATGAATATAAATATATAGTTCAAATGTGAATACTAATAATATGTTGTAGTTGAAATGTGATATTTTGAAATGGCATCAGCATGTTGTTGGTATGATATTAATGCATATAAATCCAAATATTTGATGTAAATTTGTTTTCTTTAATTTCTATGACTTACAGTGCATTGCAGTTTTTTGTGTTTGACAACTTCATTTTCAGAATAAACAATAAAAATATTGTTTCATGATGAACATTTGAATGAAGGAATTTTACCTGATTTATAGAGGAATGGGTGCTGTCACTTAACATCTGTTTTTGCTTTTTAATATTTATCACAGAGATTGTGCTTGCTATGTTAACTTGACTGTTGTGAGTTAACATTAATGTACCAACAAGCCTCCTGTTAGTTATAGGGACAGATGAAGATGGTTTCTGTATTTTTTCAGAAAAGCCTTTTATAAAAGCATGATAAATCTAAAAAGCACTAAAAGTGAAATATAAATGCCAATTGTTTAAATGATAGACTGAACCAAGAGGAAAAAAAAAAGATTTTTGAGAAGTTACAAAACAGACACAGACATGCACTTTAACTTGTTTAATACTTTAAGCAGTAGAAGAGAAAAAAATGCTGTAGTAAAGTAAAAATTTTCTTTTCTAAGATTCGCTTCATTCTCTTGGGATATTTTCCCCAGATCTTTTCCAACTTAAGCCGACAGCTGCCATATTTGCTTGTTTCTCATTCAAGCTAAACTCAAAGTGACTAAAATGAAATTTGAATACAGCTCCATATAATTGTATCAATTTGGTGTTTATTTTCATTGATGTTTGTTTATTACAGGCTTCTTGGTATGTCCAGACTTTACTCTATTCAGTGTGTAAAGAAATAAACAGAGTGGCAGGACATGCAGTGAAAAGGTAGGTGCTTCCAGTACTTTTCTCAGTTCTGTCAAGGTAATGCATATATCCTCTCACCATTTGAACAAATATTTTTCAAAGAAACAAAAGGACAGACTTGTTAATAAAAGAAACATAATTCATACTACTTGGCTTTATATAATTCAGACACACATGTATTGATATGCTTTGAAATGTTAAATTATGGTTTGTCATTGGAAACTTTTCTTTTAACTTATTGACATAGGTTAAGTGTAAATGAATTATTTCAGAACGCTATGATACTTTCAGAATTTTACTGCTTTAAAATAGCATTGTTCATTTCCAAGGCTATCTTTTATATGCATCATCATTGTCTTCTTTTGTCTTTGAAATTTTGCTTTTATGTACAGGATGATATTCATCATTAAAGACTCTCACCTCCCACTGTAGTAAAATCAGTTTACTTAAGTTGTACACACTTGATGATAAAGATTGAAGCAGAGACTTTGATTTGCTTACTTTACATGCATTACTCTGTTAGATTTTATTATGCAAATCAATATTTCATAATAAAATTGGCATTAACTGACCAATGTTAGTAAATTTCAGAATATATTTTTATAAGCAATATATTGTGTGAGTTTCTGAGTATTATGTTTTTATTAAAAAAGATATTGATAATTTGTTTTGGGGGTTTCAGAGTTTATTATACAAACAAAGGGCAATATGAATTTTTATTTACAAATAAATCCAGAACATGTAAACCACAGAAACATATATCTGGTTAACATAATATCCAATATATCTGATGTAGTTTGAAAAAAAAAAAACCCAAAACTCCCAGCATTTCTCTCATTCCTTCCTCTTCTTAAATCTCTTCCTTCCTCTCTCACAACCTTTCATGTATGAAACAAGAAAATCACCAGACTCATATTTTCAGTTGAACTTTATTGCTTTTCTTCCTTCCCATAATTCTTCTCTCTTTCTGCAATATCTTTCTATAAAAGAAATCACTATCTGTTGCCACTTCTTCTTCCCCCACCACAAGGTAAGTGATATTCTATTTTCTCTTCTACATTCAAACTACATGCCCACATGATCCTAAAAGATAATTTCATACTACATAGTCTCATGCCCAGGTCAGCACTTTGTGCTCTCTCTCTCTCTCTGTGATCTTTGCATTGTTGCTGTTTCATTTCTATCCCCTCCATGTTCAGCATTCACATCGTCTAAAAAGACCACTCACCTTAAATTCAAAATATGCTGTGGCATACCATCCATGGTCAGGTTGTTAGGTGATTGCAATTCAATCACCACACCTTTCCCTCATTGTGTTGTGCACCATGTTTGGTAGCTTTACTTAAACCTCTTTCCCTATTTGGATTCTGGTCTGCATTTCCTCATTGGTATTTGGGGAGATATCTTTTGGGTACCTCTACATCTATAGCACTGAATGCTCAATATGACTATTGTTTTCTTTTGGTCCCACACTTTGTGCAATTGCTGCCACTTTTCTGGGCTCACAAAGTTTTTTGCTAACTAAGAGCCTTGCAGCTAGTATCATTTTGCAGAGGTTCATCTTTTTTACACCAGGCACTTGTTGTATCACTACAGATATGTTGTTTGGGAAGCCTGTCATGAAAGTTAGTTTTGCCATCTGATCCATTCCTCTCCCCAGATATTTTGCCAACCTGACAAGCCTTTTGATATTATTGGCATAGATGTCCAATAATTCTCCTTACTCTCTTGAGCTTTTCATAAGCTTCAAAGGGCTCTTCAGTGAACACTTTCTTTTTGGTTTGGTTTCTATTATGTCCTTGTTTAACTGGTACTCATCACTGATTTCAAGGTAAAAGGCAAGCACATCTCCTTGCAGGAAAGTAGAAGAAAATTAGCAAGCATTTTTTGAAGCTTGGCAACCAATTTTACCTTTTTTATCCATGTGACTGCATCACCTTCTTCGCTAAATGTTGATGTCATGTCTCTATCCAGTTTCACCATTCCAGATTCCATAGTGCCAAAATAGCATGTCGCTAAAAAAATGAAAATAAATCTTCTCCCAAGATCTCTACAATCCTTCCTTACTATTAAATCCCCTTCTTCCTCTCTAGCAACCTTTCACATATGAAACGAACAAACAAAATTCCTCAACTCACATTTTCAGTTGAGCTTTATTGCTTTTCTTTCTTGCCATAATTCTTCCCTTTCTGCAATACCTTTTTATAAAAGAAATCGTCACCTGTTGCCACTTCTCTCCTCCACCATGAGGTAAGCAGCATTCCATTTTCTCATTTTTATGCAAACTACACCTGACTAAATTATTTTGTTTTTTTTTAATCTTGACATCAGTCTTTCAACATTGATTTTTGTAAATTTATTTTACTGATTCAACATCGCTTGAAGCAGTTTTTACTGCTTTCCAGAGATCTTTGCTTCAATATTGTTTCCCATCCTCATACATAACTATTTTTCTTTTAAAAAAGAACTTTATTTTTTCATTTTGGAGAGGTTGACACCATTCCATCAATTTTGGCAAGGTGGGCAATAATCACCATTGCAGAATTTGAAGGAGCATTGTCTTCCGTGAATATACCATCAAATTTGCAGGGATCTATAATTTTACTGCCTACAATACTAGCCTCAAGCATTATTCAATCTCACCTCTGTTATTTCTTGAGTTGTGTTGACTGACAATTTCCATGAAACACCCAGTTGCTAGCTCAGCCATCAGACCCATCTAATGTAGTACTACATTAATCACTAAAAATTATTAATGAGAAATTACTTTGCATTTCTTTTTATGATGGTTAAGTTAGGTTACTTTTGTCTTTAGCCAATATATTTAATATTTTACAACTTCCACATCTGCCTTATATCTGTAATAACAGCTTCAAGTTGTTTTATTTCTGCTCAATTCACTTTTCTTGCTTATTATCCTTTAAATTTTCTCAAATTTCCTTTTGTGATATTCTTAAAGTTAGTTTTATTTTCTTGCTCTTATTTATTTATTTTTTTGTCTCAGTTCAACTTATCTGTAATTGATTTTTATGACAATGATTTTACAATATCTTATTTTTCTTTGGAAGTTACATCTCTCTCATGATCCATGAAAATTTTTATATATTTGAAATTAAAATAAGAAATCTAAAAAGGTATACTATTATATACATTTTTTTATTATGCAATTAACAACCATTGAGTTGCATCATACAATTTCACATAAAATAAGTTATAAATATTTCTAAGAAAAAAAAATATTATATTATTTTTTAACATGGTATAAGTATTAATTGTATACATAAAATCTTCCCAATATTGGTTGGTTAATACCAGTTTCATTGCGAAACATTGAGTTCCTGAATAACTTTTGACATAGCATAGAAGACTGGAGTAAGAAATTATTTTTACCCTTTATATGATTTACTTTAATTCTCTCCTTAATAATGTTTTCTTTTTCTCATATTCTTTCGCACTTGGTAACCCCTTGCATCTTATTGACTTTGTCTTGCTTCAGGTGAAATGGGGTGAAAATGATTTAAAAAATTAAAATTCAGAAGTAATCATTGTCGGTACATTTAATTTGGAGAGAAATTAGTATAATCTTATAAAATCTACAAAAGTAAATAAAAAAATAGATACTGCTTTATTTAATGTATTTCCTCATATTGAAAAGGTTTCTTGATAAATTCATACTAGTTTGAATGGGTTTCTCCATGTAACTAATATATGAATACTGATACAATCTGTCTAAAATGCTGGTGTTTTTACTTTAATATAAATTTGTGTTATCACATTAATTTAGGTGACATTAATAAGAAGCTGTTTTTTCCTGTAATGTATGTTGTATATTTTAATGATATTCTTTTATTGCTGGCATGGATATTTTTTACAAAATTTGTTTAGGTGATGTAGAAAAATTATTCACTATGTAAAGAGTTATTTATAAAATTGAATCTTAATAATTTTTTTTATTATGAACATTGGTTTATCTTTCCAGTAAAATCATTGAAACTTTTAGCATGCATTTTGTGAAAATGGTTGGCTAAACAATTCTAGATTTTCCAACTGAAGAAGAGGTTTTGGTGGTGGGGTGTGATATAATAAGAGGTATGATTAATGCTTATTTCATGAATGCTGCTACCAAGGCAGCTTCAGTGTGAACTGTGCTCTGCTGATAAGTGAAACTGAAATAATGCAGGGGGTGGGGACAGAGTAGTAGTGTCTACAGAAAATAATTTCAATCCCCTGCTGTGTATGTGTGTCTGTGTACACAAGAGGGTGTGAACATGAAACACAAAAGATGAATGTTACTGTCTGAACAAACAACTCTCCAATGGTGAACCATATCCAGAGTTTGTCTAGATTATTATTTCATTTTTCAATTTTTTGGCCGCTTTTGTGTTGTATAAAGAATAGGTTTTGTTGTTGACTTTTGTTACTGCTGCAGTTGTGTATGCAAGTGAAAAGTAACATTTTTAATGCATTCATCAATTTTTATGTCAGTCAGCAAATTCAGTGCTGAATTTTCCATCAAATTTTAGTGTGATCTCATAGCCTTGGATGAAATGTTGACTGTTTGATGCCAAAATTTTTATTTCCATCTTCTTTGACAACATAGACTCTGTAACCCACACTTTGTGAGAGAAAAGAAAAAAATACATAAAAACATTGTAAATAAAAACAATTTTATTATCTGTGTTTAATCATTTTTTCTAATTAAAGTTTCTTTTCATACAAGGCATTTTCTTAATTCACATTTAAGAAAACAACAAAAAAAACAGTACAGATATTTTTTGAAATTAGAATGTATATTTGGTAATTTTTATATAGAATTATATTTACAGAAATACAAATTAGTTGTGTGCAAAAGTATGCAATAGTTTTTATTTAAAATTTTTTTTTTTTAAAGCATGTTTTCTAATAGCTATTCAGTCTCTAGTTAAAAAAATGTGTTCTGAACTTTTGCACACACCTAGCAATTATCAACCAACTAGCATCAAACTAGTAATGATCTGTAAGACTCTCACTATCATTGAGGGCATCATTAAGTTTTTTTGGCTAATGTTATTTTGTTTGAAGCATGAGTAACTTTGTAAAAAAAACAAAAAAAATAAATAAATAAAAGCAATTACCAGTTTGTGTTTGTCTTCATGGGGAAATAGGAAATTATTTTCCTCATGTAAAGTCAGTTATCATTTTAACAATTGTTTTGTTCAATATCAGAAAGTTTTCGGATCTTTGTAAATGAAAATAGCATCAATAAAAAGAAGTAAAGAAAAAATTGTGCATAATTCCTGAATTTCTTATAATTAACAAGATTAAAATTAATTCTTCTTATAGAAAAAAAAAATAATCATAAATATATTTAAAATTAGAACATTTGTAGAGATGTCATTTTATTTTTATTTTGCATTAGAATTTTGATTATAATGAAGAATATAGAGAATTCTTTTTTTTTTCTTTTTTTTTTTTTAGTGCAAAAGCATTTTTATGGAAAAATGAAATTATACTTCAATACATCAAGCTACTCACATTTATTATTATTAGATTATCATTTATTTATACAAGTCTAAATAACTGTTGATCCCAATTTTTGTTCTTATAAAGGAACCTTATTTTATTGGATAAATCAGATTAAGTAATATCTTTAAAATATAGCAGTGCTTATTCATCTTTGTTGTAAATGAAAAACTAACTGTTGTCTTATTTAGAGTGTGGGTTCTGGAAAAGACAGAAAACTGAGTGACATCAAATCTATAATGAATATTGGAATTAAAGTTTTATGAAGATTAAATATTCAGTTTAAAAATCAGGCAACCAAAATGTAAGTGAGATGAAAACTTGGAGAAAACAGTTTATGCAATGTTTTCTAATTATATTCTTTTGTTGGAAGGAAAAACAAAAAAGGCAAATGATTGATGGGTTTTAACATTAACATTAGCTTGAGAACTCATTGGTCAATATTTCTCATTTTAGCCAAATGAAATTTTATATTTTAACCAATCCATCATCAGTTATTCTCAGGTAGTAATTTTACCTTGTGAAATCATAGCAATGGAATGTATATTGAATTATATAAACATTTAAGCAGTGTTTCATTGTGCTTCATTTGTATGATTTGAGGTGCACTTTTAACTTTAGTATTTGAAAGACCTTTATAATGATTTTAAATCTAATATTACTTATAGATGTCATCAGAGTTTACAGTGAGTTTACATACACACACACATGGTGATTGAAAAGTAACTCCCTATTCTAAAATATAAATTATTGTTATTTTTGCTTCAAGTTTTTTATGTTTGATCTTTAATGTATAAGAATGTAAACTGTATCTGTCTTTTTAAATTGATTATTTTGTTTTAAAATTAAAATTTGGAAGCCCTTCAAACATGGCTGAACATCTTAAATTGTAGGAGCATGCTCAGATAGTGGCACATTATGAAGTTTGGAAATTCATTTTTCTAGTGTAAAGATAGTGGAGGACAAATAGAAGAGCACATGTTCAAGTTAATGCAAAGACAATCAAGAATTGCCATGCAAAACTCATGCCTACAGGGTCTATAGCTGATACTTGAAAAAGCAGTCAACCTTCAAAGTCTAGTAACCAAGAGACAATGCACACAGCTTAAAAATGTTTGTACATAGTCCAAGAAAGTCAATTTGAGAAGCATCAAACAAAAGCAGGCTCTCCTTTAACACAATATGATCTGTGCTCAAGAGGGAGCTTTAAACGGCATGCTTGGAAGCTGCACTACTGCCAATCACTCTTCACTAAAAAGTGTGACATTCACGTGGAGTTTGGGGCAAATATGTTGGCTTGGTATGAAGATTAGTCAGATCTCTTTAAAAATATCTTCTGGAATGATGAAGCAGTATTTCACAATGGTGGATTCAGGAACCATCACAACTGCTACTAATTGGCTGGTAAAAATCCTCTTGTTGTCTCTGAAAAAAAAGCAGAGTTGGCCCAAAGTAACGGTTTGATGTGGGATAACTTCATTCTTCATGATACCATGAGTGCCAAAAGGTACTTTACCATGCTGCAAGATAAAATCTGGCCAGTTATCAGTGCTTGGGAGAATGTTGAAGATTTGCTATTGTCAGTTGAAGATTTTGCTATTGTCAGTCATGAATAGCTGAATGCCTACTTTCTTGGGACATGGATGGATTGTTGTGGTCCATTTGAGTGGCCAGCCAAGAGTCCTGATTTTAACACTGATGTTTTTCTTTGGGGTTGGTTAAAGTAGCAAGTCTACTATACCAAACCAAAGACTTTAGAAAAACGTACAGAGTGAATGCAAGAAGTTATACCTTCCATACCACAAGGGTTCTTGGTGAAATCAGTTGACACAATTCCTGGGTAGCTGAAGAAGCTGATAGAAAAATGTCGTGCCCATATCAAATTTCAAATAAATGTCATGTTAAGCACTTTCCTCTTGTATCAATTTCTTGTAAAAATTATTATTAATAAATAAATTATAAGTATTTTAAAATGGGGAGTTATTTTTCAATCACCCTGTCTACAAAACAGGTTTATATGTATTGAGAAGACTGATACTTTCAACATGTCATTTCTGCTTGTATCACCTACAAGTTCAGAATTTATGAATTTCTTTTTCAACGCTTGGTTATTCCCTGACAATAGAAATAGACAAACAGGAAGCTACTTAGTACAAAGATCACATGATATCATGTATGGAGTTGAAGTTATTGTTGGCTTTCAGTTGATGATTAGTGTCTATCTCTATGTAAGATTATAACCAATCACCTTTTCTTAAAATCTATCATTTTTTCTTTACTAGTTTTTACTTTCTTATTTAATGGTAAAGCAATTCCTATTTTGTCTTTTTCCAATGAAAGTATTGTGTATTTGATATAAAAGTTGACTTTATGTAAATAAATATTAGAATATAAAAACATCCTATTTCTCATATCAAGAGCAATATCAGTTTGATAGTAAACACTTCTTTTTAACAAATTCTTCATAATTACCCAAATATAAATTATCCATAACTAGTCTTTAGTACTGACTCCTTCCTTATGTCAGAATATTTTAAAAGAATTGCTTTCATAAACAATATCATTTTGAAATATTATTTCATTTTGCTTCAAATTTTTAATGTAAACTTTATCTTTCTCATGTCTGCATTCATATATAAAGAAAAGGAAACTTGTTCTATTGTGTTCCCAAGTTGGCTTGTAAAAGCAACAACACTTGAAAGCCACACTCCCATGAGCCTTCCTGTAAGTTCAGCTCTGCAAAAATTTAACTTTTAAAAGTATAATTCAAACTTGCATGGAATCTTTTCTAACTTTATTGCAGTAAGCATTTTTAGTTTCCAGCCTTCTTGTCGCTGAGTTTTATTTACAAAACTATTTTGTTGTACCTGTGTTTATAAATTTCATAAAAAAAAAAATAATGTAGGGGTGCTGTTATTTCATGATAGTTTCTTTTTTTCTTTTTAATGTATATAACAAAATAATTTTATTTTTATACTTTTTAATGTCACATGATCAACATTTAAGATGTCAGAAATCATAAAAATGAATTAAGAAAAATGTCCTTGCCTAAGATCTGTCAAAAAATGTCATGAAAAGAAAGAAATTTTTAAAAAATTTAGAATGTTAGATTTTTACTCTAATAATGTTTTTCTTTTGAAGAAGAAAAAAAGCAAATTGCTTTTTAAAATGTTTTACTGTAAACAAGAAATCTTTTTTAGTTATGACAAAAAATAAAAGGAGTAAAGAAATTGGAGAACAAAGATAAAATCTTTTTATTTCAAAAGACTTATCTATAGAATAAACATGCAATAATGATTTTGCCCTGACTTGCCTACTGGCCTTTTAGAGATGCCTGCTTTTATTACCTGAATCTGTGTTGTTAGTTGTGTCATGTATGCCTCTTGTCAGTTTTCAATGAGTGAGATGTACAAATAGATGGAAAATTATGCAACAAATACTCATACATTTGTATTCTATTTAGCATATAAGACCTTATGAGTACCATGAAATTAGGATTAAATTCAATAACTAACAAGAATTCTTATAAAAATTCAAACGGTCATTTCCAAAATTTTCTGTCCATGAATCTCTTCTTTTTATATTTGCACAGTATGAAAACTATAGTAATTTTTTTTTCATATCATGGCCTTTCAGTAATAACAGGTTAAAATGATGCACTTCTGTATTTATTACATAGATTAAAGGTCTCAGATTTGATTACCGCTGATGAGTTGAAACTGTTAACCCTAGTTCTTCAAGTTTAGAGAAATAAAAATTAAACAACTTTTCCCTGGTGATCTATCAAGTAGATATTTGCTGGAGGTGATATCTCTCTCTCTCACACACACATACATGTTGAGAAATCAGCAAAGATCAAACTTTCAAGACTAGCACTCTCACCAGATTTCTGTAGCATGCACTCTATTGGCTAATCTTGTAATGGTAACATTTTGTTATATTTCTACATTTCATTTCTTCCCATTTGAATGTTTCTAAATTTATTTACTTTTCTTTACAATAAAAAATAACAAAACAGCAAGGAATAAAATATTAAATTCAGTCTAAAATTTTTTTGAACATAGTCATTGTTTTCATTGATGCTACTAAAGTATGAATGAAAACTATTAGTCATTTACTTAGTGTTGTGTAAATTCAGATAAATTTTAGAAAGTGATTTTAAAATTAAATATTTTTTATGAAAATGTATTTGAAATAGAAATACTTAGATTACAATAAAATGCAGTAAAATAAATCATTAATTAAAAAAATAAAATAATATATTTTTCCTTAATGTTTCTCTTCATTTGTTAAAATGAAGCGAATACATTATTTTGGGTGAAAGATAGTCCTTAATTTTTTTATAATTTTATTGTCGATTGGAATTATTCCAAACAGGTGACAGTTTATTGTTGTTTAGGCTGCATTAAGTAATTCCTACTCTATTAAGAAATGTAATCTCTTAAATTCTTGAAAGTCATATTGATTTCAATTCAGTTGATTCAGCTGTTATACTGACTTTTAGCAAAATAAGCAATTGTGATCTTGCTTTTAAAAATACAGATAAGATTTTAGCAGTTTTTATTTTTTTAATAATATTTTTTATACTATTGAAATTTAACTTTTTTCTTAAAAATTTATTTTATCAATGATTATAGTGATCAAAGAATTGTAATGGAATAATATTAAGGTGTTTTATATGTCAGACTTTAACTAAAACTGAATAACAAAGTGTAAAAATTAAATTAATAATTTAGACAATTTGCTTTATGTAAGCTTTGTTATCATTGATAGTGTTAGTCTTCTTGTTCATCTCTTCTGGTTCAGAAGGCTTCAATGTTGTCTTGTTCCAAATGACACAAGGTGATATCTTAAGCAAAGACTTCATGAATACTTTACCATTGTTGTTGTTGTATTTTGTGAATCTTAAACAATGCAAATTTGCTAATCACGAACATATTACTCAGTTTAACAGATCACTAATTCTTTCAGAGCAAAAAAAAATAATCTGTTGTATGAAGCTGTTCAAAATTATCTTCGTTTGTTGAGAAAATACTTATGACCGCAACTGATTCATGGTTATTACAGAGTGCGAAAAGGATTTGTATGTAAACTATTGTAGCATTCTTAAGGGACTCTTTTTATTACCTCTGTTCAGCTGGGCTTTATTTAATGTCATCACCTCAGTTTCTTTTTCATTTTTAGTATCATTGCTTTATAGCCTGATAGTTAACTATTTCTAGTTATATTTTCAGCTATGAATTGAACATCTAAATCCATTTGTCTTTGGATACCTTTAAAATTTCTCTAGAAGAAGAATGCTAATGATGTTTAATGTGATTAATTATGGTTTAATATATATTGAACAGAGTTGCATTAAATCATATTTAAAGTTATGCATTAATTATAAAATTGTATTAGCTGTATTTGACTTTCCCTGCTTAGATGTTAAGATAGTTATCCAGTTGTTACCATTTGTCTAGTATACAAAATAGCAGTAATTTTCTGTATAAAATATAAAAACCAGTTTCTTAATTCTCTCTCACACATCATTCTCAGATATTATGAAAGTGGCTTAAATTAGATATAATGTTCTTTCTATATGTTTCTCCTGAAACCATAATGAAGTAGTTGTTATCAAATTTGAGTTTACATTTATACTATGCAAAAAAAAAATTGAAGCAGATCTTCTGGCAAAAAATCGATTAACTATGGTAAATCCATGCTAAAGAAATTTATCAAGAGCAAAACTGAACATAGATTCACTCTCAATCTGGGGACTATTTCTTTACAGTCAGAAATTACTAGAAAGGGGTGCTGAAAAGTTTTGGGTTTATCCAACTTTCTAAAATATATATACAAAAATTGGTCATTTTTTAATTTTTTTTATTTGAGGAGACTTCTTGTTTAGGCCAGACACTTTTTAGCACCTACAAAATATTTTTCTTTTCCTCATTTGCTTAAATTAGTTTGTTGGCATTTGTCAATAATGTTAAAATAAATAAAATTGGTACTATAAAATAGAGACTATAAAAATCAATATAGAATTTAGTCTTTTATGACAGTTGATGTTACGGCAAAACTAAAAATGATATTCTTAAATTGCGATCAATATTTTTAAATACTAAATGAAAAGAAATTTGATTGTAAAGAGTTTCGTCTGTTAGGCTTTACAGATACTGCTTAGTATTTTGTAAATATTAAAGAACAATATTTGATGTCCATTTTTATATTTGGTTTTATTTTTTTAAGAATTCTTGAGTAAAATTTGACATTTTCAATCCTTTATAAATGTTTTAGTGTGGCTTTCTTAAATGTACCATCCAATGCATCACATTTGTCATAAAATGATAGTTTTATTAAGTAATTTCATGGTTATAAACTGTTAATTCTTTGTGCTTAAGCATATTAAACAAGCATTTTATTTTGTTTCTTTCAGCGTGTAATATACTGCACCAGATAAAAAATATTAGTTTGCTGTTAGTGTGATAAAATCCTAAGCTAAAGAGTTAACACATGATTTAAATCAGTTCTTACTTTAGCTTTGATGGGTTTAAAATTGTGTTATAAAATTTCTTACTATTAAACTTTATGAAGGTGATATGAGATTTCTTAAATTAATTAGGGTGCTATGAGATTTCTTAATTAGGAAGTGTGAAATTTGTCTTTAAACAATCACTAGAGAAGGGATTAATGAATATATTTTTTTTTGTATTTCTTTCATACGTATTTATTAATATATATTGTTAAATGAAGTTTAATGTGAATAAAAGACAAAATTAACCAACAAATCTTAAGTATAATCTTTGGAATATTTTAACACAACATTATTGCTTATTAATTACAATATGAAAATCTTGACTATAGAGGACTCAGAAGGTTTCAAGCCTGAACATCTATAACTATTGTTGGAAGTCAGATTTCATTTTAATCAAAAATGTATGTCTGAATTAAAACAATTGCTTAAATTAAAATCTCCAGAAATTGCATTTTGTATATTTCCCAATCTTTCAGTTTCTTATAACTTAAAATGAAATGATTTGTTGAGCTATTTCCATGTGTCATTGGATAATAATTGGAACTAGATTTATATTGTCTCATTTTGTAGAAAGAATTGTTAAATAGATGTACTGAAAGTCTACTTTAAGCTTTTAGGATAAACTGAGAAAAGTTTTGTTTTTATATATATATCTCTCTCTATCTATCAATATATATATATATATATATATATATATATATATATATATGTGTGTGTGTGTGCATACTTATGCACACTATTTGTGCTATTATTTTTTTAATACCTTTGCAATAAACCACAAGGGATATTTGCAACTGTCTAATAAAATTGATAGACCATTATAAGCAGACATGATACTGAACAGGTTGACAAGACAATTTGGAGAGGTAATTACCACTTCTTTCTTTTTAAAACCATTTTTAAATGTGTACTGAAGCTACCAAACTTCTAAGATAGTTAATTATATGAATGTGGTAAAAAGATAGTAATTTTATTCTTGAAAAAAAAATCAACATGTTCACACAATTTACCCTTTTAACAAAAGAGATATTTACATGAAATGAAACATAAAACTATAAATTTTGAGAAGATTTATTTCTATCTCTGGATTTGCCCTGATTACATTTATTTGTTTCAGGCTTGTCTTCTTTATCAATCCCTGTTTTATTTATGTAACTTTTACTCTGTTACTTTGTCATATATCTTGATTTATTTCTTAGTCTATTTAGACTGTTGTTTTTAGTCAGTCTTTGAGCTTGAGAGGAAGTTGTGTTGTTGATAAACAAAATGTTTTGTGCTGAGTTGGATAGAGAAAATAGACAAACAAAGAATGAAAATGTGATAGAAATATTTAGTCTTTTGGGAACTTTTAGTATAAGGAGTGTTCAAAGATAATTCATGAAAGAGTAAGAAAAGCTGGAAATGTCCTTCTGATAGTTCATGTAAAAAGAAGAAATGAAGAGTTGAACTTACTTTGTTGTAGAGTGAAGTAATGAGTGACTGAGGGCAGAGTGTCGATGTTAGCATTGTGTTCTGGGAGTACAGAGATTTGTGTCACTCTTTGTTCACAGTGCTCCCTGAAAAGAACAGTATAGTAGATGCTAAGAGATATATATTTATATAATATGAGTTTCATATGGAAGCAGGAACTCTTTTGTGTAGTTGACTCATTTTTAATGAGGACTAAAAATGAGCTCACTCTAGATTTGTTATAAGATTATAGAAGATTTTTCCTGCAGTAGGTTACAATTTATAGAATGCTAGCTGTCCTGCTATTCAACCCATAGTTGAAGAGAGAGGAGATGGTTTAATACTTTTCCCAAGGGTATTCGCATGTAATTGTATCCAACAAATTCAATTAGAATTTGAACTTGGCTCTCCAATTTCTCATTCTGAGCTGATAACCATTGCATCACAATGCACATCCTAGAAAAGAATATTTGCCTTAAATAAATAATTATAGACCACTGATGTATTCTCTCATCCATCAAAGCACATTTCAGTTCATTTATTTTCTCCATTTGTTTCATTCAGCAGTAATTCAGAAAAATGCATCTCATTGTCTGATTTTGGGAGTCAGCAATTGACAGTTTTGTTTACTATAGAAATCATTCCTTATAAATAGCATTTCTAAAAATACATTTAAGGATTTTTTTAAAAAAATGACAATTTTGAATACACAATTTTATATTCTATCAAATTTTTGTTTAGGCTTATACTAGAGTGGATTAATAAGCCTGTAACTTGACACGGCTCTTGAGTAAAATATTTGTTTTATGCGATTTCTGGAGAAGCATTGACATGCAAAGAAATTGTGTTGAATAATATTTGTATAAAATGGTCTTTTTCATCATTAGACTGTAGCTTATTAATGTACTTATATATACCTTGAAGAAACTATAAAACACTTTTTTCTTTTCATCTGTAACTGAAGTTTCTCAATTTTGTATTGTCAGTTTAGTTTTATTAATATGAATGTTTTATACATTATTGTGACTAGTCTTCAACTGTGTCAGCTTATTTTAGTTTTGTGTGTGTCTACTCTGTTATGTATTCCTGTATATAATGTTTAAACATTTTTTCTATTTATAAATCAGTTGGGACTGTTAGTATCCTCTTATCAGGTCAATTCAGTAACAAAGTGTTATGGGTACTCATATTTTTCTGATTGCTTTGTCCATTGGCCATTTTGTAAAATATAAATAAATAAAAAAGAAGATAGGATTATGTATATTTTGCTGCCAATTTAAAACCTGGAAGCCTGCCTAACCTAATAAAATCATCTCATGACAACTATCACCAATAAAAGCAAGGTTGAATTTTAAAAAAAATGGCCAAAGGTGGAGAGATTGGATTGTTGAACTTTGTGCTCTTCTGAACTCCTCATATCTTTCTTTTCCATCTGCATGACTTTTACTCTCTTTTTCATTCGGCCAGTATCTAAAAATCTATCCTAAAGTTTATTTGCCTTTTGGAAAGATAAAGATGATGATCAATTCTATAAAGAATAATCATTAAAGCCAAAGTTAAGAACTCATCAATCATTAGAAGACTGAAACAATTGTAACTGTTACAACATTCTTATAATGTTTGTAAACATTTTAATTTGCACTTCACACATACACCTCTTTACATTTGTCTTTAGTTAAGAAGACAGTGATTTACAATTCGTTACAAAAACTGAAAAATTGGTTATGTTGTTGACCGCTTTTTAAAAATTAGATACAAAAATTTATAGGAAGTTAAATTGACTGGTGTTCCATCTTGCTCAAGTGTAACCTATGATTGTTTGCTTTTACTGATAAAAAGTTAGTTCTTGTTTTGGTTTGTCTGAATCTATTTTTAATCCTATTTTGCAAGAGGCTCCTGATTATATCTTCTTAAAGCTAAACTATTATGATTTGTGATTAAGTGAGACTTGTACTGTACAAAAGACATTTGTTTCAGTTATTAAATTCTGATACTTTGTCAGATCCTGGCTTCTTTAGTGAGAACAAGAAAAGGAAATCTTGTCAAAATTCTACATGACTTTTACATTTCTAACTCCTTGTTAAAATTGTTATTAAACAAACCAACTAATTATCTAAATTGATATTTTAATGATGTTGGTAAATTAGATAGCATATGAATAATTCTATTGGGTTCCAGTGTAAATAAATATTTTTTTTTATTTTTTATTATATTTTGAAAATAAGTTGAATTCTCTCACTTTCCTGAGAATAAGTAACCAAGTGAAAGGTTTTAGGGTTATAATTTTATTCTGATCAATACTTTTAACACTATTGAGATTATTTGTAGCTGGTGATATTTATTTATTTATTTATTTATTTTTTTTTTTGCATAGAAAAATACCACACTAAAGTTATTGAAAATAGACAAATAAAGCTGACTTTGTTAGAAAGATAAACACCGGTTGCAAACTCATGCTTAAAATGTACTGCTTTACTCTTTGTCAAATGGTTGTAGCTAAATAAAGATGTGTATAAAATGTATGGAATTTTATATTGTATGTTGATACTATTGCTTATTGTCTTTGGTTCATTATGTATTTTTCTTTCTTCCTTTGTCTAACATGTTATTTCCTAAATTGATAGCCAAACTTTTCCCATTATTACTGGCTGACCAGTGATTGCAAAGAAAATGTTCAGTTCATTTTGTTTCTTGTTGTTCATTTTTGGCCCAGACTAGTCCATTGCTTGCTTACTTGCCTCAGACATCCAGCTTCTGGCATCCCTTTTCACTTACACTGATGTAAACTTTCTAATTTTACTCAACATAGTAAATGTTTCCTTGCTGCTGGCACATATCTTTGCAGCTGTGGAAGATGACTTGATTAGTTTTGGAATTTTCAGCTTTATTTGCCAGTTGTCTGCATGGCTGCAAGGAATTATTTGGGAAGTGTCAGCCTTGTTCTTTACTGTCTGTTACTGTAATGGATATGCTTGACCATAAGGCTTGGAAACAATTTCCTAGTCAAACTTATAATGGAAATGCTCTTGCTTTATCCAACCAGAGAATGATTTTCATTCATTTTGATTTCTCTCTCAACAAATTAGTAGTATTCTTTATTATTTATGTTTCTCTTTTCTTTTATTTAGAAATGTGTGAGTGTGTACATAAAAAAAAAAAGTACATAAGTTATTTGAAGCCTTTGGGGCACTGGGCAGTTCATGCTATTTTGTTGTTGTTAGAAAGATGAACAATTTTGTGAAATTTAAAACTGGATCTGGTGATGTGTTGAAGTATTTATAGTGATAGGCTTTGTGATCTACATAGAATAAAATCAAGTAAACTAGAAAACTTTTTGGTAGTCTTGTGGCAATCATATAGCAAAAGAAATAGGTGGTGATAAAGTTTCATTTCCTGTAATAGATTAAGAGTAACATTTTCCTCAAGGAAAATTCAAAATTGAAGATAGATGTCATTTTCAGCTACAGATAACACTAAACAGGTAAACCAGTGTTATAATGAGGAATAGATAAGACTTATCTTAAGTCTTTTGACAAATTGTAGCAAAATCATTATTCAATAAGAATTTTCAAATTATCTCTGTTCTTTCAATCTTAGAATGGATTTGAATATTGTGTGAAATTACAGCAAATGCTTAAAAAATAATGGAACAATTCTGAAAGATATCTGTCCAAGAATCAACAAGTCTGGAAAAGTAAAGGAAACTAAATTAATAAAAATCTGAAACAGATTGTTATAAAATAATTGGACATTTATTGACAGATATGGAATTAAATGTTTTCATCTAATAGGTTGTGAAAAAAAGGAAGGTTTTTCTCTTCAAAATAATGAGAAAAAACAGCTTTAAGAGAATTAAGATTTATTTAATGAATTTTTTAATCTGTAAATGAAATAGTAAATGATAAAAAATATTTCAAATACAATACAAATATCTGAAGAGATGAAAAATAATTTTGCAGTTTTTTAAACTACAAACTTATATGTTTGCATTTTGTACATAGGAAAGCCAATCATTTTCAACATAGCTGGTATACTTTCTTTCTTTCTAATCTATTTTATATCTAACTTCATTACCATATTTTTTTTAAAATCATTTTACCCCAAGCAAGATGATACCGCCACTGATGCGGTACATAAGAGAGTAAAAGTATAGGCAGGAGGAGAGTGAAAAGAAAGACAAGCCAATTACAGGGGATGTCAGAGAAAGGGCAAGAGAAAGATGGGAACACAAGTGTGAAGACAGTTGCGAAGGTAAAGAGAAAGGAAAAGAACAAGATACACTGGGTGATGTAGAAAGGACTGGAGTCAAGTGGATAAGTGATGGGAATTGACAATGAATTTATATTCCTGGAGGTTGTAGCCATCAGAAAAGCAAGTATACGAAAGGGAGTTCTACAGGCAGGAAGTGCGAGAAAAGAAGCTGCTGGAGTAGAATTGTTGACTGCATTTGGTTGATTTAACTGTAAAATGGCAGGACTTTGTTTCCAGTCTGGTTGCAAGAGTAAATTCTTATGGAGCGGGCACCAGTGACCTAAGTTCATCAAAGCAGAAGCCATGAAAATATTTGTAAAAGAGACAGGGGAAAGCCGTATCCCACTGATGAAAAAGTGGCTGGTGTCGAGCTGCCAGGTCGAGACCGATCACATTACAGGTTCTCCTTTGGAGCCTGTCGAGAACCCTGAGATGAACAGCAGGGGTGCCTGACCAGATATGACAACAGTATTCTATGCAAGGTTGGATTGTTGATTTGTAAATGTGTTAGATGGATTCAGGCGGAAAAAAACTTCCTGGCTCGACACAGTGATCCAACCTTTCGAGCAGTAGATTTAGCTATTGATTCAATGTAATGATTCCATTTGAGTTTGGAAGATAGGGTAAGGCTGAGGAGGCACAGTGTATTGATTTCAGGAAGACTCGCTTGATCCATGTTTATGGCGGGGGGAGCAGAAGGGATTGATGGTTGACAGATAGCAGCTTTGTTTTAGAAGCATTGAAATTTACAAGCAACTTCTTACCTCAGTCCACCACTGAGTGAAGGTCTTTCTCAAGATCAGCAATAAGGTTATGTTTATCTACCTTGCCAGATTTATTACTGATGTGGGAGTAAATGGTGGTGTCATCTGCGTAGATGCCTACTTGGGATTTGGTCATGTCTGGGAGATCATTTAGGATAGAGCTCTGGGGGACGCCAGCATTTGTGCGGTAGGATGTGGAGGCATGCCCATTCAAGATGACTTTCAGCATGTGGTTAGATAGGAAAGATTGGATCAGATCAAGCGTCCAGTGATGCTATAACCCTGTAGCTTGCACAGAAGGCCAACGTACCAAACTCTATTAAAAGCCTTGGAGATATTCAGAGCAACAGCACAAGCCTCGCAGGACTTATCAAGGGCTTGGTATATGTGCTCCGTGGTTATCGTTAACATATTAGCTGTAGACCTGGCAAGTGGAAGCCATGTATCCACTAGACATTATTTGGAGCAAAATCAATTTCATCATTATCATTTTAAGTTAATTATACTTACTCATCCATCCAATCATTATGGAATTTTTTTTATATTTACAGCTATATATTTTATATATACAGCTTTTGTACAAAATAATGGAATCATTTAAATGACTTAAAGTATACCTTATGGTTGAGATAATTGCATGTTTTTGGCAGTATTCAATGTTGAAAACCAGGTTTTTAAATGTTGATTTTCAAAATAAGCAGGCTCTTATCACTTGGAAAATTGATATAATGCAGCCTTTCTACCCCTATTTGGTCTTGTGTCATACTATGCTAGGCTTAATAAATGTAGCCATTTAAATCGCATTTTTACAGACAAGCCATTTGATTTATAGAGTTACCAAGTAGAGGAGTGATAAATATTTTTCATTTTGTTGATAACAAATATCAGCAGACAATCATATCAAGATAAAATATATTTTTGAAAGAAAGACTTGTTTATTTTTTTATCGGTAATCTCTATAATACAATATAAAATGCTCAGTGTTAGGTGATTACTTTGGATCAACATTAAATATTTTTTTACTTCAGTGAAAAATACATTGAAGCAAGTTAAAATTTTCTTTCTTCAACTTAATTAGGAAGAAAAGATAAATCTTTTTAAAGAAAAATTAAACAAGAAATATTTTTTGTCATAAAGTAACTAGAAAATTGATTTTTAATTTTGTCAAAAACAAGGTGCTGAAAAGTTCTTGGCTCAGTCTGACCAAATGAAGCATCAGTTACTTTTTTTTTTTTTTTTTTCTGAAGGGCTACTTGATTGAACTGAGAACTTCATCACATTTCCATTATTCCTAATTCAATATTGACTTGGTTCTATATTATCTGAGTTTAAAAATAAGAAACTATATTTAAAAAAAAATTTTTTTAAAGGCTATAATCAACAAGAAGTGACAAGCAGCATGGTTTTAAATTGGCCTGATTCATTGCTGATGTCCTAACTACCATTACACACAGAATCAGTGAGGCACTATACAACAAATACATCCCCAAATAATCATAGAATTAGATATTTTGAAGTTCTTTGACAAAGTGTAGTATAAAGGATTACTGTTCAAGCTATCTAGCTATGGAATCACTGAAAGAATCTTCCCAATAATAAAGTCCTTCCCTGAAGTTAGTTGTTAACAGGCAGTTTCTGGGGCTATAGCAATCTATGCCAATGATACAATATATAGATGCACCTCCAAACTTGGGATGATCAGAGATTGCCAGCTGATATCTCATCTGATCTAGCTCTAACATCTCGGTAGGAAAAACAAAAAAAAACAAACAAACAAACAAAAAACTGGTTGTTCTTGAAAACTAAACTAATTACATTCACTGATTGGTCCCTGAACTACCACCAGTCATGCTCTTTGAGCAGGCCCCATACCTTGTGCTTCTTATTCTGTAACTTGAGTAGCCCCTGGACCTTGTACAGTAAAAATAAAAATTAAAGTGAGCGGTGAACAAGGTATAAGGTACTTAAATGATTAATTAGTTGAAAGTAATAAAGAAATGAGTAAGTAATATCTGTAATTTTTCAAATTATAATCAATAGTTATTTTAATAGTTATCTTTAGTAGTCAAAGATGACTATAGCTTCACTTGAAGTTATGACTTCACCTGGATTATAGTGAGAGAGGGAAAGAGAATGTTGTGCACATTGACAAATTTATTCTTTTCTAGTGTGCCTGGATCCAGAAAAAGATTGGGATCCAGTGGGTTGACCAAGGTGCTCTTACATGTCACTTCTCCCCACTTCACATCATATACCAGTTGCTTCTAAGGGGTCCCTACTCTCTGGTTTAGAATCATCTCCTGGACTGGTTGGCAGCTAAGGTTTAAAAGCCTAGCCCCACCCTGCTATTTTACTCACAGCATGTTAGATAGGAGATAAACAAAAAGAATCATACTTTTCCCAAGGACATTAGTATAAAGTGAAGACAAACTTGTCTGAATTGAAGTTTAAATTCTATTCACCTTTCATTTTTTTGTGTTGCTAACTCGTAAGCCTTTTGCCTTTTGCACTCTCTACACCTGGTAGTGATGATGATCATTTAAGCGAATGAATTATTGTTCATTCACAAAAGATCTTATATTTTACCTATAAATTAATGCACTCACAAAATGTATATAAAACGAAAATTCCATTCTATCCAGTACATATTTATAAACCCAACCCTCAAACAAATAAGTAAAAAGTTTAAAAAAATACTTTCTTTATTGTATACTCACCAACTTTCACCAAGTGCCACTGATCAAAGTGTATCATGCAATTATTATGGTCCTTTTTTTATTTTTTGTTTTAATCTGTTGGATGCAGGCATTTTGATATTGGTGCTTTCAAGTTAACTTTATATATCTATATGCACACACACACACATTCATATTTGTATGAACTGACATATATCTGTGTGCAAGTTATTTATCTGTATGAATTGTATCTTTATATGTTATTCTATAAGCATGTAAATCTAAATATCAGTTACCTATAAATGTGGGCTTTCACATATATTCAAATGTATTTACGAATATATAAAATATTGAAATGAAGTATAAAAACATAAATGTGTTTATAGTTTATATGTGTGTGTGTTATGAGTTTTGATTGGCTGGGAAATGGTTCTAATTTTCATGCTACTTGTAATTACAGTTTCAAAGAAACACATTTTCAGCAGCCTTCTCTTTGAGATATTCCACTTCTTTTGAGGTCTCTGTATTCAGACATTTTTCAGTATTTCTTCTTGAAACATTACATCCATTGCCTTCCAGTCTGCCAAAGTTGAGTTCTTCCCAATGCACACATATATGTAATGTAGCCTAATAAATATGCTTTTGACTTTTGCATTCTATTTAATAATGAAAACCTGGTGCATCAGCATTAAAATTACAAATAAGAGAACTTGCCTAATGCAAGTTTATATTGATGCTTTTTATAAAAATGTCAAACCAGGCTTTTATCTAGTGTCAAAAGAAGAAAAAAAAATGGCCTTAAAAATCTTCTTTCATTTTATTTTTATTGGAAGTGAAAGCTTCTTTAATTTTGGTTAGTCCCTATCTTCTTTTTTTCTTGATTCTTCTTTCTCTGAAAATCTGGAGCAGAATGCATACTTACATTTAAACTTATTCCATTTTACCATGTTTTCTTATCTCCCGACACCTCTACCACTTTGTGAGATATGAAATATCAATAAATTTTCCAGTGTCTTTTTTTTTTATTAAATTTTCTTTTACTTTGCTTCCTGCTTTTTCTCCTTCATCCTTCATATTTTTTTCCATCTAAGATTTTTTGTCTTATTTGTCCTCTTTCTTTTCCTTCTTTTTTTTTTGTTTTCGTTCATTTTTCTTTTACTTTTTGCTTTACTCTCTTCATATTTCCTTTACTTTGTCCTTTTTTTCTTCTCTGTTGTTTATTTTTTTCTTTTTACTGTTTCTTTCTCATTATTGCCTACTTTATTCTCATATGTTTTCTGTTTCTTTCCATTCCTTACCACCATGTTCCTCCATTTCACACCCTCTACAAACTCAACTCACAATTATCAGTAATAACATTTCCATTATCGCTTGGTTTTATCAAGATCACTCTCATAGTTGTTCTACTTTTAGACTCTTTTATTTGATACTAAATTTGATGCTAAGATTTTGGAAATACAACTGCTATTACCAAAGTGTTCTTCTGTCAGCCTTCCCTTAACCCAAATCAAGATTACACTTGTGAAAGGTCTTAATCTTTGCTGACCTAAAATGTGGTCATTTTTTAATGTTTTATTATCTTCTTTATTGTTTTATGCTAGCTATGCATTGACTGAGAGTCTAGTGCCATGTAAAACTTGCTCCATCTCAACTTGAGTCCGCTCATCTCAGCATATATCTTGATTCACGCTATGCTTTTTGGACACCTATCAACAGACTTGATGTGAAATTTCCTCCAGACTCTTATATTGCTTATTATCATTATTATGTCATTACAGAACACATAAATCAGAGACTGGCAACACAGAAAAACACAAGTGTTCATGAGCTTGGGGAGGGTGGTGAGGACATTATGCTTCTGTTTAGGTGTATAGGTAGTATGGTCATAGATTTTGTGTGTAGGGGAGAGGAAATCATGGAGTCTTTTTGTGTGCAATGTTAACTTGTGTGTGCATTTCTGTATAAATGCATGTATATTATATATCAGTGTGTCATGTGTATATGTAACTGTTCAGGATGGTTTGGAAAAAATGATCGTTTTTATCTTTGTGTGAGTATGACAATTTGTGTGTGTGTGTGGGCAAAATTATTAGTATGTATTTCGCTGTAATATTTGCCTGTGTATATTTAGAATGTTATGATATTATGTATTTGGATATAAATGTATTATTTTCATATCTATATAATTGCATTTTTTAAAATATATTTACTATTAAATATGTGAATATGAACTTAGTAGATGCATATAAAATATATATAAAATTGGTATATAATTTTATTTTCCAGTTGATGGTAATACTGCTTGAACATTAAATTTATTTTTGCTTTGATATGTATTTTTTCTGTGGTGATATTCTGAGTGTGAATATTATGTAAAATTATTTCATACTTTTTGTATCATGTATGGGTAAGTTCATTATGAACATGATTAAGAATTTTATTAAATGTGTGTGTGTGTGTATATATATATATATATATATATATTCACATGATTTTAAAAGAAATCATGTGATATCTGTGCATTAAGTTCTTTTTTTTTTTTTTTTTTTTTTTTTTTAAGTGTGGAAAGGCTTTTACACATAGCCAATCCTACTCTCTGAACTTCAAACACATTTGTTTAAAAATCAGACAGAATTAGCTGGATGCAAATAGAATCACGGATATTATATAGTTTTCCTTCTACTAGAGAGATGTTTTAATGAAGACAGAGTTTCTCATTTCCAATAAGCTTATAACATACCTAAATCCCAACCTAGGTATTTCTATGCTCCATTTTCCATATATATATATATATATATATATATATATATATATAATAAAGTGATACACTACCATACACATATGTATACATATGTGTGCTAGATGGCTGTTGATCCAGCTAGAGATTTCATCTGTCATTTGACAGGTCTTATTTTTTTATCTTGGTGGATTCCTAGTCCCCTACCTTATCAGAAGGCAAGCTTGATGAGGAGACTGGTTTTGTCACTAATCACCCAATAATTTTTTTTAAGTTTGAAAAAATGAATCCAACAAATGATGGGAAATAAATGACCGTAGAAAAGATAATTGAGGCAGTAAACAAACCTTAAACAAAAAATAAATAAAAAGACCATACAGAATTCATAAAAGTTGTACAAGTGTTAATAAACAGAAAAAAATATTGTAAAGTTAGCTGGCTGTGGAAAAAATATCCAAAACAGATATAGCATAATGTAATAAAAAATATCAGACTTTAATTAAAGATTATAATAATCTGATTTTATAAATAACTATTTATTCAATAACATGCTATAAATCAATAAGCTAAATAAAGCCGAAATTAAGCTATAAAGATTGCATCAGGAAAAACTAAAATAGGCCAATGCCATGCAATATGACTGGGAAAATTTAGGTCTAGGTGGAAATCTTTGTAAAATAGTAAGAGTGGCTTTCAACAAAATTCTGTTGCTTATAAAAAACTGAAGAAATATTTATAAGGTTCTTGATGTTGATTGAAAATGTTGCCACAGAATTTGAACTAATGTATAACAAATGCGGTCTTGCATAAGCAGAGCAGTCTTCAGAAAGTGTCAAAGATGCTATACACACAGAGAAGAGTAATTTATTACACTGCAAAAGAAGCTCAACGTTGCCATATCTACACATAAGAATATAAAACTTAGCCAGGCTAAAAAGCCACATATCCACTGCATACATTTGAGGATGAATCAAGTGATGGCATTGCTCAAAATAGAGTTGCAGCCATAGTATATAAGGTGCGATGAGTAAATTTTATATTTTTAATTTTGTGCACACACGTTTTACATTTTGTTGACTGCACAGCATAATCAGGGTCAGTTGAGTACTGTCTGTAAGAAAAAGAGTACCATGATGCAATCCATTCTGCTTGAAATTTGGAAATGGTTTGCTGTACTGCTTAGAATTTGTGCTGGAAGTGCCAATATGAACATTTCAAAGTATTTGGATGTTAATCTGACGACAGTGCAGAAGATTTGGAAAGAATTGAATGATATATCCAGTCAACATCATAAGCAGTGATCACTAGTGATGGTGACATTATGCTTGCTGTGTCCCTAAAGATGTTCCAAGAGTGATGAAAACTACTTAGTCAACATCATGGTGTTTGGATTGATGATGATTGATGGTGACATTATGCCTTCATTCATCTTCCCACAGGGCCTCAGACACAACATGGAGACCCATATCAAGTGCCTTGAGTTGATAGTGCTTCCCTGGGTCAAGAGGGTGGCTGCTGGAAGACCCTATGTCAGGCAACAGGACTCTGCATCATACCAAACAAACAGGAGAACCCAGTCATGTCTGTTAGACAATTTGTTCGACCACATCACCCTTTATTATTCAACATATAAAATACTCCCACTATTATAAAACCAGCGATTTAAATAACAAATACTTATTTAATAAAAATGCAATATTGTTTTTTGCATATCTTTTCGTTTTTATATTTCATTGATTGGGTTGGGAAATTGAACTAAATGTAGAGTTTGTAAATCTCAACAAAAACATCTGGCCACATAACTCCACAGACTGCAATCTCCTTGACTATTATGTGTGGGGTGAAGTTGAATGAGATACCAACAAAACTCCTTTTAACACCAAAGATGAACTGAAGGCAAGGATTATGGCAGCATTCACCAACAAGGAGACCACCCAGAAGAGATGCAGGAGATTCCATAGTTGTCTGGAGTCTGGTTGAAGCCAATGAAAATTTTATTGAATGAATTTACTCTTTAGTATTTCAAGATATTTTTGTGTCATTTTGGTAAATAAATCTGTTTAAATGAGATGTCAGAGTTATTTTCATTTTTGCATAATTTAGGCATCAATTTATCCATTGCACCTTATATATATATTTGTCATTATATTAGTGATATATAGATTTGCATTTGCAAATTTGTATTTATTAAGAATAATAAATATCATACATTTCTCTGTATGTCATTTGGTTACATTATTTATTTTCAGATTTTCAAACTATCCTATTGCATCTCAGAAGTATTTAGAGGTTCAAATTAAGCAAAATATTATTTGGATTCTTGCAGTATCTCTCTCTCTCTCAATATATTTTATGTACAGTGTCTCTTTGGGATATAGGTGACCATGGCTCTCTATAACTTGTCTTTTGTTTGTATTTTTCCAACATCCATTTGCCTTTATAGTGTCCTGTTCATGTTAAATTATCCAAACCTTTTGTTTTTCATTTATCCCAAAGATTTCATTTGTTTTTCTCTGATTGTTAACCACAGTTTGTATGAAGTTATTATTCTAAAAATGCCTTTGCTTCATATATTCGCTTATGCACAGAAATATATATTATATAATTTCTGAAGATGTACATCTATCTATATATAAAATTTTGTAACTTCTGTTAATCTGTCTGTCCATCACACCCTCTAAAATTGATGAATCGAGACCAAATTTTGGAAGAAGGACAAACATTTGAGGGGGCACAAAGTACAGTTGGTTTTACTAGGATGTATAGCTTAGTACAATACATTTTCATTCACTTTTCTGAAAAGATTAAGTTTTATTATTTCACATATAAAATACTCTCACTATTTTAAAAACAGTGATTTAAATAACAAATACTTTTTTAATAAAAATGCAATATTGTTTTTTGCATATCTTTTCGTTTTTATATTTCATTGATTGGGTTGGGAAATTGAACTAAATGTTTGTAAATCTCAACAAAAAATGTTAGTGATAACTTTTACAGTTCTCGTGTGTTGAAAAAAATTCTAGTATGTATAAATCTCTGGCAATTTTTATTATCTTGATATTACATATGTGGAAGGTAAATACTTACTGAACACACATGCTTTAAGGAGATATTTATATAATTTAGATATTGAGAGTATTTCCTATGACTAATCGTGGTTGTGAAGCTCTCGTTACTGTGCATTTAGGTAGATCCATGACAGGCTTTGTATGAAGAATGGATTTGTGTCTTGGTGCAGAATGTTACCCGTGTCCTGCTTTACTTCTCTTATACATTTCTTTGAAGCATGTTTTGATGTTTATTTCTATGCATATAGTGACTGATACATTTTCTTATGCACATGGATTTATTACTTTTGGATTATGATGGCATTGCTATGAGTATTAGCATGCAGATGTCTTTCTAGCTGAATGTATTTGCTAATTATAAAATATATTCAAAAATTCTGTGCCTTGATTGAAGAAACTCTTTTGAAATCAAATGTTTGTATGTTAATCATGAAGATTTCAATGATTTGGAGTTCTTAAAATGCTAAATACTGATATACAATTTTAACAACAGCAAACTATCCAACATCCTCAGTTCTGTCATGAAAATGGCAGGTTGAATGAAGAAAAGCAGTTAATCTTATAATGATATGGTAAATGATTGTGACATTTGCTACCTTTGAAACTCTATATAGAAGAGAGTGAAAAATTATTTTAAAATTTCTTGTCTATCACTTTTATTTAAACTTTTATCATAGAAAAATTGTTGCTTAAGTATATGTTAAACTTTGTTTATATGCTTAAATAGGTACATCAATAAGTATGAAACCCATTAATTAAAGCATTTGTTTTACAAGATAAATATTGAATTTTCAACATAATCTCTTTCCTTGATAATACACTGAACCCATTGCATCTTTATTGCAATTGAACAGGATGCAGTGAAAATTTCAGATAAAGATTCTAACAACTGTTAGGCTACTCCCCAGACACATATTAGATTTTTGAACTTAAGAATAGATTTTAATATATATATACACACATACACACACACAATCATTTATTACATGTACATTCATCTGTATGCTTTTGTAAATTGTGCATTTTATTTTATATATATGTATATTTATTTGACTGTATTGTATGTTTTTCATGTGTTCATGCTTTATATATGTGTGTGTGGTTATATCTGTACCTAATATATGTGTACATATGATTGTGTGAGATTTGTGTTTATTGTATATAATTATGTGTCCTATGTTTTGAATAATATTTTTTTGGTGAGGTTTATATGCAAATGTTATTGTGTTGATCAAATGTATTTATGATGTGGTCTTTATGTCATCTCCTCTCTTATTTCTAAGTTGAAGCTACACAGAAAGGTTTGATGACAAAGGTGATAAATGGAGTGGCTATCTCTGTTTCCACTCCTAACATTGTAAATGCAATTGAATCTGATGGGCAAGGAAGTCACATAAATATGGGCATGGGGATCAATGTTTTGCTTTATAAACTAATTTGGTTTCAAGTGCCAACAGTTCTGCTGCACTCACCACTTTTCTTCTTACCATTTCCCCCCACTTCCTAAACACCTTGCCTATGGATTAATGCTTTATCATCTCTTGGAAATGTTGTGCCAGAAGCAAAAGGAAGCACTTTGAAGATTTGTAGTGATTTATTTGTTTTCTTTATTACTTGATTAGCTCCTATCAGAACAAATATGATATACATCATGTTGTCATCACTTGACTGCCAGTTACTGTGTAGCAACATTTCTTTTCTCTCCCTCTATTTTAACTCAGAAATTGCCTGACAATGACTTGGAGAGCCAATTTTAAGTGCCTGTTGGTTAGTATCACTCTTGTAAGTCTTTGGCATTTTCTTTCCTGCTTCACTTCCCACCCTCAGTTGAACTTTGCTCGTCTATTCCATTTCTTGCCTTTGGAGCTATATGTACTTTGAGTGTTTAGCCTTTACTTTTAGTTTAACTTGTCATTTTATTGAAGATTAACCTCTGTTTATGAATTTTATGTTTGAAACATTATTTTTATCTGGAAATGCAAAAAGGAAACAACTGAAAGAGGCATATATCAAATGGACACACACACACATACAAATTTTAAGAATATTAAAACACTTATTTGGATCATTAGGAATCAATTGACAAAATGCATAATTTAAATAGTATATATTTATAATTACATATTACTTTGACAATATTGTGAACACTTAATTTTTTGCAGAGGAAGCAGTGATACAGGTATACAGACACACAATCTACATATCTATCTGATTGTCTTTGATATTTTAAGTATTACAAAAATATTATTTGTTACTTTTCAAGATATTGTTCACAAATGCTTGAAGGTCTCCTAAAAGTAGATAATTTTAAAAATAGATGCTTTTACTTTCAGTTTAAAATCATCCTCTGTACAAACTCAGAAAAAAAAACATTTATTTTTTATTTTTTTTATCTATTTAGGATTTTGAACTGCACTATTAAAATCCAATTTTGTCTCTACTTTCTCTGGCTTTATTCAATATTTAAGTTATTACTTTGGTGGTTTTATAATTTTAAATTGTAACATTTTAATATTTGGTTTCTTTTCTATAACCTTTCATAAACTTTGGTTTCCAAAGAAACAACTTTAAAAATTCTTCTAAAAGCTGTTGAATAAATTGGCACTTTTCTATTTAAATTGCTATTATATTCAATAGTTGTAGTAATAAGATGTTAAAAAAGGTCCAAAATCTTCATAAATGAGACATCTTTCAGAATTTAGAATTTTTACATTTGGGTATAGGGAACTTATAAATTAGAAAACATTTTGAGAAACATGCAGTACAGTTCATATCATTTATTTAAAATGTTATTCCTTTTTAAAACGATTCTTAAATTAGCCATAAAAATAAACGCGTTCAGATAAAAAAAAAAATGTCTATTAAGCATTTGAATATTTTTGAGCATTTGAAATATTTTTGACAGCAACATGTAAAGGGGTTAATGCTAGAAAAGTAGCAGTTTACATATAGATTAAATAACAATCATGATATACATTATTGGGCTACTATCTTTGTATATTTAAGTGCTTTTTACAAAATGCAGTGCTGACAAGACGCTGACATTTGAACTCATTTTTGTGTGGCTACCATAATACATTGGCTGATTCATTTAACAGCCTTCTCTAGGTGGATAATTTGTAAGCAAATACAAGAACTTTTTTTTTTTTCATTATATTTCATGTTCTGAGGCAAACATTGAACTCAGTATGCTAATGGTTATTACTGTAAACTTTAAAGAAATATTGAAGGATTTTAGGTAATTTTAAAATTTGCTTGTATGTACCAATGTTACTGCTGAAATATCATGATCTCGAGTAACTGTCAATTGATACATTACCTTTTTTATCCATAGTTTTATGCTATAGTAGGTCATTTTTTGTTGTGCTTCCTTAAGAAACCCATTCAACAAAACTTTCTTTATGTATATAAATTCATAAAATTAGTAAAAAATCTATGAAAATTTTTTTATTTTCAACAGAATCATTGAGTCTTTAAAATATTCATATAGCAATATAGAAAATATTTCTTCATTATTTTAAACTTTTTGAATTTTTACATGACAAAAATTAATGTTTGGTCAATTTTCATATCCATACCAACAACTATTATAATGATTATTTTAAAAGATCTAAAGTTTAAAATATTTGGTTGCTTTTATGTCACATTAGCAAGAACAAGAAAAAAACACATCTCTACATGTTGGCATCAGTGCACATTTGAAATGTTCTTTTTGCTGTACTGAATGTGTTTTTATTTTCTTAAACTTCTTGGCAGTCATTAAGAAGGGTTACTGTTTTTTCGATATATACGTTTATATTTTTCACAAACTGATTTCATATCTTAACAGAAATGGCTACCATGAAATTTTCAGTCCATCACAAGTTTAATTTGAGATATTTTTATCTACTTTTTCCAGACAAGTTCTACTTGAAATGGTGTCCAAAATATCAGATGGCATTGTTGAGTGCTATGAACAGCTCCTACAGAAAAGTCAATTGAAATCATCCCCTCCTGTGCCAGGCTGTATTCACCTGACCCAGCAGAGAGCACTGCAGCACTTGTTTGACATCAAATTCGTCACATCTGTCATCCCAGCCCAGGATATGGATGATGAGGTAATGCATTCACATCTATTCACCCCGGCCATCTTATCATTTTGTAAACATGGCATGTTTATTCTAAGAGTGGAATCTGTTGAGAAAATTCTTTCTTTCTTTTTTTTTTTTTTTCACAACTTGTCTTGGGGTTGAGGTAGAATGTAGAATGCTTTTTACTTGTTGACCTGTCATACTGCACTGATAGAATTCAATTAAGAATGTAGAGACTCCTTCAATGTAATTTTCCATTATTCAAACTTTTAGAATGGAGCTGTTCAGCATGAATATTCATATGTAAACAGTAATATTCATGAGTTTTCTGTATTATTAAAATATATGAAATATTTTGTGTTCTATTGCAAAAATGCACTGTGAAATTAATACAAGTGCATCTCATGATATTTACTGAACTTTTAAAGTTTTGGTGTTCAATGTTGTAAACATGTAGTATACCAGATGTTGAATTTTGTTATCTCAGGTTTCCTGTAAGCAATATTTCCAATGTTTATTCATCAATTTTGTTTCTTCATATTCAGATATTCTCTCTCACCTCATTACCTATGTCGCATAAATAACTTTTTTCTGGAAACCAGTTTTTAAAGTTTTGCTAAAATATTTTTGGGAACAAAAAAGACATTTTAATTTCTTAAAACATTCTTAATGAGGTAAAATCAATATTTCTAAAAAAAAATAAAACTTTCTTTAACTTTGTTTTGTTGAAAAAGATTATTTCACTGGGATATTTTTACTCTAATGAACAAATAGAAATATTCTTAATTCTTATAATCATTTTTTTTTTTGTTTTTTCCTTAAAAATAAAAGAACTACATTTTATCTGTTTCATTTTATCTGAAGCTCATTTAAAGAAAATAAATGAGTAAAAACATTTTGGGATTTAAAAACTGTCAATTGGACTTGATTTTTAAATTAACACACAAAAAATTAACATCAAATCATTGAAAAGAGAAAATATAAACCACAAACCAGTACAAAGTTGACATTTTATAAAATCTTTTTGATTAGCTGTACAAAAAACAAAAACAGCTTCTGCCAAAGCAAAAAGCAATCTGATGATGTTCACATTTGTAATGGAATCTGTTACTTGAAAAATGTAATGAGTTAAGTTTTAAAAATGGATACTTGTGATTCATCATATTTATTTATTCTGGAAAATCTATTGAGGAAAAAAAAAATACTTGTCTTTTTGATTCAAGATACATTTCTAAGCACTAATTCACCCTCACAAAATTAGCAAATGTACTTGAGAATTTTTTTATTTTAAGCAAAAACTTGTTAGGTTAAAAATCAGTCACTTTAAATAAGAATCTTCTTTTGACTCGATGACTGATTTGTCTAATAATCTAATTTAACTAATAACTTTTAACTTTCATTAGTTTCTCTATTTATGTACTTAATCTAATTAAATCCTTAAAGGAGTCGATATCAAAAGTATAAAAATTCAGTGACTGATTCAGATTGTTAATTTAGTTATTTTACTTTACTAAAATGTTGCTTTTTTGTTTGTATAATTTTTGTAGATTAGCTATCTGCTGTGAGGAAACATAAAAAGAATGTCCAGCAAAATCCCAGAATAAAAACTTAAAACCATATAAAGAGAGTGCTGAAAAATTCTCGGTTGAACCCACTTCCCCAAATCTGATCAAATGATTAAATGTTGGGAATTATTTTTGGAATCACTTCTTTATAGGGCTGAGAATTTTTCAGCATTTCTTTTTAAATATCAAGTAAAGATTGCAAGAATCAATAAGCATGTTTATAACTGTCACTCACTATTTTCTCAAAACCTGAAATTTCTGGTGAAAGATTCCTAAAATTAAAAGAAATTTTGTTTAACCTTCCTGAACTGACCTGGGAATAACAAGGGCTATAAACTTGGGTGTGCAGGTGGTGTAATGAATACGGGTGTGGAATTGTTAATTGAAGAGTCAAATTCCAATTCGATTCATTGTATTTACTTATATGCAAATAGCATTGGGTAAGGTATGAATTATCTCTTCTCCCTCAGCTATGGGTTAATTAGTAAGTTGTGTATAACTAAAATCATTATTTCCCTGGCCCCCAAAAATGAAATAAGTAAAATTGCCTACCTGATATTTAGATTTTGGCTTTAAGTATTGTATAGAGGTGTTGATATACTACTGAAAAACAAAAAACAAAGAAACAACCAAAATCATATGAAACTTTTTATAAAGCTGTCTGATTTTCTGTGTAGCTTCTGTTTGTTGGTTTTAAGTTTTTTTAATTCTACTTGAAGTTGACTACATAATCTAAACAATTATTTAACGTTTCTCTCATTTTTTGTCGTGGTGAATATGTGTATGTCTAGTCTGTATTGGAAATCACTGCACAGCTTCAAATGAACAATTAGAGAAAAAAACATTTTTCTATAAGAAAAATATGTTGTTTAAATGTTGCATGTAAGTTAGTGAAAGAAAAAAGTTTAACATTGTTCATTATGTTCCTATTTGTCTTGTTAAGACAACTTTTAAATTATACAATGAGTTTTTATAGATGTATTCAAAAACAGAGTTGGTTCTGGGTATGACAATAAACTACATCCAGCAGCAAGGCCTATTATTGGGAGGTTGTGAGGAGTCTGGAAACACCTCTTAATTGCTGTTGTTCCCAGGTCCACCCTGATCTGGAGTGGTAGCACCTGTTAGGGTCCTAGCTATGGAAAAATAGTTTATTCCCAAACTGGGGTCAAACACTATGAAAGTATAAAAATAGACCTTTATAGTAAAAACTCTAGGAATACATTTTTGAAGAGAAAAAAATATTATCAGCAATATGTTTTTGGAAAAAAAAAGATACCAGCAATACATCTAACTCTCAACAAAAACCACTTTATAAAAATATGTCAAAGAAAGCTGATCTAAAAACTTATTTCTTACAAAGAATATACATTCTATTCATACAAATCTATTGTAAAAATCTTGTTGGCATTAAATTGGGAGCAGAATAAACTGTGAAGAAGATCTATGTCTTAAATTTAAAAAAATCTCTTTGAAATCCTCTGGCAACAAGGAAAACTAGGCAACTATTTCAAGCAATCCCTGGTGAATAGTTTTATTATTTGATATATTCTGCAGAAACATGATGCCTAGTCTTTCATGAAAATTGATAGAAAAGTACTCAAATATATTTGGTACTAACAAGAATCACATTTACCTTAGAAGATTTTGTGAAGAGCAGTTAGTATCATTGTTATGTCAGCTAAAATACATTGTAGAATTCCATTAAAATTGAAAATTCATTTGTTTCCTTCCTTTGAAAAGGATTTCATTGTGTTTCTAAATTTCTTTAGAGAAGTAAGGTTTTGCAATTAATATCTTGCATACATATTTTAATATTTAGTACTTGGATAATGTTTAACATCAGAAGTCAACAAAAAGTATAAACATTTGGATTGTAAAGAGACAACTGTATTTATCAATTTTCATTATTCTATTGTCATATTGTAAATATATTGTAAATATTTCAAAATTAAAAGATTTTTGGGCATTTTTGTTTGATTGTATCTCGATTTCTTTTTCAGAATAAGGGTGCCTATCAGCTGCGCATTAAACAAATTTTTGATCAACTAGAGGAATTTGTAGATCCATTCGACTTGGATGTATTTACACCATACATGCAATCACACCTAACTAAGTGCAGCCAAAGATGCAATGTAAGTAAAAAGCATTTCCCTTTTGAAAGATGTTAGAGTAAACATTCTCTAATAATTATAGAATAATTCTTTTTTGTCTGTCTTGTGAGCTTATGAGCAAGAATATATATATTTATAGTTATTGCTTTTATGCTATGCATGAAATTATCAATGTTAGTTCTGAGTCTGACAATAAACTACATTCAGCAGCAAGGCCTCTGATTGAGAGATTGGAGGTTTTGGAGAGCATGAAACCATTTCTTAATTGATATTGTTCCCAGGTCCACCTTGTCCCAAGATGGTAGCATCTGTTAGGGCCCCAGCTATGGAAAAATAGTGTTTTGATTTTTATTTGGTGATTCATTAAGAAAAAAAATCTGTATCAATAGCATTCAACGAATTTGATTTGGTGAGAAATAATCTAAATAAATTTCTTTTCTTTCAGGTTTTGTTTGGTAGCATGACATCAATATCTAAGCAGAACATAATCTTTGGTAACCGGCATTACACCTCAGGAAGTCACCATCAAGAGCAGCACAACATTCTGCCTCTAAGCAATTGTACAAACCGCTTTCCATTACTGCCACTGAGCACCAGTTACCCAAACAGAGCAGTGGCTCCCCAACCAGTGTTACAAGCACTCCCTAGGGTAAATATTGCTATTAACTTTAAATCAACTATTTGTTACTCAATATGCTTAATTCAACATTTTAGTCAAGTTCATTTTTTTTATATTTGAAGATAATTGATGTGTTCAGATATATTTTTAAATTTTATTAACTGCTAAAATTTTTCACAGCATTTTTATGGAGCAAAGTTGCATAGAAATTGATTTTCCTTAGATTTATTTCAATTATGTTTTTGATAATGTTCACATAGGAGTGAAATGTTAACAAAAAAATAAAAATTTTCAACATTCGCTTAATTTTCATGTATTCATCTAATGTACTTTGCTTGGATATTTCATACCATTTATCATAATTATAAAAGTAAATGTTTCCTCCATATTTTGAATTTTGGTGTTATTTTTAACAATAAAAAGTTATATTAAACAAAAATGACTGTGCAAAAACCAAGAAAATGAAAATCAGTGGACAACTATTTTTAACAAAGAGAAACACTGTTCTCAATTTACAATGATCCATTTAAACCATTAACTAATGAAGAAAGAGGGTTTGGAAAATTTGATACTCACAGGATGCTGAAGGCAAGATGGACCGAGGAAAGTAGTGCATAATCTGTATAATGAGCTTATGTAAATGGATAGCAAAACAAAGTTTAGAAGAGAAAAAGACAAAATTTACTATGACAGAAAATAATGGAGAGCCATGAACAGTAACATTCTGAAGGAACACAGAACATAGAAGAAGTATTACAATGTTATAAAGAAAAGTCCATGTTATTATACTTTATAGTACTGAGATGAGACATATTGATCAAATACAGTAAAAACTAGATTTCATCAAAATGCAGAGATGAAAAGGACTGTGGAAAACATTTGAATAAGAGAGTGTTGAAAAGTTTTGGGGTCTATATACTCTTTAAAATCTGACCAATCTTTGGAATGGCTTCTTGACTGAGCAAAAACTTTCCATTACCTTCCTCATAAGTAATCAATGTTTGATTACTATTCAAGTAAATCAAGTTAATTTTATGTTACATATTCATATAATCCCAGGAAATTATTCTTAGATGTTTCTTATTATTAAGACGTTATTGTTATAAGATATTTCCTAGAAATTAATTTTATTTTAAATAAGACTAATTTTTGATACATAATTAGATTTTTTTTCTGATTGTCATTTTCTTGTTTTTATTTTATCATTAAGAAGAATTTATTGAATTGTTTTTATATATTCAGGACAAATGGTTCAATACATAATCATAATCTGGCCATTATTATGATTGTTATAATTATGAAAATATTCTCTTGGCTGTGTTGCAGTCTTTTTAGCAGAACACACAAGACTTACTGCAGTTGACAAAAAAACAGAAGAAACCTAGAGAAAAAGAACTTGTATTTTCAAGAGAGAGACAAGTTTTTTTTTTACTAGAAACTTTACGAGTAATCCTTTAACTGACATTGACTGGAATCTTACTTTTTATCATAATTATTTAAATCTTAAACAAAGGATAATACAAAATATTGCCTTAATCTTTTTTTCATCAGCATTTTTATTTATTGAATAGCAACAACAAAAACCGTGTACTTTTTTTCTTTATCTACATTGATAATATTAATATAATTATTTATTTAAAATCTTTTTCATTTTGTCTGTATTTTTTTATTTTTTCAGACTGAAAACGTGTCCTCATCATTGGCAGAAGTAGCAGCAGCTGTGTTGCCCAAACCAACAGTGCACAATGTCTCTGGAGGTTCATTTTATGATAAGCTTGGCAGTGTGGGTGCTATGTGGTTTTCAAATATTGGTGGGGGTGGCAGTAACAACAATAAGTCTTAATTATTTTTTTTATTTGGATTCTTTTGCTTTTCAACATACATTTTCATTTAATTCCATTTGTCTCATGTCTTCTTTTCAGAAATTCCTTGCTGAGTTAGATTTCTTGACTCTTATTTTGGTATAAATTGTTGTTAAAATGCTTCTTTGAAAATAAGGTCTCATTATTACCGGTTTTTGGGTGACATTATTAAGCTTTTCCAATATTGTAGAAAACAAATATCAATTATCCATTCATAAATAAATAATGGCTGTATATAATTGATACAAAATATTTAAATTATTCAAATTGGCCAATGTAAAGAATAATTATTCTGAATTGTATTTTCAATTGTTTTACATATTTTTTACTGTTGCAGAAAAATAGCAACCAAAACAGAAAAAAAATTGCTTTATTGCATTTGTCTGCCAAGTTAAGAATATGGCTGATTACTTTGTAAATGATGTAGACATGATTGAATCTTATGATCATCATTTTTTTTTTTTTTGGTTGCTGTTTGATCGCTTACCATAAACTAGATTGTAACTTTAATTGGCCTTTTTGATGTCACTATCTTCCATTAAGTTTTCAGTCTTTGTTATTAAATCATCCAGAAAATATTCCTTTCTGCCTTATTGTATTTTCAGATGAATGATCTTTGATTTCTGTTTTTTCATTTTTTTGACTTCATATTCTTTATTTAGTTTGCCTGTGAGAAAGATTTTCATTCTTTAAAGAAGGATTAATCATTTCATGAAGTTTAGTCTTTCTCACTAAGCTGTACAGTATTAGTTGCTGATTGTAGTGACATGTTTCATATAATATCTAAGAAAGAATTGTAATAAATACCAAGTAAAGATATAAACAGTGAAATAATTTTAGTAATGAGACCAAAATGTGTCAGGTTATATCATTTGGTCAAGTGTAACATAAATCATTGGACTTGTGGTAAATACAGTTTTTTTCCTCCCAATTACTTTTGATATAATTGATTTTGCTTGCTGTAATTTTTTGCAGAATATTGTTGTTTTATAAAAGAAAGACCATCCTTGAGAAATACAGTTGAAATAGTGGTTTAACAGTATTTATATTATGTCATATGGAATGAATTAAAATAATAATTCATTCCAAGTTTCATAAAGTAACACTGATGAAGACATTGGTTTATTTAGTTTTTGTTGGTGATCCATAATGCCATTGTCACCTGAAGTTTTCATGTAATCACTGCAAGAAAAAATATTGAAAAAGGAATGAAAGTAATGTTAACATTGAAGATCACAAATAAATGTCTAATTGAAATAAGTACAGGTTTGATATTTCTAGGTTAACAAATGTTTGGTTTATATTAATGAATTTATTGCAACTAAGTCAAGTTCTTACTGTTTTGTTATATTTTGGATGTTGATTTTAAGCATCATTTCATTTATCAATAACTAGCAGTATAGCCTGGCGTTGCTCAGGTGTAATGAAATCTTTAAAACTAATCCATGGTCCTGGAGCTCAGACACTTTGGACGTTGGCACAAAAGACTAAAATGTTTCCAGTTAAAGCGAAACTGTAGACTGAAAGAAAAATGAATGGATGTAAGTCAAATTTGGATTTCCTGGTATCAATATCAAATTTTTTGCACTATTGTAAGAACTGCAACCATGAAACTTCTGAATATTGTTTCTTATGCCTTTGTCTATGAGTGTATCAAATTTGATCAAAATTGGACCACTCCTTCTATAAACCGATTTTTTTCGATTTTCGATATTTATCGGGAGTATTTTGACACAAAACTTAGCTAAGAACACTCGCAGACAACTGTGTAAATTTTCAAGAAAATTGGTTCAGCCGTTTTGGAGTCTATAGGTAACGGATACACACACACACACAGACAAAGTTCCATTTATAAATAAGTTTAGATAAGGGATAAAAAACCTATAAAATAGTTTATTTTTTTCACAGGTTTGGTTCAGTAAAAGCATAAACTTGAAAGTACATTGTTATTTCTTGATACTTCTGATGTATATTATATATGTAATGAATCATTACATATTTAATGAATAGCAGTTACATAAAGAATTGCTGAATAATCATGAAAGCATTTCAACATTGGACTGAAATTGCAATAATCTTAGCAGTTATTTTTGTTTCACTATTTGCTTCTTATCATAATTTCAACACTGGCAATGAAATTTGTCTGATATCTTGTAATATAGAAAAGCTATGAGTCTATGAGCTGCAAACTTACATTATTTCTAAATAAAACATAATGAATTCCCCATTAACAACAACACTAATAACTCTGAAAGACACATTATGACAATCTGCATGAAATGTAAAGTATTGTTTTATTTGGAAACAAAAATCACTTTAATTCTGAGTATATGAGCACAAAGGTGATGTTTGAAATTTTCCTGTCAAAATGGTTTTAAATTTAATATAACAAATTTTGTTTTGTTCATTATTTTTCTATGTTTGAAACTATTTTGTAGCATTTCATTTATATTTAAATGTGTATTTTTTTTTATATCTATGAACAAAATTTTATCAAAGTAATGTGGTAACCATTCTGTATGTCTAAATTACTCATATGCTTTGACAGTATTATTTCTTTTTCATAATTTTAGCTGCCAATTTTTCTCAAAATAATATTGAATTCTTTCAGCAATAGTCTGTTATTTCAGTTCTTATTCAACCCTTATTCACTTGGTAAATATTTATTCTATGATAAAATATAAATATAAAGTTGTATAATGAAAGGCTTATTTTCATATATGTATCCCACAAAAAGGTCATGTTAATGATAATATTAGCAGTTTCCTTATAAGAAAATATTTGACATTCATTGAGCAAATAGCCAGTGCTACTGTTGATTTGAATCTTTCTCTTAAAACAATTTTAAAATAAGTTTCTCAAGTCCAGTAACTGTTATTACTCTTTCCAGTGTTGATGGGGGTTTCTCTTCTAACCTTTTGTTTAAAGTAGTGGGGACCATTAACATTTTGATTATGTCATTATTCTCTTCAAATTAAATGCACTATCCATTTTGCCTGTTGCTGATGCTGAAAGTCCTCAAGGGATGTTGTTTCTATTGTTTTTATGTATTTTTTTGTTGTTGTGATTCTGCAGTTACAATTCACAAGATTAAAACAAAAGGATGCACCCCCCCTGAGACCATGCTTCACTCAGTCAATTTGTAAAAAGTTGTCTGAGAAAATGGTTGTATACGGCTGACAGATATTTCTGAATGAGTTTAGTATCTTGCATAGCATCGCTATGAAAATCTTGACCTGACTTGAGTCTTTAGGTTAATGATTTGTTTTTTATTTCAACTATTTCTTCCTGAAGATAAATCTTGACCAAACTTTACACATAACCCGATTTACTTCACTTTTGATTTTAATGATAAGTAACTAAAAATAGTTAATGATGTAAATTTATTACTACATAATGAACAAAAAAATGATAGTTAAAAGAAATCAACTTGAATTAGCTGCATTTTTAAATTTAATTTTTCATCTATTTTCATAATTAAAAAATGCAAATTGTATATTTTGAGCAACAAATGTAAAGAAAATATTTCTTTCACAATCAGTTGAATTTTTTTGTTCATTCCTAATTGAGTTTTTATTTGTTTTTCATTTCATCTCCTAAGGCTTCTTCTCATCTGCTTACTAATCCTTAAACTCTTAGACTCACAAGGGCATTTTATATTGCAGCCAGGAGAAAGTGTGTGGGGAATGTAAATATTTTTTGCTACTTTGAAAATTAAACTGAATTTGATTTAACAAAAAAATAAAAAACAAAAAAAAAACAAAAGAAATTTGCTGATATGAATTAATTGCAATATCCCTCGTAATATTGGATCATTGTTCTGTCACAAAACTTGATTATTATTGGTTATTTCAGAAAAAAAATAATAATTGTAATTATAGTTGAAAAAGGAAAAAATCTGTAGATGTTAAGAGGAAACTCTATCGTCTTTGTTCTGGGACTTTTTGCCCAGACAATCATTATGCAGGCATTGGGAAAATTCTTCATTATTTTATTGTTTGTATATAATTTTGTCAATATTTTGAAATTCTTGGTTTGGTCTGTCTAATCAGCCTTACCTAATATCTTGCTGTATATAAACGTGAATAAGTGAATAAAATCTTGTTACAAATGCTTGTAGAAGTTGTTTGTTCAATTTTAACCAAGTGACTTTATTAAGCAAGAAAACAATTTTTGATTACTTCCAAATACACACAACCATACACCAAAAACCTCTTCCTTGTTTTACTTCAACTATTAGCTTTCTTTATAAATCTTTTTCTATTCTTGTTCTTTAAACACATTGACTTGTAGTTTATTTCCTAATTTTGATGATTATTTCTGTTCAGGTTTTGTTTTTGTTTCCTTTTGTCTATTTCAAAAGATTTTAGTTGCAATGGAATGTCCTCCACCTTTTTATTAAAAGAATCGAGATCAACTTTTGTGTAACTCTCATTTGAATGAATTTGTTGTACAATTCCCCAAATTTGTCCTTTTTAATTTGAAAATAATAAACCACATTTGCATTCAATAATGCAGCAATTGTTTAGAATATTTGTGTTGATTTTCTTGTTACTGTATGTTCGCCATTTCTGATGACTTTCTTCAGTTGCACATAAAAAAATGAAGTGTCTTTTCTATAGAAAGAATTTTTGTAAGCAGAAAAGAAATAGTAGCTGATATGCCAACTGACTCAGCTCATTTCTTGTAATACAAGCCAGGTAGATGATATAATATAAATAGGGGATTTCATATTTATAAATGGGGGTGCTCTCCAATTACCTCTCTGCTGAACAGAAATATTCACATTGGCCTGAATTACACATTTGTCCAGCAGATTAATCTACTACTTTAATTTTCTTATTCTTCACCAATATTCCTTATCTATTATTTGGATCTCAGCCCAGAGAGCGGAAGGAGTTGTCCACTCCTCCCTATCTCTGTCTCTACAGATATAGTGTGCCATTCTAGACTCCTCTGCCTCCTGTTGGAATAATAATGACTTTCCTCAAAATTATGGACAGTGTCTATGCAAGAATTAATTTGCTAAATTCAAGGATTGAAGTGGATGAGGTGGGCATAAAATCATAGTAGATAGGAATCAACAATCTAGGTAAAGTGTGAATTTAAACCATGACCTGTCAAGAATTGATATTATATGCAGCAATTGATATTAAGAAAGACAAAAATTAATGTCATTCCAGTTACTTAATTGGGATGAGTCAAAATTCAACCTCTGACTCTCTGGCTGGTAAATCATAAAATAACTACTTGAGACTGGATATCCATTATCAGGCAATAACTTACATAAAAGGAATGGCTAATATATTTCCTGATGTCTGTGGTCAGTACAGAGTTGCTACATTTAATTGAAAGTGCCTACTATTAAAAAAAAAAGTATATAAAATTCTTTGTTAAATAAGAATGTAAATATGCAGCATATTTTTTTTATTCAAGATGGATGCAGGTTATTATTTTTTTTGTAGCTATCTACAGAAATAAAAACATCAAGATATTTTTTTGTTTTCTTCCCATCTGATATTCTTTATCTAGCTGTTTTTTCCCCACATAGTAAACATATACTTTACTTTCACTGAAAGTGAATGTTTTATATAACAATCACCCTAGCAGACAAAACAAACACATCATTTATCCTTAATGAGATTAATTGCAAAAAAATAAAAAATCCAAAACCATCATCGGATCTGATAACTTTATTGAAAAATACTTTTTTTTATTTGTGTGTCTATAAAATAACAAAATTATTATTTTTTGAAGAATGAACTGTTTAAGCTTATTTGAAAAATAACTCTAGTTTGTCAGTAATATTTACTTAGATTCATGATTTTCACAGTGCTACAGGAAGCTTGAGTAGCCAAATGGACTCAAAGTTTTTGATACAAAATTATTAATCTCCATTTTTTCTTACCATCAAAATATTTGGTTTGTTTGTGCAGAACTAATACTGGCAGTGATAAGAAAGTTAAATTCTTGACCGAAAATCCTGGATTCAAAAAGTTTTAAAGTTGGTATCAAAACACAACTGTTATTATAGCCTCACTTCCCACACCATCACCAGAGATTGATATCTTTGTAATCACACACACGTGCATGCTGAAATGTCCTGGGCACTGCTTATTTTTGAAAAACTGACCAAAAGACCAAGGGGATTTTTTCATGGGTGAGGATTTTTTCTTGGTTAAGCTGAGTGATGTAATTTATAATAAGTTAAAAAGTCATTCTCACGTTTGAAACCTTATATGACAGGCTGTTGTTCAGTCTAATATAAATTTAAAAATTTGGGTATACAAAACTGTTTGAGAGCTCACAAAAGAGCCAAGCAAGTGTTAATTTAAAGTAGCCAAACTGGAAATTGAGTAGAATGCCTATAATATATCTAGAAAGTAAAAACAAAAAGAAAGAGTGAGTGTAAAGTGGGAAAAAAATCTATGAAAGGACAAATAACCACAACATTATACACGTACGCACGGATGGGCGCTCATGTAGGAGTGCGTGCGCGCGCGCACACACACACACACACACACACACACACACACACACACTATGGAAAAAACTTGTCCTCTTGATAAGTGCATATAAAATAAAAAAATTCATCATCTGAGGGACTTCAAGGCAAATGCAAGGATTTCATTTTGCAACAAGTATTTATATACAAGAGCAAATATGTTATTGGTTATTTAAATTTTATTGAAATTATGAACGCTTATAAATGTTCATCAGATTAGCTAAAAAGTCAGTCCCGTCTAAAAAATATCAAAATAATTACGACGACATCCAAAACTATTAGTATTATGGATGTTGGTTATCCCCGAAGACGTGCTGAGTTATAAAACTTTTTAAAGTACTCCAGGGAATCTATTATTATTATTATATCGATGTGTGACGAATATCAAATATATCGGAATTGTTGGCAGAAACCTTTGTTTTGACTGTTCTTCGACATGTTGGAAGCCATTTCTTCGTAGGAGCGAAAAAAGAATTCTGCGGTGGGGATGGAAGACAGAAAGAAAGAATGCGACACATCTTCATATTTTATTTAAACTCTTCTACTAGAGACCAAAATGAAGAAATTTATCTTTGTATGTTGAAAGTGGAGTAGGCAGAAGAGGGTTGGATGGTAGAAAGCCATACGCACACGCGCATTTTAGTGTATTATTGCCGTTCTGGAGAATTGTCTGGTTTGTTGGAATTGGTGTTTGCGTTGTTTAATAAGTATTTCAAGTATATTGTCTCGGTTTTTTCTTTGTGTACAAATATTTAAATGATAACAATGGCATTGCTAAATACTGATTTCTTCATTTTTTTTTTTTTTATTATTTTGATATTTCCTAGGAAAGAAATGAGAGTGGATCTTTCCGGGATGCGTTTCTTATCCGGACATCTGTCAATCTTTTTAACGCGTCAACATTGTTGTAGACGAAGTATTGACCACTGAAGGAGTTTTACTAAATTCTTAATTTGTCATTCCCGAGTTATTTTCCTTTATTTCTTCAATCCTTTTCTCTCTTTTTTTTTTTTTTTTTTTTTTTTTTAAACGTTTTCTTTTAAATTAGTTCATTTATTATGCATTCATACGAAGCCGACATAAGCTTTTCGGAGTGAAATATAAGAATAATTATTCTCAAGTCTTTTTTGCCCATTCTTCTCTCTTATTGTCCTTTATTAGATAAATGAATAATGATATTTCTTCGGCTTGGTAAACAAATTGATAATAAATAAATAAAAATAAAGGCTCATAATAGAAATCGATATTTTTTTTTTGTTTTGTTGCAAATATAAAAAGAAAATAAATAATGGCTTCAGGAATTTGACATTAAAAACTTATCTTCGTTATCACCGCTTAAGTTTATATAGATTAATGAATGACAAATGTAAAAAAAAAGTGTTTATATGTAGCAGACTCTCCATAGATCAGTGGCTACATTTTTTAACCTGAACATATGAAATACGGTTCAATAACCAAAAACATTATAGAATTAAAAGTGAAAAGTACTTGCCTTTTTAGTGTTTATTTGTGAACTATCATGATTTCCTGGGAGAGTGGTTACCCGTTGCCTTCTCCATAGTTTTAAATTCAGATTAGTCCTACTCAGGGCCACCACATACTACCTTCAAATCCTCCGGCCGGGGTGGAGGTGGTATATACGTTACAAATTAAACTAAGCACAACTGACTATTGTTAAAGGATAAAAAAAAAAAATTGCGAATTTTGATGTCATTCTGTGGTCTTTTTCTCTAAATCTGTGAATTTGTTTTACTCATGCCAAGTTTCGAAAAAAAAAAAAATATATATATATAAAATTAATTTTTTTTTTATCCATGATGTTAAATGTATTAAAATTATTCAACATTTTAAGAAAAATCTCAAGTTGATGTTAAAAATAGCCACAAAACATTGTTGATTTATTTAAGATGGAATGATCTATTATGACATGTCTCTAATTTGTAATTAGATGCATTGCATTTATTTTTAATTTTTGTAGTTGAATTGTAAACATATATTGCATATGATTCATTCGTTATTGTATAATTGTATAATTTAAAGTGTAAAACATTTGCTTTCCCCCCTTTTGGCTATTAAATAAAGTTCTTCTATATGATGTGTCCCTTCAGGACGTGAGCAATCAAGCTCTTCACAACTTTCTATTTCTCGTTGCACTGAGTAACCTTTCTCCCTTTGTCAAGCATCCCCACCTCTGTTCCTCCATTCATTCATACAGAATCGTCAGGTAGGTGCCCTGCAGTCTTCTCCCCCCTCTCTCTTTCTTGGCCTCGATATACCCCGTGAGGCTTAAGCTTTTCAAGCCCTTCTTTTTCATTTTATGTCAGGATTCAAAATAAGATCTCTTCTCCTCCCTTTATTAGACTTTTTAGCTGGTGACAGTCTATTCCACTCTTAATACCTCCTATTGAATATTGTTGCCATATATGGTTGGGTGCTTTGATGTTCATATTTAGGTTCTTAACAAAATCTAACGGAGGGTCTGCAACGTACTTGCTCCTGACTTTGCAGCTCACCTTCAATCACTTTCCCATCGACGTAATGTGTCTTCCCTCTGCCTTTTCTACAAATATTTTCACGACGTCTCTTCTGATGAGCTTCTTTCCCCGGTACCACGACCACATGAATTTATGGCAATATGATCTCACTCCTTTACTATCAAAATAGTCAAATGTAACCGTTACTTCTACTACAACGGTTTCTCGCACTTCCCGTCTGTGGAACTCCCTTCCATATACTTGCTTCCCTGATAGTTACAATCCCTTAAAGTTTAAATGCAACGTCTATCTTCCTAAATCCCGCCCACCTCCCTAAGTCCTATCAACCTTCTATCCTTTCTTCGACATCCCTGTACTCTGTTTTTTCTTTCACTTTAAACCCCTGCGCACCGTTAAAGCCCTGTCTTGCTTATGGTGAAATGATTATTAAAAAAAGTTTATTTTATATAATTTCTCATTCAAACATTTTTCAGATTTTGTTATTCTGTAATCATACAATGGGACACAATCTCAGCTTTTCACAAAGCGGACACACAGCTCCATCTTGCATCTCTATTTTCTGATTCGCTTAATCGTGCAGACAAGCTAAGAAAGGTCCGCTGCACGCGCGCAAGGAAACGAAACGTGAATATATTCACCACGCCAAGAAATGAAAGTTCGAAACATATTTCGTTGTAAATTTTAGGGATTCTCTTGAATGGTCTGAGTAGCTAGGTATGTGACACTTTGGGGCCACTTCTGACACCTCGGACTCACAGATCAGCTTTTCCCCTTAACTAGCGAGGGCTGTAACCTTCTGCCAAAATCTTCATCACGAAACATGATTAGCAAATATCTCTCGAGAGATAACATGCACCCTGGTACATTTAAGTCCTCGAAATCTTCAACGTTTGTTTTGTTGTCACTTGTTCCCAATAGTTTTCATTCGTTCATTATTTTATTCTCTTTTGTTCAACTAAGTGGCCGCTTAGGACTAAGATAAATTCACCCACCATCTCCTTCTATGTGGCCGTTCCAAACATAGTGTCTTAATTCTTTTTTTCTGTGGGGATATCACAGCCAGTTCATTATTATATTTTGTTATGCTTCGCTTTGCTGACGGCAAGATGATCAAATTTCCAATCTAAATTTTTTTTTCATTTAAAATAATAGATTTATTAGAAAATATATTCGGTTTATATACACAGCCATAAAATGACTTCAAAGTTTCGATTTATACTTTTTTCAGTTCATTCAATTTCAACGTTTACTACTAATATTACTGGTGATGATGATGATGCTGGTGGTGGTAGTTCTTATTCTAATCTTAATAGTTAAAGCAAGATGGAAGCGATCAGTGATTTAAAGGAAAATTGACCATACAACGTCCTTATTGTGTTTGACAAAAGTACTGAGGATGCTGCTGGAGTCTTCCTATTACAAGATGCATTGCAACAAACAATCAAACACTGAGTGTAACCATATTTTTGTTTTAATCAATTCACCACAAGTGAAGCGATGATGTCACAAAGATGCAACGGACTACTGCGAATGAAAGAGATTGAGAATAATATTGAACAGGTGAAGAGGCTCATCTCTTGTTCCCTGCTTAGGATGTGGTTTCCGGTTTTCTCTTTTCCAATCTTTTTACTCTTTTTTCTTTTTCAATTGGAGTAGATAGACTAAACTATCGCCCGGTTCACACTCCACCCACGTCTATTGAACAGGTGAAGAGGCTCATCCCTTGTTCTCTGTTTAGGATGTGGTTTCCGGTTTTCTCTTTTTCAATCTTCTTACTCTTACGTAGCCCCCTGCGCATCAGTGGCGTTACCGCCTTGCTTGGGGTGATATGATTAAAAAAAATACTTTAGAAGGATCTGGAAACCAAATTTTAAACAGGAAGGAATGGATTAACTTCACACTCCACCCACGTCTATTGTACAGGTGTAGAGGCTCATCCCCTTTTCGCTGTTTAGGATGTGGTTTCCGGCTTTCTCTTTTCCAAATCTTTTCACTCTTACGTAGCCGCCTGCGCATCAGTTTCGTTACCGCCTTGCTCGGGGTGATATGATTAATATATATATATATATATATATATATATTTCTTCATTTCACCCCAAGCAAGGCAGTACTGGTGCGCAGTGAGAGGTACATGAGAGAAGAGAGAGAAGAAAGAGGATCAAGATACAGGGGGTGTCAGAGAAAGGAAAGAGAAAGACGGAAACACTGATGCGCAGAGCGTTACGTGAGAGTCGAGCGAGATGGAAGATAAACAATATACATGCGGGGATAGCAGTGAAAGATAGGAATCAGGGAGATAAAAGATGGTAATTCACGTTGCACTTAAACTCTTGGAGATTGTAGCTATCAGGGAAACAAGTATACGGAAGAGTATTCCACAGGCGGGAAATGCGAGAAAAGAAACTGTTGGAGTAGAAGTGGAGGTTACATTTGACTGTTTTGACTGTAAAAGGGTGGGATATAGTTGGCAATTTAGTAGCTATAGTAAATTCATGTAAAGGGGAAACCAGAGGGATAAGTTCGTAGGGAAAACGTGAACATATTTGGAGAAAAGACAGAGGGAAGCCACATCCCCTCGGTGAGAAGGTGACAGAATTTCTGTGGGGATATCACAGCCAGTTCATTATTATATTTTGTTATGCTTCGCTTTGCTGACGGCAAGATGATCAAATTTCCAAATCGGGATCGATTATATTGCAGATCCTCCTTTGCAGATCCTCCTACGGTTTCGCTTTAACTGGAAACAACTATTGCTTTTTAGTCTTTCGTGCCAAAATCCAAAGAGTCTGAGCTCCAGGACCATGGATTAGTTTTAAAGCTTTCATTATACCCGAGAAACGCCGGACTATACTGCTAGTTATATATATATATATATATATATATATATATATATATATATATATATACAACGGTCTTTATTATAATAGGGAGGATCGTATTATCTTGAACAATCTCCTAACAAATGATGAAAAGATTTGGAGCGACAGAGATGGGCTTTCTAAAGAAAGATGCTGAGAATATCATGGATATAACTTGTGAGTAACGAAGAAATTTTAAGAAATAGTAATTAGAAAAGAAAAAAAAAACTCATGCTTACAATCAGAAAGAACACATTGAAGCTCCTGTGACACATAATGATAAAAGAGGGCATGGAGAATTTAACACCCACAGGAAAGATTGAAGGCAAATAAAGTTGATGAAAGAGACAGCAACCTATTTAACAAGTTTGAATAAACGTATGGCGGAAGAGATGGTGAAGAAATATCAAAGGATAGTAATTTGGAGAGAAGCATGATCACATACGTCCTGACAGGTCATTGCATATGAAAGGATATCACCATAAAACCAATTCATGTCGAAAACAAGTAAGTCTATTTCATTTTTACTACTTATTTCTTATTTGGTTTATCATTCGATAACTCAATTATTTTATTCATATTAAAATTGCTACAAGAATCTTTTTATTTGTAAATTTTTTGTAAGGCGATCTTGTCTAGGTTGTGAGCTAATGTATTTTCAGAGTTGACGAACACATCTGGTTCTGAGACTGATGAAATTTATAGGTACGACAAACCCTTCTAGACTTTTAACACTAGTTATCCAGAAGCAAAACGGAACAAATTAATAAAATATCTAGGTAAGTAAATGCTATTACCTTCTGCAAAATCTCTATTTCTTTGGGGAAATTAACTCTGCTTTGGAAATCGCAGCTTTAAATTTTGTTTTATTTATTTATTTATTTTGCACATAAACCTCCGAACAAAAACAGTGTGGGTTATAACAAGAAGTACTCAATTCATTTATATATACGGGGGGTGGACAAATAATGGAAACACCTTGAAATTCCAAGTAAATTTATTTCAATATCACCTCCTTTGATAATAATTAGAGTTTGAATTCTGCGTGGGATCGACTCGCACAAAATTTGAATTGTTTCCAGAGGAATTTTTAACAATTCTTCATTTAAAACTGTTTCCAATGATTTCAATGATAATGGTAAAGGATATCGATTCCTCACTTGTTTTTCTAAAATGAACCATAAATGTTCAATAATGTTAGCATCTGGGGACTGTGGTGGCCAGATAAGATGTTCTACTTTACTAGAATGTTCTTTGGGCCATTCATCTGCAACTTTAGCAGCATAAATGGATGCTTTATCATCTTGACAGATAACATTTCCCCCGAAAAACAGCTCCTAAGCAATAGAATGAAGTTTAGCACTTAAATTCTTACATAGTCTTGACTGCTGTTTTTAATAAACATATTCAAATAATATCTGTAAAAAATACTTTAAAAAAATGGGAGTACTACTAATATTAAATCAACAAACATAAAAATAGACAAACTTTTGTTAGTTTAATCAAAGTTTTCAAACTATGCTGCTTGGTGGTTTCCATCATTTTGTCCACCCCATATATATATATATATATATATATATATATATATATATATATATATATATATTCCTCAGTGCAAAGTTTTACTATATATCAATAACTATGAACTCGTTTTCTACTCAAGTCTTACTTACAAACTCTTTACCCTTTTCAGTCTTTTCTTCAATCAAAGACTTGCAACTTTTAATCTTCTATGATAAAGCAGACCTTACAAGCGACAAGTATGGTGCTCCTAGGAAGGATTGAAATTACTACCCATGTCTAACTAGGGAATTAATGGTTAATTAATTTAGCTCGCTATTAACCCACCTCGCGGCGACTAATAATAACTTCAGGGTAGAGATTCTTATTTCGAGGTATCGATAGCACTTTAGAGCAGGGGTTCTTACCCCCGGGGTTACGCGATCAATAATCTTTCGTCTTCGGTATTTCGATCCTTTTTACAAAGCAAGAAGGCATTAATGAAATTAGCTAGTTAACTCAGAAACAATCTTATTTATAAGTCTATCATTTGTCCATACATGATATTGTTGTACATATAGTCTGGTGTTCTTGCTAGATATTTAGAAATTTTTGATAAAATCCCAAGAAGATTTTGCAATGTCATTGATTCTGACCTGGCATTTCACCTTCAGCCTCTTTTCCACCCCCGTAATGTAACTTCCCTGTGCTTTTTCTTTCAATATTTATATGATACTTGTTCTGATGAACTTTCCTCTATGATACGTAGACTTCATGAATTTAAACAGAATACTAGATTAGCGGCAAGATCTCATCATTTTACTGTCAAATTGGCGATATAACTACAAGTTCTTTGCTAACAGTTTCTTTTCGTGTACTTTTCGCCAGTGGATCACTCTTCTGCTTTCTAGCCCTTTCTAGCCTATCAGCCTTCTTCATTTCCCCATCTATTATTGTTCTCGCTTTTTAATAATGCTTTTCTTTTTCTTATTCTTTCACACTCAGTAACTCCGTGGATCTTAGTAGATTTATTGACTTGCTTGGGGTGAAATGATTTAAAATAAAATAATTCACTCCGTTGATTGTACGTATAGTACCATAGTTAGCATTAAAATCTTACGAAGGTAGAAGCCAAAATGTTCATCATACATTTAGTATGTGAACAAATATATAACGAATTAGTAATTCAAAAGCTCATTATTGCACCTTAATCCCAGTTAGAATGCTTAAATGTAGCTTATAAATTATTATTAATTTGTAAAACTGTCTTCTTCTCCATCAAAGTTCTGTACGCATTTATTAAATTATCTTTGAAAGAAGTTGAAAATGTTATAACTTAATTACAAAAGATGCCTTCCATAATGTATTCATAATTGCTTACCAAACAAAGCAAGCCGTACTACGAATGTTAAATAATTACAGTGGTAACATTAACGTTGAAAGGTGGAATTTGATGGTTAAACATCAAATATTACGATTATTTTTTATAAAAAAAAGTGTCAGCATTTTTCGGCGCTTAATCGGTATGTAATGAAATGGAATTCTGTTAAAAAGTAATTGTCAGTTAATGTAAATTCAGAATATGGTTTGTATATACGCATATTTCTATTACTCTCAACGTCATTTTAGTAGATACTCATATTTGAGTTGACGTACCTTTTATTTTAAACAGTATTTTATTTCGTCTACCGGCCTGAACATTCGAAAAATCTAAAAAAAAAAAAAAAATTCGTCTTCCGGCAGGATTTGAACATGCGCCCCACTTTAGAACAAAAATCGTCGTTTGATTCGATTTGCTTTGCTTTGACCACTCGGCTACGAAGAGACGAAGAGCTGCAAAACCGAGCAAGGTACTATTTAAAGCAAATTGTGCTTTAAAGGCAAATAGTACCTTGTTCGATTCCGATGTATTCGGAAGTCACAACTGCTCAGTTTCGTATGCGAAATGTAAAAAAATCTATTTCTAAAGTATTATTTCTAAAATACTGTTTATAATAAACTCAGATATGGTTATCCGCTAAAAATAAGTTTAAATATGTGCGTGTGTCTTTTACTTGTCAACTTTCGTCGCCAGCGTAGGTATGTAATGTCGAGGTATTAAAATGACGTCTTTTCTAAAATTTGACACGACACCAAATATGTTACCAACGTTTTGTAAACATTCTATTGGAAGTTTTTCCATCGTTTACGTTTGAACTGACAAATTTTCCACAATGTCATGTGGGTGTGTGGGTGTTATTGTAATCACACACACACACACACACACACACACACACACACACACACACACACACACACACACACACACACACACACATCAGAAATGAATTGAATTCTCTCCATGACTGGCGTCTGTATACACTGCTTACATACAAGACGTTAAAATTTCCCTTCTCTGACCCCATGCGCCGATGGCTTAGGGAGTAGAGACTCCGACTGATACCAAATCGGTTGAGTTTTCGATCCCGGCCAGAAGCAAGTGAATATGTCTAGGCACACTGATGAGCTGTGATCCAGCGAAACAGGCTTGTATGTGGATGACTAATATATATATATATATATATATATTAAAAAAAAAAGGAACACCAACCACTTACGCTAAGATGGTTTCAACCAATGAGGTTTCGTCAGGTAGTTGAGGTTAATCGTCGGGGCTTGGTTACCTTATCTGATTAGTTTAAAGTATTAGTTTTGTTCAAAGTATGTTACATCTTCTGCGTTGTATATAGTGAATATATTTGCAGTTACCATGGTGGTATTTTACAAAATATTCGTTTTAGTTTTCGATATTTTAGTAACGTAGTAAAAATTGTTTCTTAACTGCAGTTTGAAATAAGTACCGAATGTTTGTTGGATTAGACCGTCGTTGCCCAATTGTTGACCTCAGTGTCCACTTCTATATTTATATTTACTTACACTCTATCGCTGATATTGAGCAATTTTACTCTTAAGTATACCATCTCTGAAGATGGCCCATGTGAGCTGAAAGCTTAGAACCAACTTAATAAAAAATGTTGGAGAATTTTTGTTTTTATTTTCACCTGAAATTAAAGCCAAAATACGATGCTTAGAACGGCTCATGATTAAACATAGACATTCATTATCTCTTATATTTAACAGTATATGTTTAGAATATATATATATATATATATATATATATGTGTGTGTGTGTGTGTGTGTGTGTGTATGTGTGTGATAATCTAAAACATTATGACAACCAGTCCATAAAGGTTTTGGTAATATGTAATCAGAAAATACCTCTTGAACAATCAGATTTCAACAGCACAGGACTTCTCTAGGGTTTTCTCTGGGATTTGGCGCCAAGATGCATCAATAATGACAGCTACCGTTTTATCTTCGAGGCCAGGGTTAGAGGCATATAAGCTGATAATGTACGCAGTGGTGTAATGGATATTGGCTCGGAATGGGAAATCAGTAGAGCCGAGTTCGAATTCTAGTTGAATTCATTGCACTCACTTTCGTGCAAATACCTTTGGGAAAGGTATGTATCCATCTCTTCTCCCTCCAGCTATGGATTAAATAGTAAGATAGATTGGGTTCTCGGATGGCAACAAGTCTACTGCGGAAAGAAATGACATCCTACTGCGGGACAATCTTCTGTTTATTCATTTATGGGTCGAAAGAGACATGATCGCCCAAATTGAATGACTGAAGCCGACTTCGGGTACTTCATTTTGTTGTGTTGGATGCCGCAGATATGATTAATTTATGTCTGTATTTTTACCCCACCCCAAACAAACGGTCAAAAATTTAGATTAAAATATAGATTTAAAGATCCTTTTTTATTGCTACATTTTGTGAGCAATGCCTGTTTGGAAGTAACTCGCGTGAAACAACAGGTAAGATAGTGGAACCCAAATATGTATTGTGGTAATTGTATTTTTATAGTTAAAAACACTCGACCATTTGCTGAACAAGTATATTGAAGAGGTGAAAAGTGATATTAATAAAAGAAATAAATAACTGACGTTTGTTTTCTTTATTACCTTTTTGGAGAAGTAATCAGGAAGTGCGTTGTGGTGCAGTGGATATCGACTCGAAACGACAAATCGGGGAGCTGATTTCGAATTCCTCGCATTCACTTACTCACAAATACCCTTCAGGAAGGTATTAAACCGTCTCTTCCCTCCAGTTATGGGTTACATAATAGCACAGACTGTTTTCTATAGCCTTGGCTGGCAACCAGTCTACCGCAGAAAGCAATGGCAACCTACTGCGGGTTAATTTTCTGCTCAGTAAGTTATGTCTCTTTCGAGACATGATCGCCCAAAGCGTGTATCCCATATAGCACTTAACTGACTGACTGAATCAGGACTGAGATGTTTTAAGCATACACTTTTATGTGTTCTTAATAAATATTTGTAAATGCACTATTTAACTATTTAATTATGTGGAAAGTGTTTTAACAGAAGACGGAAAATGTAGAACAGGAATCCGTTGGCGTATTGGAATAGCAAAATTTGCCTTCGAGACACGAGGCAAACTATTAAGAGATAAGTAAGGAATCAAGTACATAAATTTAACTACGTGGGAAGTGTTTTAACAAACGAAGGAAAATGTTATACGGAAATCAGGTGGGGTATTGTAATGGCAACAGGTCCCATCCAGAAACAAAGCAAAACATTAAGAACAAATGAATCAAGTACATAAATTTAAGTCTGTCGGAAGTGTTTCAACAGACGAAAGAAAATGTGATGCGGAAATTCGATGGCGTATTGGTATAGCAAAAGTTAGTTTCCAGAAACAAAGCAAGATATTAAAAGACAAGAAAATAAACCAAGTCCATGAATTTACCTATGTGGGAAGTGTTTTAACTGATGACGAAAAATGTGAAAAAAAGAAATCTGTTGGCGTATTGTATTCGCAAAAGATGTTTTCCAGAAAAGAAAGCAAAGTATTAAGAGTTAAGAAAAGAATCATGGGCACAATTTTGACGATGTGGGAAGTGTTTTAACAGACGAAGAAAAATATGATACATTAATCTGTTAGTGTATTGGGATAACAACAGATGCCTTCCATAATGTATTTATGAGATAAGAAATGAATCAACAACAGAGACTTTTTTTTAAACAGTCGGCGGAAGATGTAACGCAGGTATGCAATGACGTATCAGAATAGAGAAAGATGTCTTCCAGAAACTACAGTAAGTATTAAGAAATAAGAAAAGGATCAAGTAAATAAATTTAACTCTGTGGGAACTGTTTTAACAGATAACAGAAAAAAATGATACAGCCGTCTGTTGGTGTTTTGTAATAGCAAAATATGACTTCCAGAAACTAAGCAAAGTAATGAGAGATAGGATATGAATCAAGTTTATAGATTTAACTACATGGGAAGTGTTTAAACAGACGACGGAAAATGTAACAGAGGCGTAATGGAATAGCGAAAGATGCCTTCCAGAAGCTAAGCAAAGTATTAAAAGATAAAAAAATTAATCAAGAACATGAATTTTATTACTTCTTAATGACGGAAAACATGATATAGATATCAGTTGGCTTATTGGAATAGCAGAAGATACCTTCCAGATACTATGCAATGTATTCAGCGATAGAAAAGGAAATAAGTGCATAAATATAACTATGCGAAAAAAACAAAAAAAAAAACAAAAAAAATCAAACTATTTTAACAGAAGACGGAAAAAGTAACCCAGGAATTTGATGGCGTAATGGAAGGGCAAAAGATGCCTTCGAGAAATTAAGGTAGGAATAGAAGCAACCATATAAATGTAACTATGTGGGAAGAATTTAAGCTGATGACGAAAAATGTGACACAGCATTCATTTGACTTATTTGAGTAGCAAAAGTTTCCTTCCACAATCGCAGGAAAATATTAGAAAATAGGAAATGAATCAAGCATATAAATTTAACAATGCGCAAATTGTTTCAACACATGACAGAAAATGTAACAGAAGAATTCGATAGCGTAAAGGAATAGCCCAATTTGCCTTCGTGAAACTAAGCAAAGTATCAGGAGATTGAAAATAAATTTAATTATGTGAGAAGTGTTTTAACAGACGACAGAATCTTTTTTTTTAATCGTATCACCCCGAGCAAGGCGGTAACGCCACTGATGTGCAGGGGGCTACGTAATAGTGAAAAGATTGGAAAAGAGAACGCCGGAAACCACATCCTAAACAGGGAACAAGGCATGAGCCTCTTAACCTGTTCAATAGATGTGATACAGAAATCCGATAGAGTATTTGAATAGCAAAATTCTTCTTCTTCTTCTTCTATGTGCCCTGTCCTTACAGGACGTAGGCGATCATGGTTCTCCACGTCTCCCTATCCCTTGTGGCTCTTAGAATGTTTGCTCCCGTTACTCCTGTCAACCCCCGTTCCGTCAGCTACCTGACCAGCCCCTGCAGATATGTTATCCGCTGCTTTCCCCTGTCTCTCTTTCCTTCTATTTGGCCAGTCAGTAAGACTTCTAAAAGCAGAAGAAAGTATTAAGAAACTAGACAATTTCTTTTAAAACAAAAAACAGTGCTGAACTGGTATGTAGTATGGCATTTAGTACTGAATAATTTCCTCACAGTTAAAGAATAGACGAAGAAGCTGATATGTGGTTTTACAGAAGGACGTTGAGAATATATGGACGGAACATGCGAGTAACTAGGAAGTTTTAATGTAAATTAGAACGAAAATAGCACATACAAAGAGTTCGAAAGGGAATGATGAAATTTCATAATGCGAAAAAGTAGGCTTGGAGAGTTTGACACTTAAAATGCCAAGAAAGAAAAAGACCAGAGGAAAACAGCGAGCAACATATCCAACGAATTTGTGTCAATGGATGGCCGGACATGTACCGTGAAGAATTAAAAGGAATATCAATAAAGGATATCGTTGAGATTCATGCATGTCCACCTATTGAGGAGACACGGCACACAATAAAATATCTATCTATCTATCTATCTATCTATCTATCTATCTATCTATCTATCTTATATGAAACTTTCCTATCTATCTATCTATCTATCTATCTATCTATCTATCTATCTATCTATCTATCTTATATGAAGCTTTCCTATCTATCTATCTATCTATCTATCTATCTATCTATCTATCTATCTTATATGAAGCATTCCTATCTATCTATCTATCTATCTATCTATCTATCTATCTATCTATCTATCTATCTATCTTATATGAAGCTTTCCTATCTATCTATCTATCTATCTATCTATCTATCTATCTATCTATCTAACCTATTTTTCTGAAAACTTGTTTTAAGAGAAAGATTTTATAAATTACTGCCGAAAGCAGTACTGGCTTCTCGGTCAATGAATGCCAACAAATGTTTCCTTGTAGGGAAACGGTTAATTTTACCATTACCATTACCATCTATCTATCTATCTATCTATCTATCTATCTATCTATCTATCTATCTGATTCATCAGTTTGTTATAAACAGATTCTTTCAACCTCCATATCGACTAAAATAGCAGAAAGGAAACAATACAAAAAGAATAAATTAAAAAAAAGAAAGAAAAAGAAGAAAAATGCCCCGCTTGACCTTTCAAATCTCCTCTGACCTTTCTAGCAATCAGTCCATCCCTGTTCATGTGTCGCTCTCAACAAAATAGAATCTTTCGCTTCTCCCTTTATCTTACACTTTCCGTCAAATGCATCTTTCCCGTTTCGACGGATTCAATCCACTCACCGAATCTAGAGAATGTTCATATCAGTCACTGAGTAGTATTAGGTTCAAGCTTTATCGACGGGAAAAAAAATCCACGTATTTTTACTCTTTTCTCTCATATTTTCGCCCGCCAAAGATTTTGGCTGTGGAAGAAAAGCTTTTTGACTTTTTGCTCGCATAATTCATCAGCTTTGATTGTGCTTAATTCTCTGAGAAATTTCGATGCTCGTGTTTTGTCCTTCCTTGGCTGCAGATCAAAGGCGGTCGGCCGCAGAGTTCAGGAAGCGGCTAGTTTGCTCGGCCAATGAGGTGTCTCTTGCCAGCACTTAGTCTGGGAGCAACGTTTCCGCGTGGAACTTTTAAAAACCGTTCCCTCAGGTCTGCTCGCTTTACACCCTTCCCTGGGCATTCTGGGTCTGTGTCTGTATGTGAGATGGGAAGAGGGCACATAACTACCCGCTACACGTGGACATGAGCCAAAACGCCCAGAAGGCGACAGGAGTAGAGGGGAAGGTTTTTTTTTTCATTACAATGTTGGAACTTTATACTTGCCGGATATCTGATTATGGCATCACCTCAGAAAGTTGCCTTGGTGCATCTAAGATTAGTGAAAGTGTGTATTTGTACTTTTTATGTGCTCATGTGTGCATGATTGTAATATCTGTGTGTATGTATGTACCGCTCAATGTGGGCCGCTTTTAGATCACAGGTCATTGCTGGCGGGTTCAGTTCTGATTAGTAAACTAGTTTGGCAGACCAACTTTACATCTAGAGAGATTGATTCTTACTGGGTGACTCACTTTTTGTAAGACTAAAAGCTAAGCTTGATAAATACTCAAACATTGTCTTAGGGCACCTGCTGTGGCGTGATGATTAATAAACTGTAAAAACGGGTTCATAACTTTTGCAACTTCTTCAGATAGCTAAGTATTTCCTGATGGTGTCAAAGCTCTCTGGATTCCGTCCCATCGCCAGATAACCTGGCGAGATTTTTCAACTTTAGCAGCATGCTGATGGTGTCAGTCAGTCCGCTAAGTGCCATATATGATACACGCTTGGGCGATCATGTCTCTTTCGAGACATGACTGACTGGGCAGAAGATTTTCCCACAGTAGATTGCCATTACTTTCTGCAGTAGACTGGTGGCCAACCAAGGCTATAGAACCCAATCTGAGAGATGAGAATAATGAGCACCTGAGCAAACCACTCTTCCATAACTATATTACCTACCCAGTTTACTAAAGCAAAAAATCTGTTATGTTAACCTGGAGAGGAGCCAATATTATAATTTTAAGCCTTTTTTTTGTCGCTCTTTCAATAAAATATGATCAGATGTGACCCATTCATTAGTTCTAACAGTTCAGACATCTACAACAAGGATATGTCATGCAACATCCACGGAGTCAAATCACCTTAATTTCCTCCTTTGTCCAAATGTAAGAAAAAAATTATTCTCTGACTGCTTTTACCCCAAAACATTTCACTTTGGAATACAGACACCCGCGTGTGTGCTTTCCTAAACACATTAATCTTTACCTCTTCAAGTCAAAGATAAATTGTTTTATATCCTCTTTTTTCTCATAATGTAATTTTCCGACAGCCTTCTCTTTATTATCTAACACACATGTTATCCATTGTTACCATTTCGGTTCTCTCTACCCCGAGTTGCTTTCGAGATTTAGGTGAAATTTAGTAAAAATTGTTTTGTGAACTATGGTTATACATTCAGTAATCCTATTCTGTCAGTAATGTTAATTTTAAATACTGACGTTTGACAATCCTATCTTCATCTTAAATACATTTTATGCGAAAAAGTACAAAATTCAGCTAATTTCTTTTTCTCCCCACAATTAATTTGTTAGCACAGAAAATGACTAAAGTGTAAGAAGAGAGTGGAGAGTAGCGATAAAGTGGATATATGTAAGAAATTCCTTGACTAAGTACAAGATGTTTAAATGCAGCATACGGTAGACTCCAAATTTGATTATTGTTTAATTTTTCTCGTCTCCACAATTTTCTGCCAATCTAGATACAGTGATTAGAATGATTGAAAATTCTCAGATATTTGTTTCGGTCATCAAATCCATACCTTGAGCTAAATATATAGTAAGAACAATATTTTGTCAAATAATGTATATCGAGTTTTATTACAATGCAAAAAAAAAGTGTAATAATTAAGAAAAATTGCAAGTCATAAAAAATGTAGGAATTCTGGAAAGTATTCTCCAAAGGTGGTTATTAACCAACATATAGTTAGTAAACCTCGGTTAGTCCGGCACAGTGTTGAACCCTTTACACTAGCTACATTTACTAATGATCCGTCAGATTACTTTACTAATTCTAACTCTACGATAGGAACTTTTTTCGAGAACCTTTTTTTCATTAATGCTATGTCTATCAAGGCGGACCGGACACTCCACAGATTCATTTATTTTTTAATTTTTTGCGAACGGCCACACATTTCTTAGAGGAGAGCTAATCGAACGGTTTAAAGTTGAAACGCAAGAAAGACGAAAAGACGAGATATTTGTACATAAAACCAAGACAACACACACACACACACACACACACACACACACACACACACACACACACACACACACACACACACACAAAAACAACAAAAAACAAAAACAAACAAAAGAAAAACGAAACAAAACAAAACAAAAATAAAAAACAAACAAACAAAAACAAAAAAAAACGAAACAAAACAAAACAAAAATCAAAACAGAATAAAAAACAAAACAAAAAAGTAAAACTCTTTGACATTGGCTTATAAAATCCAAGAGTATTCAAATTTTATAAAGTTTGTATTTAAAAAATGCACTGGAATCCAGGAAAATGGTTCGAAACATAGAGTAAATAAAAACACCTTACAAAAGAACTCTCGTTAGTCTTCAACCAAACTTTTATAAATGAAAAGACGTCTGCTCATATATATATATATATATATATATATATATATATATATATATATATATTACTGATTTTTATTTTTTCTACTTACTTATTTATAAAACAACAACTTGGCCATCAGAAACAAAAGGAACATAAATTTATTCGCCTGAAGAGAATCAATTTTAGACTCGAAATACGTGTAGCGTCACAAATACCATTATGGACACTTAATGTATCATAACATGTATAATAACAACAACAATAAATATACACTTTAAAGAAAACGGCCTCTCACACTTTTTATTCTCTCTCTCTCTCTTTCTTTCTCTCTCTCTCTCTCTCTCTCTCTATATATATATATATATGTATATATATGGGTACCTTCACTATTTCGAGGGAAAAACAGCATAGCGCAATGAAAAAGGCCACAAACTTAACGAAAATAAAGTAAGATGAAAGACCAAAGTATTTTTAATTATTTTTTGAAATTTTTTTAATCCTTTCTAACACATTCGAAATTTTGGTTCAAATTTTGTTTTGTTTACGTCATCGCCTTCTCTAACTTTTAACATTGATTTTTTTGCGCTTTTTTTTTCGTAGAAAATACACTTATTTGGAAATTCTTGAAAAAATCAAATAATTGTCCGATTTTAATGAAATTTTCAGGACTTATTCACAAATAAATGAAATTACTTTTGAAATGTTTTTCTTTTGAAAATATTGGTAAAAAAATTTAGATTTATGAAAATTACATTTATGGTTATGCATAGCAGTTGTCATCACTTCGTCATTCAACAGTCCGTCAAACGTTCGATCAGATGAGCACGACCAGTCGTTAATAATTGGTTGTATATTACTTTTTTAATGCTATAAGTAAGTAATATCTGTTTAAAATCAGATTAATTTAACTCTCAGTTTTCTAATTTAACTAAAATAAAGTGTCAGAAATCTTTTTAAAATGTTTTTTTTAAATCGATGAATTTTTGTTTGTTTACAAATTTCTTAAAATTAAAAACACGGCCGCTTTTAAGAAATCAAAATTAAATGTGACATTCCAAACTATATAATTTCTATCTGAAATATACCAGAATTTTTTACTTAATGGAAATAATAAATTTAATCATTAATTTATGCCGGAATAGTGGAGGTACCTACATATATATATATATATATATATATATATACAAATGAATAAGTAACGGAGAAAATAATTGCAACATTCAAAACATTAATTTAAAACAGTGCTCAATATAAAAATAGAGCAATGAATATTTATTATTAATTACACTTTAGAACATGTAAAAACTACAAACTACTACAAAATTTTACATTTTATTTCGACATTGAAAGAACAGTATTAGGTAGTTAATAATGATGATAAACTTTTTTTTTAAATACCACTTCCTTTTATTTTTGTAAGCAGATTATATATATATATATATATATATATATATATATATATATATATATATATATATATATACTGTAACAAAGTTGTGGAACTCATAGGTTCTTTAACCTGCTGTTCATCCATTTACTTTTATAAAGGGTGTTCGATACAAACGTAGAGCGTTATATTGTAATAGTTGTTACAATGGTTTATAAATTCATAGTATCATTATGTTTTCGCGCTTCGAAGCTAACCTTGTTTTTTGGTTGCCTCTCTTCGGGTGAAGAAGTTGGAATGAAAATTATCTGGTGATAAAAAACGTTTATTTTTGGGGAATATGCTTTTTTGTTTTAGATGAAAGTGGGGTTGGGAGCTTATTTGGATTCTGTTGACCTTATTTAAGTCTTACAGTTAGGTGTTTTTGTGGAGGTGGCTTAGTTCAGGACAGGTTTCCCTATTTATCTTGTCTGGATGTAGTAGTGGTGGCGTCGTTGTTAATGATATGGGTGGTGTATGATTTTTGGATGGTCTAGTTGATTCTTTTATGGTTTTTAAGGTGCTGCTATTTGGTTTAGGGGAGGGTATGTGTTATTTTGTTTTGGGCTGGTTACTTTATCGTTTAGTTTTGGTTATTTTGTATTGGGATAAATGGTTTTTTGTTTTTTGCAGTGTCGATATTTTCTTTTATTTTTCTACCGTTTACAGGTAGCTGGACATATTGTTGATGTGGTGTGGGGTTTGTTGTCTTTTATTTCTACTTTTTTTGCTCTATTTATTAATAGGGTTGATTATGTGTATTTGTTGCATTTTTTGTGGGGGTCGTGTGGGTGGGGTGCTTTTTTGTCTATTTAAATAAACAATGTAGCTTAATGTCAAAGCATGACACCTTTTTTATTTTGTCTGGGTAAGATACTTTCTAGGAACATACATTATTCAAATGAGTAGACAATAATTTTTAACAGAAGGTAGGATTTTAGGTTTTTTAAAATTTGATTTTGTGCTACCTCATCTGTTAAAGGGGATGGATTGTTTAGGTTAAAATCAGAATTAAGTAATTCTGGTATACTAAGGTATATTTGTATATTTGGAAAACCAAATAAGTATTATGTGAGTCATTAATTTTAATAAAATAATTTTTAAGTAATATTAGCGCTTAAGTTATAAAGAACATTATAATTAATTAAATTTTAAAGATAAATTTTTGCGGTGTTTACATAATACTGTCAATTCATTTCTATGGTTTAGTATTACTTTATTTTTAGGGAACCCTATAATCTGCAGCTCTTCATTCAGCCATAGAGAGCAGATGTCATAGAATGATTTACAGATTCTTGTTTTTTCCAGAATTTTCCATTTTACTATATTATTAAAAATTTTTACTTAGATAGTTACTATTAGGGAAATGTTTCTTAATGAAATTGAGGCACTTCAGCCCTAACGTAGTGCTAAGCATTTAGATAAAAGGGGGTATGTACCAAATGATTTTTCTATTTCTATTTTTCCTGTTTTTTCTATTTTCTATTTTTCCGGATTTTCTGTTTGTCATAGTTTTTATAGCCATTATTCTTTAGGGCATTATTATAAAAATCGCTATGTTTATAAAATACGTCTTCACTAGAATATTCAGAGCAACAGATCGAGGTTCACCATTCTTATCTAAAGCTTGAAAGACTATTTCAGCAATAACGGTTAACACACCACTTAATGAAGCGAAATTCGTATTGCTTATCTCATGTTGCTTTTAAGAATACTCTGTAGGTGAGATACTTAACCAATTCAGAATTGATTAGATCCTCTAGTATTTTGGCAAAAAGAGGTAGAACACTTATGGACCAATAGTTAGAAGGATCAAATGCTTCACCCAAGTTCTTAAAAACATGAACTGTAGATGAGTAGGAAAGCAGGGAGCATCAAATCACTTATTCTACAGTTTAGAGAGAACAGGAGTGGGTTCAGGAGCACATTTATTAAGGACTGTTGCAGGGATACCATAAAGTCCACATACTATATATATATATATATATGTGTGTGTGTGTGTGTGTGTGTGTGTGTGTGTGTGTGTGTCTGTGTGTTAGATTAAATAAATTGCAAACATTGTGTTTGCTTATTTCTAATAAAATCACGGAAAATCTTTCGCGCATTATAATTGAAAGATCTAAGAAATGACTGTAACTTTGACAGTTGATTTTATTATTCATTTCTCGATGTTCTCAAGTACTTTCAATGTTCTTCCGAGATCATCTTCAGCATAGTAAGTTGTGGTAACAAAAAATAACCACAAAACTGTGTTGCTAAAATTACTACATCTTAATTTTTATAAGGTAGTATTCATATATGATACAAATTTTATTGTAACCTAATTATGTACAACAATGAATCGTATATGTAATATAGTTTAACAATTCAACGAGAAAAATTAAAAATAAATACAATATATCTAAATTCAAATTAGACACACAACATAATAGATCATGCCATCTTAAATAAATCAACAATATTTTGCGGCAAATTTTAACATCAACTTAGGATTTTTCTTGTTAAAATGGTGAATAATTTAAGACTTTCAACATTATGGATAAAAATAGTGAATTTTATATAGCGTTCTTTCAAAACTGAAAACAGATTTATGGATTTGAACGAAAATCCTATAATAGTTGTGCTTAGCTTAATTTGTAATCTACATAAATGAAATGTAATTATTGATACTATTTACAGTGTTATCATCTTTGTTGCCGTGATTACAGCCCGACTAATGTAAATAGTGTAAATGATTACAATACACCATATTGGAAATTTAGACAAACATAAATGTAAGAAAAAAAAATGCAAATGTTGATAAGACAGCGAGGGTCGCAAAGCACTGTGCAAAGGTCTACAGTTTTACGTGGATCGCTACAACAAACATCCTCAATTAGCTTAGATCCTGCTGTAACAAAAGATTTAGAGCCAGAAGAAGCTTATAAATACTTATGTGTAAATGAGAGTGGAAAAATTCAACATAAAAAATGAAAGAAATAGTGCGTAAAGAGTACTATATAAGGCTACGACTGATATTAAAAACTGAATTGAATTCTCAGAACTGAATTATGGCCATTAATAGTCTTGCCATCCCTGTTGTCCAATATAGTTTCAACATCTTAAACTGGACTCTAAACGACATCAGGCGAATGGATTCTAAAACGAGAAAGTTTCTTTCTAAGCATCAGACGCATCATCCAAAGGCTGATGCAGACCGTCTATACATACTCCGTAAAAAAAGGTGGAAGAGGTTTTATTCAGCTAGAAGTGTCATACAAGACAACAACTATTGGTTACTAACATACATAGAAATAACAAAGGACTGGATGATACAATTAGTCAAACAACATGAAAACAGAAAGAAAAAAATATTCAATAATAAAAGAAGGCAGTAAATACAAACAAAATTTACATTTAGTAGATTCTGTAGAAAAGCAAAACCGAAGCCAAGAACCAACTATTGCGGAAAAAAAAAAAATGAAAATGAAAATGAAAGCCAAGGATAAAGCTCTTGAACAGATGAAACAACGCTGGCAGGACAAACCTCTGCATGGTCAATATCCAGAACGTGTCAATAAATCCAATGTTGATAAAGTTAATACTCATCGATGGTTACATGCATCTGGATTAAAGTCTGAGAATGAAGGCTTTATTCTTGCAGCGCAAGACCAAAATCTTTTCACTAGGAACTTTCAGGCAAATATTATACATAATAATGTGGATCCAAAATGCAGGTTCTGTGATAAATACCAAGAAACAATACACCTTCTAATCTCAGGATGTTCTGTACTTGCCCCAAATGAATATAAAAACCGTCACGATAGAGTGGGGCAATATTTACATTGGACAATGTGCAAACACTATGAAAAATATGTAAGCAAACACTGGTATGAACATCACCTAGCACCGGTTACAGAAATATAAGATGTCACCATTCTATGGGATTGCACCATCTACACAGATAGAAAAATTGAAGCAAATAGGCTGGACATTATTTCTTAAAAAACAAGAAGAAAAAACTTGCCTATTAATTGATATAGCTTGACCAGCGGATTGTAACATAGCAACCAAGGAATTTGAAAAACTGGAAATTGAAATAAAAAAATGGGGAAATTGAAAACAAAAATCGTACCAGTGATAGTAGGTGCATATGGAATGATAAACAATGGAACAAAATAACACATTGAAAGACTCCCTGGAACCTCAGCTGTGGGCTGTACTTAACAAGATAATTTTTTGTATATCTCTTAAGATATACAAAAATTGTGTTAAGTACAGCCCACACACTAAGGAGAACTTTGTCTCTGCAACGCTAGCGATGTTATGGGAGATAGAAAAAACATGAAATAGAGCCATAACAACACACTACAACCTGCCTTAGGTCTTTTCGCAGACTTGATAGGTAAGGCGACTATAGCAGAAATCGAATTATGAAAACTGACATAATAATAATAATAATTGGTTAGCTCTTATCTAATATTTCAGTTTCAATTTACTTATTATTACTAGCAAAATGTCCCCTCGCTGTTTTATCATTTTACCTACAAATATCATGTCAACTTGATACATAAATAAATTTCAATTAATTAACCAACAATTTTCAGTCTATAAACAAACCCGTCCCGATGCGTGCAAATCTTAAGTACTCGTCCATCGAAACGGACTGTTCGGAATGACATGAAATTGTCCGTGTATATATTTAGACAGAAAAGCGAACTTTTGACAGTATTGTAATAATATATTTGTCTTTATGGAACGGTTTATCTTTCTTTCAAGCTATCAGTGACTTTAGCAAGTAAACGAAACCCGTAGTCGGATCTTTTAGTCTTTCCTCTTCTTTCGTTTAATTCAAAATAAGAACAAGTAACAAGCTAAAGAAATAGGATTTGATCATGAACTTTCCTTGCGTGAGAGCTTTCTTCATTGTTTATTTTTGTTTTCTAGGTGAAAATGTCTCATTTCGTTTTAAGAATATATCGTTGGCCAAATAGGCTGCTGGATAAGAGGGAGAGGGGAGAAATAAATTGACTGAGGAAGAATAAAGACAGGAAAAAGATGTCAATGAATTTGAAAGAAAAGGAGGCGAACGAGTGAGAAATACCAGTTAAAGGTAAAAGTATACCAGGGGAACATTTGAACGGAAAACACCGTCCGGTCTCGGTTATTTTCTTTTACATCCGTTCCTAGACTCTCTCGCTTTCTCGCCCCACTGTCTCATGCGCACGGAGAGGGTTGCGTGTGCTTCTAACTTTCAAATCGAAGATTTCCCAGTAAAAAATGTAGGTTCACGCAGCTGTCCTCGTTTGTGTAATTGTATATTGGTGTATATATAAATAAATACCAATTTTTCTTTTCGTGATAAGTATTTGATGTACGTATTCATAGTTTCAACGCATGCCAAGAATCACACACACACACACACACACACACACACACACACACACACACGCACGTATATGTTCCAAATTGTATCATTTAATGCGAGGAGATTCAAAGTCTGTTTCGTGCAGATGAAATGTTGTGCGTCTGATACTGTCGTGATTGAAATCTTGTGCCAGACAAAATTGGATCTAAAAGAAAAATATTTTGCCTGAATTTCTGAATAGAAATAGAAAAAGTGTCCCACAAGGAAATTAGGATTGCCACCATAATGCCAAGAGGGGATTATTCAGCCAGGTTAGCTGAAGCATTCCCGCATAGAATTTTCTTATTAAATGATCCGATACTTGAAAAAAAAGAGAGAAAAAAAATTTCTTAGAAAAAAAATTTCTTAGAAAAAAAAAAAAAAAAAAGAGAAAGAAAAACTAGTTCACAGATTGTAGACTGATCGTACTTACAGGGGTCGTTAGGTCTTGCATGAAATAGATTTTTTTTTCTAAACTCTCGAACTTGAATGAATTTTGCTTCACAGATTAATAGTAAAGCTGTCACCTTGGTTTGAAGAAATTAGGGACAGTTATTCGACTACTGTTGAGTAGATTGATTTTTGTGCTACTGTAAACGTTTTATTATTTCTCTGTCAGTTGCTTGATTTTTCTGTTGCAGAGAGGCGTTAACATTCGTTATGGAAAGGGCTTACAAATTGTAATTCATTTGGAAAGTTTCATAATAAATGAAAGCAACACAAGTGGACTTTAAATATACAGAAGAACATAAGGCTTGACTACCGTTTGCCGGGCATATTATCCGGGTTAAAGCCAACGACTTTAATAAAACATTTGACTAAATGGAATTGATAGACACACGTCCATTGTTGATAAAACAACTTTGGGGAAGAATGAATTCAGAAAAAAATCTAAGAATAAGAATGAATGAATTAAATAAGACAATGTCGCCTATTATTGGGCGAGACTCGTCTTCAATAAGCAATTATATTCAATCCAATTACAATTAACGGTAGATAAAGTAGTAACAAGAGTTCAATTATGATGATCCGATTGTTCAATGAGGCCTGAGGTGTACTTGTCAATTTATTGTGATGAGATTGCATCATTATTTTAGTCAATTTGGCTTATTCTATTTAGTCAACTATTTTAGTTAATGTCTACATTCAGGACCGGGGAACAGGTAAATAGTAGTCGTGCCCAACATAGTTGAACTCACTATTGTAATAGTTTTAGCGAGTAAAATCCAGTCGTGCCCAAATAGTTCTGAAAAAGAAAGAAAAACACTTATGTAGTTATATGTTGGTTTTCTGTTTAGAATTGAATTTCTACTTTTTTCTGAAGTATTCTTCAATTCGATACTTCTAACGTCTGCACCTGAACCCTGAAATGTTATTCACTAATTCAATCTTGATCTCTTCAAGTTTGGGTTAACTGTTATTTTTCCTGCATAGTCCTAAGAACTTCATTTATTGTCCTTTCTTACACTAATACAACACCACACAATAACTACCTTGAGTGGCTCTTGGGCTTGTAGTAGGTGAACATTAGTAAAAAAAACAAAACAAAAAGCAACAACGAGGAAGATTTATAAATGTGTAATGGTTATATATATATTTTTTTAATCATTTCACCCCGAGCAAGGCAGAAATGCCACTGATGTGCAGGGGGCTACATAACTGTAAAAAGATTAATTAGAAGAGAGTGAGGAGTACAGACCAGTTAGAAAAGAGCAATAGAAAGATGAGAATGCAGGTGAAATGACAGTTACATAGGTGGAGGGAAAGGGAAGGATATACTGGGTGGGGAGAGAGCTAGAATCCAGTGGTTAATAGATAAGTATTGACCTTGCATTTAAATTCTTGGAGGTTGTAGCCATCAGGAAAGCAAGGATATGGGAGCGAGTTCCACAGGCGGGAAGTACGAGAGAAGAAGCCGCAGGAGTAGAATTGTCGTCTTAGGCATTTTTTAAATAAAGTAAGTTTGATTCTCACTGGATGTCTATTCTTGTAGTCTTGTACCAAAAAAATATGCGTTGTGGTGCAGTGGTTATCGGCTCGGAACGAGAAATCGGGGAGCCGTGTTCGAATTTCAGTTGTATTTATTGCATTCATTTACGCACAAATGCTCTTGGCAAAGTATTAATCCGTCTCTTCCCTCCAGTTATGCGTTAAATAACGAGACGGATTGGGTTCTGTAGCTTTAGCTAGCAACCAGTCTACCGCAGAAAGTAATGGCAGCCTACTATCCAGTCAGTCATGTTTCTTTCGAGACATGATCCCCAGAGTGAGTATCACGTATGTCACTTAACTGACTGATAATTACATTAGGTTACCATTTGCAGCGGTGTTCACCATTTTGTTGAAGAGGAATATTTACTTGTGCTGGAAGAATATATATATATGTATGTATGTATGTGTGTGTGTGTGTGTCTGTGTGTGATAATTTGTTGTAGATATATTATTGTGGCTGCCACATGATTTTTTTCGAAAAGCATATACTATTGTTTTGTATGCGACGCGTGGCTCGCAGGAGACTAAGAAGTCCCGTTGATAGGAAATGAAACACATCTTGTCTTACGGCATTCTGTGGCTGAAAAGCGAAAGAAGACCGAGAGGGTTTGTGTTCTTTCCTTTTATAGTGTTTTATACAACGCCACCTAATGAGTGTTAGGAAAAGTCTCCTGGCAGACAAGTTGAGATAATCTCACGGAAGCTTAGTAAATATTTCTAATGCAAACATTTAAATTATAACATGTAGAGTTCTGCGAGATCAGCACCACCCAAAAAAGGACGTGTTTTTTTGCTCATTTTGTGACCCTTTCAAATAACTGCTCGCCGACAACATGCTTCTCTAATTTGATTTATGTTATTCAAATAACTTGTGTCATACGGTTGTGATTGCACAGAATCAAATGTTGAGGGCTTAGAGACTTCTCTTATTCGTAGAGGATTACATCGTATAACACGCACATTCGTTCTAAGATCCAACTTACCATCTAACAGATTTTGTACGGAAATGCGAAATTTTTGTCAGTTTTCCAAAGCAAGTATGCATTACAGGAGAATTTTCTGAGAAAGAAGTAAATGACCACAAATCCTTAAAAGTCGACGATTTCTGAATAAACAAATGCATTTTTCTAGCGACATTATATTTATTTCACAATTTGAATTTTAAATACTTTTTACAATGAGGCTCACTCTGTATAAGGCTCGGGAACCACTTGAGGTAGAAAGTTACAAAGTAGGAAGCACATTTTATATGGATAGGTGGGGAAAATAATGGGTAAAACCAGACTTGAACAGGTTAAGATTGTAGTGATAGCGGAAACATCCTCTGGAACAGTGTATCTTGGTAAGAAGCTGCTTTAGTGAAACTTACTGCCCACCAATAGAATACAGAAGGAATAAGGGTGGTTTGCTACAACGTGAGTAGCATGGCGGTCCTAGCCGTGAAGTTCAGAACTGGCGAAATCAAGTAATACAGTTCGTTCGAGCACTTTCTATGGAAACGGTTCACACTCCACCCACGTCTATTGAACAGGTGAAGAGGCTCATCCCTTGTTCCCTGTTTAGGATGTGGTTTCCGGCTTTCTCTTTTCCAATCTTTTCACTTTGTTTTTTTTTTCAATTGGAGTAGATAGATCTATCTATCGCCCGGTTCACACTCCACCCACATCTATTGAACAGGTGAAGAGGCTCATCCCTTGTTCCCTGTTTAGGATGTGTTTTCTCTTTTCTAATCTTCTCACTTTGTTTTTTTTTCAATTGGAGTAGATAGATCTATCTATCGCCCGGTTCACACTCCACCCACGTCTATTGAACAGGTTAAGAGGCTCATCCTTTGTTCCCTGTTTAGGATGTGGTTTCCGGCTTTCTCTTTTCCAATCTTTTCACTATTACGTAGCCCCCTGCACATCAGTGGCGTTACCGCCTTGCTCGGGGTGATACGATTAAAAAAAAGTAAGGATAGAACAGAGAGAGACTTGCCCCATCTCGTCTGTGAGAGAGAGGTTGGAGAGTGATAACGCGCAGACGCTTTTGGAATCCCATTGAAATATGAAATTGAGGGCTGCCCAAATATGACACCATTACTCTATTTACGCCTGACCTTGCACTTGTAAATACGTCTTTTAAAATTTTTGAAGCGTTCTGCTTTATCATGAATTTTAACTTAGCCGAGGCGCGTTCTACACCAGGGCGCGTTTTACACTGGGGCGCGTCCTACAGCAGGGATCGTTCTACGTTGTTAAATGCAAAAAGAAACATTATTTCTGCTTACTGCACTAGACTCTCCTGCTGTGTATCGATACTTAGCTGGCTAATCTCTCTAGTTATAGTTCATGAGTTCAATTGTAGTATGCGACGATTGTAAACGTGTCTCTAGCGAGACTCTAGTCTGATACATTTTCTCCATTGCAGACTTTCCCTAGATTTTTAACGACCTGAATTGGTAACTTCGAGGAAACATTGTTACCTTTATGACCCTAAACGTATCATTTCTTTCTTTTTTTTTATTGAGAAAATTGATCTTTATCGTCGCCATCTTCCTCGCAAAGATTTCCATTTTCTCGCATGAGTGGCAGTTGTTGCCGAGAAAATTTCAAACAGTAATTTATGTTTTGGAAAACTTTTGAAATTTGTTCCTGATGACTTGGAGTCACAATTTGCTAACATAGATGAGCCCGAGTGGATGTCTGAGCCTTTTATGATTGATGTAGATATGGCGATGCATCTAAGTTTAGTTGAAGAATTTCACTCCAAGCAAGGCGGTACTGCTGTAACCCTATTTTCAGATGGCTGGTATTAATTTTAAGTAATTTTCAAGATGAGAAAAGATCTCTCTAAAATTGGTGAATACAATTATTTTTGTCGGGAAAATATCCGAAATGTTAACACGTGAAAAACTCAGATGCGAAGTTTGCTGAGTACATAATTATTTTTAAGCGAATTCATTAAAGTGATCCGAGACAAAATTTTAACGATGGATGATTCTACGTCGAAATGAGTTCTTGACAATTTCCTGTGTACTGGCTTTCCAGGAAAATTGATAAGAGCAGGCAGAGGGAGTGTGTTTACTATTGGAAGTTGAAATCGTTAAATGTAATTATTCCCATTTCGAACTGGTAAAAGTCAGAGAGAGAGAGAGAGAGAGAGAGAGAGAGAGAGAGAGAGAGAGAGAGAGAGAGAGAGAGAGAGAGATTGGAAATTGGAAATTGGAAATTCAAGCAATTGATCCTCCCGTATAAAAAATATAATACGAATATTATCGTGTTACAGAAATAGCAGCCAACTAATATTTCTTTTCGGCCACTTATTTTTAATTTGCATGTAATCTTCTAATTATTCGATATATATAAATATATATAAGTCTACACCGTGTCGTTGCGGTCTTGAATCTAGTTTTCATCATATAGCAATTCCTCGCAAGTCTGGACCGTCCTCATCAAGTGGCTATAAGCTGTCCCGCTTTGGTTAATCTGAGATCAACAACACAAGGTGGGCGGAATCGGCTAAAGGGCAGGGAGGTTGACTGGACGTAGCCAGGAGTCGTGTTATACCGCCACTGGTATGCAGGGGCTACATAAGAGAAGAGTGAAAGTTTAAACAGGAATAGAGCGAAGAGAAAGACAAACCAGTTACAGGGGGTGTCAGAGAAAGGTCAAGAGAAGGATGAGAATACCGGTGTGAAGACACTTGAGAGGGTAGAGTGAGAAAGAAAAAGAACAAGATACACGGGTTGATAGAGAAAGGATGAGAGAAGGACTAGAGTCAAATAGATAAGAAATGATAATTGACATTGCATTTAAATTCTTGGAGATTCTAGCCATCAGGGAAACAAATATACGGAAGGGAAATGCACAAGCGGGAAGTGCGAGAAAAGAAGCGGGTGGAGAGCATGTTCGTTCAAAACGTCCTTTATTATGCGGTTTGAGAGGAAATATTGGATCGAACCAAGCAAGCGTCCAGTGATACCATAGCCCTGTAGCTTGCGCAGAAGGTCAGCGTTCCAGACCCTATCAAATGATTTGGAGATATCCAGGGCAACAGCTCGAGCTTCGCCGGCCTTATCGAGGGCCTGATATATGTACTTGGCGATGGTCGTTAGCATATCGGCAGTAGACCTGGCAAAGCGGAATCTATACTCTCTGCCCGAGAATAGTTTATGGGCGGTGAGTTGTTGAACTATTTCATCATTGATGATAGCCTCGAAAACTTAGCTGTAAATTAGTAGGAGGCTGATAATTAGAAGTGTCCGATGATTTCTCTGAGTTCTTAAATACAGGAACCACAGAAGAGGACTTCCAGCAGGTTGGAAAACATGAAGCAGAGAGGCAGTAATTATAGAGTTTAGAGAAGACAGAGGAGAGTTCAGGGTACATTTCTTCTAGACAATGACCGAGGTTCCGTCGCCTCCATTCGCCTTATGGGGGTCAAGTTTTGAAATTATCTTACATAACAGAGAGGGGTTATGCAAACATATCTCAGTTGAGTCTCAGTTCTAAGAGGGAAGTCGGGTGCGATACTCCAGACGAGTCAAATGTGGAGAAGAATCTGCGAGCAAAGCACTCGTCCTTGTCCACAGATAGTGTGAGGCCCTCAAATCTATTGATTAAGGGAGGGATGTAGGATTTGCTGTTATTCAACATACATTTGCAGATCCACCACTAGTTTTTGGAGCCGAACTTGAGGGCAGCAATACGCTGCCTCATTCTCTCAGCAAACAACAGCTTAGCGTCATTTAAGATGCTCTTACACTCATTACGAGCATTAGGTGCCAATTATGGTGAAACGCGTGGCTCCGATATAACCGGAAGAAGTGGTTCCTGTAGGCAATGGCGACCGAGCAGACAGAAGAGAACCAGGGGGATGAATGAGATTTGAGACAGAACCTCCTGACCGGTATGAAAGCATCGATGCCAGCTTTTACCCTGGAGGAAACCTCAGAGGTGCAGTCTTCAACGGGGAGACTAAACACATTATAATGAAGCTAAAATTGGAGCAAAATGAGTTTATCAAGTCATGTGAAATCGCAAGTGTATTCCTACCAGGTATCCGAACGTGAGATCAAAGGTCAAATTACTGTTTCTCTCCTTTCTTAAATCATATATTTGGGAAATGGTGGTCTTTAGGGTGTATAACATATTAACGAAAATCACGACATTGCCTCATTATTACAAGAAAGAGACACATCTCTAATTAACAAACGTCTCTCCAAATGTTTTGGCCCTCGCTAAAAAAAAAAAAAAATAATAAAAAAAAAATATTAAGCTCAAGCAAAGTATTAAATAGCTTTAACTTTTTGCTCTTAAATTTTTATTGTGTCGTAAGCTGTATGTTAGAATCGATAATTTAAGCGGTATCCATGGAAACAAAGTTCTGTTTATATTTACCTTCGGCCATAGTCTGAGTCGTTAAAACTTAGATAAATATCATTTAAATTTAATCCGTTAATTTGAAAATTATTGATTAGTGGACGGGAACTTCCCTGCCCTAATCCCATGTGTTGAAAAGTGACTTATGAAGGAAAAAAGTTGCCGAGTTGTGGATTAGAGAAAGCTTAGTATTATTGCTGGGAGTTCTTAATTATATTCCCGTTTGCTCGATATTTGCTAAAATGTTCATTCACCGGAGTTAAGCTTGGTAATTCTATGTCTGAAAAGGTACAGTTGTTTATTAGACAAAGAAAACTCAAGCGTAAAGTAGAGTATGTAGAAAGTGTAATGGCTATGGACGCTTTAAGTCTGTTGCATTCACTTTCACACTATTGTCTTGGCGAAAAACACAAATAAATTTCTTCTTCTTTTCCCTCCATCTATGGATTAAATAGCCTTGGCTGACAGTTTGTCTAAGAGAGAAAAACTGCGGAATATGCAACGCAAAACCAACACACTATATTTTCCAAAAAGCCATGGCAGTTCACAGATAATAAACAAAGGAAATCTGTATCGGTTCATGTCTCATCTACGTAAAAAAGAATCTAATGTAGGCGCTTACTGCCGAGCAATGGTTTATAAATAACTTCATAAATTGATTTCCGTTCAATTCTCGTTGAACCTTGTGATAGACTAAAACTTTACCGTAGTGCGAAACTAAGCAAAATATTAAGCAACAAGAAAGTTTTGTTGGAAACAACGATAAGTGTACTCATTTGTTATGAAATACCAATTTTCCTATGTGATATTAAAGGCTGGACAGTTTCCTCGGAGATGAAGAGAATATTTGAGGTAACATAAATGTGGTTCTACAGAAAGATGCTGAGAATAACACAAACAGACCATGTAAGTAACGAAGAAGTTTTAAGGAAATTGAAAGCGAAATGGATGCATTTATTTAGGATCAAAAGGAAACAATTTAAATTTCTGGGGTAAATAATGAGAAAAAGGACTTGGAGAATTCGTCACTTACAGAATTTAAGGCAACAGGTATATAGGGTGACACCGAGTAACATACCTAAAAAGCTTGTATCTATGTACAATGTACAGATATATAGAGTAAGAAGGCATGTATTGTTTAGTGTTACCACATATAAGAAGTCATGGAGAGCCATAATCATCCAAATTCTGAAGAGACATGGCTTATAGAAGAAGAAGAAGAAGAAGTTTTACTGACTACTTTGCTTATTTAATGAGTTCGATTCTCACTGAGTCTCGTTACTTTATCCTTGTGTCAGACTAAACGGTATAATTATCCATAGAGAGAAACCAGTGTAGATAAGACTTACTAAGAATGGCTTCGGAATTTAACAAGGCTATCAAATTTTCAGGTAAATGCTTAAAATATTCAGGGATGTAAGTCTTTGGAAATGGATTTATTTATTCCATGACAACTTCACAGAAATTTACAATAATAGTAAGCAAATAAAAAGGGTTTATTAAATGATATATGCGGACATACATTAATTAGGGATGAAATTTATTCTTCTAGGTTTAGGCAGTAAGTTTATCTTGCTAATTGTTGCCTATAACAGGTAGCTTATTGTTATGGTACTCAGTGAGGATTGAACCAACTCTTAGTTGTGAGTCTATCTTTCTAATCGTGGCCTACAACAAACACTGAATGATGTGACACAGTGTGAGGTTCTAATTTGTTGCACTGACTCTGGGCTGTGAGACTAGCTCGCTAAAAGTTGATTAGGACAGACACCCGAAAATGTAACACTTAGCGTGTTTCTAATTCCCTCCACTAATTCTGGATGTAAGTCTAACTTACGGCAGACACCAGAATAATGTGACAATCAGTGAGGATCGAATTCTGTACACCAGCTCTAGGCTAACCGTTGTATACGACAGAAACCTGACTCATGTAGCTCTCAGTGAGGATTTTATTATAATTATGCTTTTCCTCTCTTCGTTATTTCACACAATCGTTACGCCCTGCCAATATCACATGAATAATGGACTATTCCGTTTTTATCACGTGGGGGTGGTGGAGGTGAATACACTATTTGGTTTCAGTGTGAAAATGAAAGAAAGAAAGAAAGAAGGAAAGAAGGGATCTTCCCTTCTTTCTTTCTTTCTTTCTTTCTTTCTTTCTTTCTTTCTTTCTTTAGTGTTTCACGTTTCCTGCTAAAACATCGTAAATAAATTTCTATTGGTTGCGTAAAAAACAAAAACATAAACAAAAAACAAAACAAAAAACAAAACAAAAAACAAACTTGGTTTCAGTGAGAAAATGAAAGAAAAAAACAAGGAAGATAAAAATATTTAACGGCTGTTTCAGTGAAATGGAAAACTTGTCAATTTAAAAGCTTTTCATTTGTACTTTACTTCTTAAAATACCACTATTCATGATGGTCGTTATTTTAAAAAGATAATGATATTTATCTAAGTTTTAATGACTCATTTTTGACCGAAGGGAAATGTAATTTATGATTGTTATTGTAATACTTTGTTAAAGTTATTAAGCTCAAATATTTAACTAGGCCATAGGGGAATTTATACGTATATTTTATTGTCATAGAACTCGACATGAGTATATTCAATCATTAACTTAAGAATTAAGTAAAATTCATCAGAAAAATCAAATAAGAAAACCGTCACAGATCATTCTAGAAGAATTCATTTGTTTTTTACGGTTTATCCACCATCTGCTTCTTATTTAAAGCCAGAAAAATACTTTTTTTTAGAATGTAATATTATTTTTATTATTACTTATTGAGTGATACAAGTCCTACTAATTAACCCATAGCTGGGGAGAAGAGGTGGATTGATACCTTTCCCAAGAGTATTCGCGCGTAAGTGAATACAACAAACCCGACTAGAATTCGAAATCGGCTCTCCGATTTCTAGTTCCGAAACGTTATCCATTACACCATCCGTAGCTTACAGCACCTGGTATTCCGAAACAGTCATTCATCTAGGTACTGACCAGGCTCGACGTTGCTTAACTTCAGTGATCGTACAAGAACCGGTGTTTCAGCCGTAAGTTTGGACTGTGAATCTAGCTTGCTAAACGTTGTTTAAAGATGCTTTCATAACTCTCATTGAGAATCGAACTCACTACGCTAGCTCTATAATGTAAGTCTAGCTTACTAAACTGCCTATAACGGGCTATCTAATTCGCCATATGTAAGTGCGCGAAATTCGTGGTTTCACTTCAGACAGCATGATTGACAGACCTATGATTGCCTTCAACAGTAAATGAGACTTTTCGCTCCATGGAAGCTTGCGAGTTATAAGATATTCTGATTGTGACAAGAAAAAATCTCGTATCCCAGAACTGATTGAATCTTTGTGTCGTTTCCATCGAAACTAAGAATATTTCCGTCGTTAACGCTTGTTACATGATTTAATAAAATAGATCCGGCGATAGCCGTGAAGAAACGGGGGTTGGATTCTGGGCCAGGATTTTATCGCTAAATCTCCTTGAATAGGAATTGATATAGACAGTCATAAATCTATTCTAAATTTATTTACGTTCTGTGCGTCTGTCATCGAAAACATTTGTGGAAATATATTACCTTCTTGTTATCATCCGCCTTCGTACCTTCCAATACATCGTTTGCTGCAAAGAATGTTGCAATTTAAAGTCGCCTTCCAATTTCTTGAGCAAATATTTCAGTTGAGACTCGAAACTAACTCCATGAATATATTTATATACAGCGAGATTTAGAATCTAATAAAGACTCTCTGTTGTGCATTTAATATTCTTCTTCATTCATAGAATGGGACAGCATCGACAGTTATCTTCATAGCTAATCTCTAGATTACTTCTTTCTTTTCACTATTTACCTCATCTCATATTGTCAGTATATTTTAAAAGTATAGTCTTTTGTGGAACTTTCTTTTTTTCACAGACGAGGCGTTGGTAACCTCTTGCCACTACATCGGTATGACTAATGCAAATGTTCAGACAAAGTTATTTCCATCAGTTCGAATCTTTACAGCTAGGACTCATCATGGCACGAACATGGTGTCAGGTAATTCTCATTCTTTTCGTATTATTATGTTTAGGATGAAACTCTACTCAGACAGTTTCTCCCTCCAGAACTGTCACTTTGGTGGTTGTTTCTTTTTCGGCACCGAAAGCACCACCAAAGGTATTTGATGGTGTCCGTCAGGAGCATAGGTGCTCCGCAGTCTCATGTTTGTAACGGTTGAGAGATCCTCGAGATTATCATCAATTCGGACTTTTCTAATATCACTCAGTTAATTGCCATACGCGATATACGCCTGGTCGATCATGTCTCTTTTAATCCATGATTGACTAGACAAAACATTTTCACGCAGTAGGTTGCCGTTTTTTTCTGTGGTATACTGGTTGCCAACTAAGATTCTAGCACCCAATCGGTCCTGTTTTTCAACCCATAGCTGGTGGGAGTAGAGATGGATTCATACCTTTCCTAAGGTTATTTGCGCGTAAGTGAATGGAATTCGAACTCGACTCTCCGATTTTTCATTTCGATCCGATATCCACTGCACCACAACTCGCATCCACATTTCTGACAAACTAATCCTAAAATTGATGCTTTTTGGTCATTAGCGATTTAATCTTTCTTCCCAGTAATTCCTGTTTGTGTTCAAGCTTTCTTTGGTTGATTTGGACGTTTATATTTAGCAGTATATATTAACTACTACAATTATTGAATGCCGAAATTTAGATATTTTGTTCATAATTTTATACTTTCAGGGTAAAAAGCATGTTTTTTTTTTAAATATATAGTTTGAAGATTCTAAAATGTATTGCTTATAATTTGATTACAATAATGTAGTCTTGCTGATTTTTTACCAAAATATGTATTGCTGGTAATTTTACTATAAAAATGTATTTGTAATTTATTGTAAAATGTATTAGCAATTTACTATAAAAATATATTGTTAATTTACTATAAACGTGTATTGGTAATTTACTATAAAAGTGTATTGGTAATTTACTGTAAAAATGTATTGGTAATTTACTATAAAAATGTATTGGTAATCTACTGCAAAATGTATTGGTAATTTACTATAAAAAAGTACTGTTCATTTTTGTTCTGGGGGTCACTATTTTCCCATAGCTGGGACCCTAACAGGTGGTACCACTCCGGATCAAGGTGAACCTGAGAAAAATAGCAATTAAGAGGTGTTCTACGCTCTTTAAAACCTCCACTCTCTCGATCAGAGGTCTTGCAACCGAATGTAGTTTATGGTCAAACTTTCAGGGCAAAATTTTATAGATAATTCTTACAAGTTTACTGCTACAAAACTTGACTAGAGCTTTGGCTAAATTTAACATTTCCTTTAAAATCCAACATATCCGAACCATCGAGCCCTCTTTGATACGCTTATCAAATATCTAAACTATTTCTGCAAAAAAAAAAAATCTTCTTTAATATGCTGTGTCACTTCAGGACGTAGGTGATCATGGTCCTCCATATCATCCTATCCCTTGTAGCTCTTAATACCTTTTGTCTTAGCATTTCTCCGCCATCCACTTACTTAAGCCCATCAAGTATGTCACGCGTTTTTTCGTTTTTCTTTCTTTAATCGTCCTCTGAGTATCAGATTCTCCAAGTCCTCCTTCCTCATTATGTGTCACAGAAACTTGAGCTGTCTCTTTCTGATGTTAAGTATAACTTAAATTTTCTTTTCCATTCTCTCCAAAACTTCGTCGTTGCTCAGACTTCGATCCATGGTATTCTTAGCATATTTCTGTAGAACCACATTCCTGTTGCTTCGAATTTTTCCTTCATCTTTGACGAGTTTGTACGGCATACACTACCATATAGGAAGACAGATATCAGTCCAGTCGTCTTTTCTTTGTTTCAAACGAAGTTTTCCTGTTTCTCAATTCTCTTTTTAATAAAAAAGGACATCAAAGAAAAAAAAACAAACTATTTTCCTAATGTGCCTAGCACAATGTAATTTGTATACGTGTATTTATCCGCTCACCAATGTCACAACAAAATGTGACTCTAACGTAATTTGTATTTGATTAATTTAGAAATGGGTTATTTAAGAGGGCTTCCATACAATGTATATAATAATTTGTTTATAAATGTTGGATTTCAAAAAATGCAAACCAGTAATTACCGCGGACATTAGAGGATGATCCTGATTAGCTACATTAGGAGATGAAGTCTAAAGGAAAGCTCGCCAGTATTATTACTGTTATTAAGATACTTGGACTTCTACCGGAAGTGCAGGTAGAGACGTGGTGGTGGTAGTGTTGATAAATTTCCGCATTTCAGAGTAAAAAATAGCATTTGAGCAGGGAATATTCAGACAATACTGACAGACTGCGAAAGAAAAAGTGAATCATTATGTTGATTTTCTGACAGGCCGAAAATATGGGACACCAGTGAAGATTGAGATCACTACTCAGTAGTAACTGATCCCTATTTAGCCGTACCTGATCTACCGAGACAAGCTTGTTAACCATTACACCACGTCGATGTGTCCCGAAAGGCTAAATAATGTGTGTGCAAAAGTTTCCAGTGTTTGCATTAATCAAATTTAGTTAATAATAACTAGCGCGCACACACGCAAAACCACATATATACACACATACATATTAATAATTAGAATATTTTCTATGACTCCAATGCCAATGTTCTGTAAGTTTTCGAATTTTATAAATTATATAAATAACTCTTCTTCTCATGTCATGCAATCGTCAATGAAATTTTGAATATGGGAGACGTTAATATTTTTAACCAGATAATGATAACCTAATGACGTTATATTTTTAAAAATCATCTCACCCCAAGCAAGGCGATAATGCCACTAAGATGCAAGAATTTAGTGGATATGAAAAGAGAATGAGAAGACTTTAGTGAGGAGAAATTAAAATAAAAGAACATATTTCAGGAAGACAGAAGATGGTAATTAGCATTGACTTGAAAATTTTGAAGATTGCAGGTGGCAGGGAATCAAGAAATCGGAGTAAAGTTCCACAGATGAGAAGTGCGAGAAAAGAAACTATTAAAATAGAACATACGGTTGCATATAGCTAGTTCAATAGTAAAACGGTGAACCTAGTTAACAATCAAGTAGTACGTTTAAATTGATGCAGTCGAGGCACCCAGGAGGAATAAACAATTATCATGAAAATATTTGTAGAAAAGATAGAAAAAAAAAACGACAAACCATGTCGGTGAGAAATTGACTGATGTTGAGATGCCAGACCAGGATTACTTATATATGAATATGTTGTATGAGGAGAAATATCGACACCCATAACCATTATTGTTTTTTTGCGGGGTACACAGCAACGTAAAAACGAATCTTGCCTTGCAGCAAAATGACTTTCTGGCTCCCGTGTCCTGTAAATATTTTTCTCTCCACAAGCAGTTCAAAGGTAAAGTCTGTAACACTTTTCAGAAACAATTTCATCACTATTTAGCAATTCGTACAATGAACTGTTCATATCTAACCAAAAAGTAAATTTTAAACTGTGGAATAGATATCCATTATTTAAACCACATATTATCTAACCAAATATAGAGAAATAAGTTTTTCGCCAAATGGTTAGATTTTGTTGCTGATGCTGCAGGCTGTCCTGGGTCTACTTGTGGTTTTTGTCGTTTAAGATAATGTAACATTAAGTGTATGAAGTAAAGAAGAATAAATTCATTTTAAGGAAAGAAAAATCGTGTTGTTGAGAATATATCGTATTTCTGAAATACAGTTTATAAATATATGTTGCCCTGGAGTTCAGAAGATTCGACAACATTCGAAAATCCACACAGGAGGAAAGATAAACAAATAAATGATATACGGTTAAGTGACAGTCGCATTTTGGGTTTATGTTATGAGAAGGTTGCAAATCTCAAATTGGGTACTGGTCATTGCCAAAAAATGGAAGGTTAAAGATAAAAACGTGTGTGTGTGTGTGTGTGTGTGTGTGTGTGAGAGAGAGAGAGAGAGAGAGAGAGAGAGAGAGAGAGAGAGAGAGAGAGAGCAAAACTGAATACTGAATGTAACAGTGGAGTAGGGGAATGCAAGATATACAAACAGAAAAGATAAAAGAAAAGAATAAATAGATGAAGTTAGAGGAAATAAACTGTGAAAATAAATGAGTATAGAGTAGAGGAAAAGAAAAACGGAAAAACATAAGAAAAACAATGGGAGAAATAGGAGAAAAGAAGAAAGGCAAGAAGAGTATGACATGGAAAGAGATTAAGAAGAAACAAAGACAGAAAGAAGAAAAATAAGAAGGGGAATATTGAAAGAAAAAGGAATGGGAAGAGAAGAAAGAGGAAAAGTAGCAGTAATAAAAGGAAGGGAGGTGAAGCAATAAGGAAAGAAATAAAAAGACAAGATTTATAGTTGATTTAGGAACAAAAGAAAAAGAAGGTAAGATTTGTATATATTTATTTGAGATTGTTGTCTGTTGGCTTTGCAAGATATAGATCTATTTGCATTTTAGTGATGAATTTTTCAAATACATAATACTATTTACAGTTACTTGGGTAATTTTGAAACAATCTCGTCATCTTTATTTTTTAAAACTTTACCGAAGAAAAAACGCTATCTTTTCTTCATTGTTCCAACGAGTCTCATCTACTCACTACAGGATTTAAACTTATGATAAAAGACGGTGCTTAAAGGATTAAATAAAGTTAACAACAGAATAACTTTCTTTTTGTTGTATCGCCGAGGTGGCAGTACGATACTAGATGATGTGTGCTGAAGTAACTACAGCACAATATCTGTACTAATGAATATTAAGTACTAACAAGACGAACACAGGTAAGACAGGATAACAATAATTAGAAAGAGAAGTTAAATTGTTAGAGTCGCAGAGAGCACAGTCCGATAATAATCGTCAGTGACACTCGGAATTATTTACGACCTCCCCACGTGGGCAGAAGCCGGAAGTAGATGCGGCACAAGGTCAATTAACGTGGGTAAAACCGAGCCCGTAAGCTCTTACAAAAATTCTTGCTTACTTTTCCTCGTCTGGGTTCCTCTCCGCCCGAAGGCAGAGAGTCCGACAAAGTGAACGACCGACGCACGCAGTTGTTCCACTCAGACTGTCAATGGCAGTCCGAATATTTATTTACAATAAATACAAAATGTAACACATGGCTGAAAAAGGGAAGGGATAAGGTTGGTCGACACTGTCGACAACTATACCCGAGCTAATCACATTCACGACCCAATCACTCTTAACAATTTCTTCATTTACCACAAAAACTCGTCCCTTATCTTACAATTCTACATATACCACAATACCACATATTCCATCTGCCCGACCCTCATCCTCGCTATCCTTACTCATCTGTCACCTTTCTCCTGACATTCCCTATGTCTATCCACTCCTTCTCTTTACCTTCCCCTATGTAGCCCCATGCGCAATAGTGGCAGTGGAATGCTTTGCTTGGGGTGAGATGATTAAAAAAAAAAAATATTCACACGGGAACCTAAAAATGGATAACAAACCCAGAGATAAAAAATTTATTTATGTACAATATAATATAAAAATATATTTAAAAATTTCATGATATAAAAATGAAAGGGGGAGCGGATGAATAACCCCAAAACAAACTAAATACCACATATTCACACGGGAACCTAAAAATGGATAACAAACCCAGAGATAAAAATTTTATTTATGTACAATATAATATAAAAATATATTTAAAAATTTCATGATATAAAAATGAAAGGGGGATGGGATGAATAACCCCAAAACAAACTAAATTATAACAAAATATTCAAAATAAAATAAATAAATGTTTGAAAGACCCGTCTACCCCAGAAAAATTCAGATAGGCTGCTATATTCCACCAAACAGCGAAATCAAGTAGCGCACTTACTAACGGAGAGGGAAAGTATAAAAAAATAATGGAATGGGAAAATCAAAGACTGACCCAGTCAAGATGAAAAAGTGGGACCAAAATCAAACTGGGAAGGTTGGGAATTTCGACTTGGATCATATGTCAATGACAGTCCGACTATTCATTAGTATAAAATACAAAATGTGGCACATGGCTGAAAAAGAGGGAGAGTTGAGATTGATCGACACTGTCTATCCTATACCTCGCTAATCACATTCACGACCCAGTCAAGATGAAAAAGTGCGACTAAAAACAATCTGGGGAGATTAGGAATCTCGACTTGGATCATGTATCAATAGCAGTCCGAATTCCTGACTGCTATTAATCTTTATTTATATAGCTATTTCGGACAACAGGCCATTCCACCTTTGAGAGCGCTAGAGGGGTGTCAGCTGCTCTACAACACTTTTACTAAGCTATTGTTCACCTAATTCAAAGCCCGCAAGCCACTCAAGATAGAGGTTTTTGGACTTAAGAACTGCAGATTATGAGGATAGGTAGGATAGACAAGGGTTGGCCATAGATTTGAAGAGGTTAAGATTGTAGCGGTTGAGAGAGCATTTTTTGAGACTCTGTCCTACAAAGCAGATGTTCTTGGAAAAAAACGTTCGGACGAAAATTCTTCTTAACAAGGGAACCCTAAGAGAAAGTGGATGGTTCGCTTTGTTGTACATGGCAAGGCGGGTCTTAGGTGTAATCATCTGAACTAAAGAAACTAGAGAATATAGCTTGTCAGAACATTTGCCATCGAAATAGCGTTAGAGACAGAGAGTTAACGGAAAAGACGCTTCTTTGTTTTTATGGGGAAGAGATGTCCGATATTTTTATAATCATTTCGCCCCAGGCAAGGCAGAAGTGCCACTGGTGCGCATTTACAGTGAGAGAATAAAAAAATACAATGTTGAAGAAAAGATAAGAGAAAGATGCGAATCAAGTAGATAGAAGATTGCAATTGAGGTTGCATTTAAGCTTTTGGAGATTGTCGCTATCAAGGAAGCAATCAAAAAGAAGTGAGTTCCATAAACAAGTAGTGCGAGAAAAGTAACTATTAGAGTAGTAGAGATGATTACATTTATTTATTTCGACGGTAAAAGGTTGGGACATTGATGCCAATCTGGTAGCACGAGTAAATACATGTGGTGTGGTCAGGGAACCAGGGAAAAAAGCTCGTCAGAGCAGTTGCCATGAAAATACTTACAGAAAAGACAGAGAGAAGCCACATCACGTCGGTGAAAAAGTGACTGAAAGTGGTCTGCTAAGTCAGGATTTATTATATTACAGATTCTTATTTGGATTTTATCGAGAACCTCAAGATAAATAGCAGGAGCACCCGACCAGATATGGCAACAGTATTCAATATATGGATGAATGGTTGATTTATATATGTGCAAAATGGATTCTGACGGGAAAAACTTCCTGAACCAACACAGTGACCCAACCTTCCTAGAAGTAGATGCAGCAATGAATTCAATGCAGTCATTCGGTTTGAGGTCATTTGAGAGAGTGAAGCCAAGGAAGTGGAGTACGTTGCTCCCTAGGAGACTACAATCATCCATTCTGATGGTAGGCAGGAATATTTCTCTGTGATGGTTCTTGGGAGACACTGGAAATAATAAATAACTTGAAATATCAACAAAGAGATCTAACAATTTTTTATCCCAACCTTTTAGGTAACAGCCTGTATTCATAGCACTCTGTACAAGTGTATTCACTCAGCCATTGGTTTCATCAATTGTAAAAACGAATTTTTGTCTCAAAGTTTCCAGACAAGGTTAAATCAAAGTTGAAGTTTTGATATTAAATGGCTCCTTGTATACGTGAAATTTTCTTTACTTGTGGTGCTCGGCTCCTTTGGCTCATTTATAATAATTATTTCCTACAAACAAGTCAGGCTACTTTTAAAATATGCGTATTATTATTTAATGCACCAATATAAGCACAAATAATAAAACGCATTTATATATAATCTTGACACGAACATATATATTAACACATAAGTATAGATGCATACATAATGCTTTAATATAAGATACTAATATATATATATATATATATATATATATATATATATATGGATGAGCGGATGATGTAATGGATAGCGGCTCGGAACGCGAAATCGACGAATTCTAATCAACTGCGTAACATGACTTTCACAAATACCATGGGATAAGTATGAATACATCTCTTCTTTCATCATCTAGGGCTTAAACAGTAAAAAAATACCCCTTAGCCTTCGATGGCATCCAGTTTAATAGAAGGATAAATCTGCGACTGAGGATCACCGAAGTTAAGCAACGTCCAGTATGGTCAATATCTACATGACTGACCACTTCGGAATACCCAGTTTGTACGCTTGGATGTGAGGGTGGTGTAAAGATAATTTTTCGGAGTTGTTAATCATAGAGCAGAGTTCCAATTCCAGCTGGTTTCATGTTTGGAGGTACAAAATTTATACACTACTTTAAAAACAAGGAATTTATTAAAAGTTTCAAGAGCCCTTTCGTCCAATATCTCATCAGGAGAAAATCGTTGGAATTATAATAAATCGTTGGAAATATAATAAATTCCTTGTTTTTAAAATAGTATATATATATATATATATATATATAT
>JBBBDQ010029239.1:297500-335000 GCA_037127315.1 Ascarosepion bandense
GTCTGTCTGTCTGTCTGTCTGTCTGTCTGTCTGTGTGCCTGTTCGTGTCTGTCTGTCTGTCTGTCTGTCTGTCTGTCTGTCTGTCTGTCTATCTATCCGAGTGTTCCCCTGCTGTAAAAAAGGACGGCAAAATATTTGAGAGGATTATATATATATGGTAAATAAAAAGAAGACAAGAGGAGAATTTTATTTTACTCGCATACGCGTTTCGTCTGGTGATGGTATTATTATAGGCTTCTTTTTAAGAGCACTAAGAATCTGCAGCGCCCAATAGTTAGCAAAAGAAGAAAATACATAGAAAACACAGCCAAAAACTTACAGTATCCGTATCACTTTATTCCCAACGAAAAAAGAAAGGAACATAAATATACAACCACAACAAAAGCAACATTATCAACAATAATAATTTAAACAATGGCAGACATTATACTACCCAGTAGTTCCATTGCATCCAATATCCAAAATAACTTATCCCATCTAAAAACCACACAAATAGTAACAAATATCTCGAAAACTATTATGAACATTGTCAGATCTAAAACAAAAAAAAAAACAAACAAAAAAACAAAAAACGAAACTATAATAATGAACAAGCAGGTATATACAAAATAAATTGCCAAATTTGTTCCTCAATGTACATCAGAGAAACAAGTAAAAATCTAAAAAACAAAACAAAACGCATATATGAATACAGATGAGACATCACTAATAATAATCTAACGAATACATTATTGATTCACAGAAACAAATTCGACCACAATTTCGATTTAAAAAAAATGCCACACTAATAAAAAGAGTAAAAACAATTTATTCAGAGGGAAAATTCTCGAGAGAGCCGCCATCCAATACTACCAAAAGATCAATTTACTTCCGGTTTTTTCCCAAACTCATCTTTTCTTATGGAAACAGACTAACATATATAATAAAAAGTAAAAATCCCAAAGAAGATCCTATTAATATTGATTAAATATTAAAACTGATCCAATCAGAGGGCACAATTTAATTAATTTATTTTCAGAGCCAATATATATAGTTTTACATATAAAAATTCCAAATTTACAGGATCGTATGATCATTTCAGCGAATAGAATTCGCTTCTTCGGTGATCTTTAATATTATGGAAAAGTGTAGCGAAGGGAAGGGAAATGAAGAAAGTAAAGAAGGGCCGAAGAAAGAAAAAAGAAAAAAGAAAAGTGGGAAGGGGAATAAAAAATCAGGAGGGAAAATGTATGTTAGATTTGCAGACAGGCAAAACGCTGGTCAGGAGGGTAGGAGAGATAAATAGTTACAAATAAAAAACAGGAAGGATGACGAACTTCGGCTTTGCTGAAATTTTTCAAATTTTGTCCCGCTTCAAAGTAAAATAGGGTCTGACTATTGTTAAAATCAAAATAATTTACGTTAAAATATACCTCAGGAATAAAAAGGGAAAAACCGAAAATGAATATATAATACAAGTAAATAATAAACCCAGAGAAAAGGAAAGCAACTATTAGGAAAATCAAAAATTTAGATAGATGTAAAACAGATTAGAAATAAAAAATAAAAAAATTTAAATTGGCATCAACATTTAAGTAATACTTCTGATATAAATAAATTACAAATTATATAACAATCTGTAATATAAAAATTATATATATATAATCTTAAGTTATATTGCTGAATGGTATTTTTAAAGCCTAGGTTTGTATTTTCTTAAAGTATTGAATGATGTATTGACAGCCGGATCCGTGGAAAATTTAAGTAAGAATGAGATAATAGAAATAAAATAACATGACGAATAAAACATAAATACCTTTTAAACATAATCTTTGTAATTATGAAGTAAAAATTAAATAATAAAAGCATTCTAATATTTTATTGAATTGTAAGTACTTTGGTGTTATAGTCGTACTTACAAAGACGTTTGTTGGGGAAATGTTAAAATATTATAAATAACTATAAATTTACTATAGTTATTACTCTTATTTTACAAAAATCGACACGTTTATACGCACATAAATAAATCGAAAATTAAAAAAAAATATCTGGGTAATTGAATTTGTCGAGCGCCTTTCCAATTATGATTTGTAAATACCGTTTTAATTCAATAACAATATATCTTGACTATTTCAAATTAATTCAGAATTTTAAAAGATTTAAAAGTTTATAAGTTATTCTAATTGAAAAAATGAAACAATTCTTGTAAAAATTCATTATTCATTGAAATTTTTCTTGAAGACACTAGTGTCCATAACATATTTTATTCATAAAAGCGATTAAAACTTTTTCTAATTAAATAATGTCCTAATTTTGTTGCATTTTTGTTTACTTTACGATTTAGAACAAATTTTCTGTAACTGGGCTGAGAGTCTTATTTGACCGAAAATATTTGATGATTTAAATAATTTAATTTATTTATGAATAAGTCTTGCAAGTTTCATTAAGATCTGAAAATTGCACAGTTTTTGTAAGGATTTACATATCAATGACTTTTTCACCATAAGAAGACGTTAAAATTTTTCATACAAATGTATGGTCTGAGTTGATACCAGAAAAAGAAGTTTTTCAACCAAAATTTCTAGTATTCGTAATAGGACAAAATACTTTGATGTTCATAATAATACAATGGTTTTGTGTATAAAAATTGTTTCAATTATGTTTTGAGCTTTCTTGTCATCATATTATTTTTAACGAATATATATATATATATATATATATATATATATATATATATATATATATATATATACTGTTAAATATAGGAGACAATGGATGTCGATTATGTTTAATCAAGAGCCGTTATAAACATCGTATTTTGGCTTTAATTTCATGTGAAAATAAAGACAAAAATTCTCCAACATTTGGATAATTTTTTATTAAGTTGGTTCTTAGCTTTCAGCTCACATGAGCCATCTTCAGGGAGGTTACAAGGACGTTAACAACTTAATAAAAATTATCCAAATGTTGGAGAATTTTTGTCTTAATTTTCACCTATTTTATTTTTCAATTAAAGCCAAAATACGATGTTTAAGACGGCTCATAATTAAACAAAATAGACATTCATTGTCTCTTATATTTAACAATATATGTTTAAAAAATTATCTGCTGCCTCGATACACTATGTGTATATATATATTAAACACGTTGTGTTAAACGATAGAGACAACTTAGTCTTGCAGATTTTCTTTTGTATTTTCTCATATTTTCTAATGAGTTTTTTTTTATTTCCGAAAATTCAGATAAAACTTAGAAGAGAAATAGCCATATTCAACATGTCATTTTAAGACATGCCTTCTCATCTCCATGTAAAAAAGAATGAAGAAAAATTCTAAGCCCAGAGGTTTGCTCTAGTAAACCAAGAGGTTAGGAGATATTGGTTTTTATAGGGTTAAGCTAGCGGAATTTTAATAGTAATTTCTTCTTTGGTTGTGGGATTTACGTGCTTGACCCTTAAGTTAGTATTGGTGTGTAGTGGGGAAGTAACTCTAAGCCAAATTAAAAAAAAAGTTATTGTGACTAATTGGAAGAGTAGGATAATTATTGCAATTTATACTTATTTTTATGACGACACATACCTTTATTTAGATCGTCCTCCCTTTATTTAGGAGTATATTCTGGTAATTTCAAAATTTTAATTTATTCTCTATTTTTATAGGGTTAAGCTAGCGGAATTTTAGTAGTAATTTCTTCTTTGGTAGCGGGAGGTGTGTAGCTTGATCCTTGAGTTAGTAGTGATAGGTGTTGAGGAAGAAACTGTTACTAAGAGTTATAGGTTAGATTTAAATTAGACCAGTAAACAGTTGTATTAGAAAGTGTTCAAATATATGTGTTGTAACTCTAAAATATTACTGTGTGAGTAATCATCAAAACGGAGGTTGGGAATAATAGTATATCAACGCTGCATGCAGTAGATACAATGCTAGTGAACTGCTAGTCAGTATAATCACTCTGTATGTATCTGACTCCACACACAGGCGGGATGCGGCACAAAGCTATTTTTAAAGTGAGAACTTTGACTGCTAGTCTGTATAATCACTCTACTTTCCTCCAATAGTGTCTACGTATTTAAAAGGATCGGAACATATCATTATGGAATATAGGTAGGTATAAAACAATATGTTTGAAGAGAAATGAAACTTTAACATGTAAAGATTTTAGACATTTTTAGTTGGAGAGATCAGCCGTTTATGCTACCGTGGTTTCGGCCTTTTCGGTTTCGTCAGGTGGTTTGTATTAACTAATTGCTTAACGGTTAACGCTTTTATAAAAATAATTTTATAATAAGAATATAATATTATGTTTTAGAAGAGGAATTTTATGAGATGAATATAGACTGTCTAAAAATTCCTCTTATGAAACAATCTTTGGTGAAAGAAAAAAAAGTTATGAAAAGCTTTAAAAGAAAATGGGCATAAAATAAATTAAAATATAAACTCCAAATAAATGAACAAAAAAGAATAATACTAGAAAACGTAATATCAATTGCTTTAACCCGCCTTTTAATTTAGAAGTAAAATCCAAAATACAGAAAATATTTTTGAACTAGTTAAGAAGCACTTCCCTTAAAACTCTGAGCTACAAAAATATTTAATGTAAATTCAGTTAAATTAAATTACAGCTGTACTTTAAATTTGGAAAAGCACATAAAGAGACAAAATACCAAAAATAAAAAAAAAACAAACACAACGTGCAGTAGAATACCAGTAATAAAAAATGTAACTGCAGAGACAAAAACAAATATCCGCTTAAACAAGTTTGTAAAACCGAAGGAGTTATGTACAAAACGAAAGTCGAAGATAAAATATACTTAATAAGGCAGTTTTAAAACGCGATGGAATAACCACAATCAACATTCAAACTAGAAAAACTTATAAATAGCACCAAACTAACCGACTACATATGGGAATTAAAAAAAAAAAATGACAGGAATCCCTAAATACTAAAAAAAGCCAAACCTTGCAACTGTGGTGATATCTGAAGATTGTGCTAAGAAGAAAATTTGACTATAGTATTATTTCTAGAACGACAAAAACTTCTAAATGAAATGTCTGAGATAATGTCCAGATGTAGACACATTATAAAATATTTTCTAGGCTCATACAAAAAACCCGGATAAAAAGATTTGCAACAACAAACCACTCCCTTATTTTGAACTTCCGGTTATGAACTTATAAAAGCGTTGACCGCAAAGCAATCAGTTAAAACAAATCGTCTGACGAAACCGAAAAGGTCGAGACCATAGTAGTGTAATCGGATGATCACTCCAACTTATATATATATATATATATATATATATATATATATATATATATATATATATATATAATTTAAATGTTTTATGATCACTGTATATTAAATGTTCATCCTTTGATAATGGCTTATGTAAACCTGATAAAATCAACAATTATTGCGATTTCTTGTCGTCTTTTCATGACAACACTATCAAGCTAATCAGATCATACAAAAGGATCTTACACAAAATAAATAGACAGAACTTGTCTATATTATTCAATGAAACCTGTATTAATGAAAAATGCTGCCAAAATACACACACAATATATATATATATATATATATATATATATATATATGTGTGTGTGTGTGTGTGTGTGTGTGTGTGTGTGTGTGTGTGTTTGTGTGTGTGTGTGTGTGTGTGTATAATCTAAAAATCATTGCGATGAGCCGGGAAGCTACATCAGTGATGTTTATTCTTGGTGTCATTATACCCTGTCTGCACATCCAAGAAAACCTATTAACTTGTTTAGTACTCGGGAAAAACTATTATAGGAATTAATAAGCTTTCTCGAATAAGAAGATCGGTAGGCAAAATCAAAACTATATCAAATAAAAAGTAGCGACTACTCAAACACGAGTATCCATTAAAGGATACATTTAAGGAAAAATATATTAGATCTTTAAAAATTGCTTTATCTTTATATGAAACTGAGCAGATATGGGCGTTCGAGAAAATCTGAACGCATGATCGTGCTATGAACTTAGGTAAAACCTTGCCTGAATGTGAAACTTTTAGTAACTTATCAGTTAAGCGATGTTGGATCAGTTGGTGGCTTCTGCAAAGTGAAGGGTCCAAGTTCGAATCTTACCGGTGGGTATATTTTCTTTAATAAGTTTTCTTTGGTGTTCAGATAGATAGGCGTAATAGTTTAAAATAAAACTACTCAAATATCCCAAAAATAACATTTGAAGTAATATCTATCTATCTATCTATCTATCTATCTATCTATCTATCTATCTATCTATCTATCTATCTATTTAATGATGTCAAGTCCGTAAACGGAGAGGATAATCCGAAAAGATCTATTTATTATAAAATATTAAGAGATAGATCTATATATCGAACCCAATGGATATTATTTAGATTAATATGATATACATAAACTTTACTCTCCTAACCTTTATGTTCCTAAGAAGATAACACTAAAAAATTCTATTCTGGGTCATATTACTTGGATTCCACTTTATTTAACTGTTATGGGAAAATAAAATAAAAAGCATTGCCGATAAGCCTGCTCGTTGAAATAAATTATAGATTATAGCCGCTTTAGATGATGAGTTTTCCTTTTTATATATAAGGGCCACTGTTGAATGATTGTAAATGTGTGTGTGTGTGTGTGTGTGTGCGCGTATTTGTATTTGAGTGCTAGCGTGTTTGCGTCTGAGTGTGTGTTTACGTAAGTTTGCTCACACACTCAGACACATACCTGCTTAGTTGTGGGTGTTAATTGTGTATGTGTTTTTAATGTGAATTGGTTCATTTTTTGGTGATTGGTTGATTGGATTTTTGTATATCTTTGTGTTCGGCTTTTTGGCTTTTTCTCATTTTTTATGATTTTATTATTATTATTTATATTATATGTATACATGTGCGCGCGTGTATACACGCTTCTATGTATAAGCGTTAGTGTGTTTTCGTGTTGTAATGTGTGTAGCGGTATGTTGTTTTTTATATTGTTGTAGGTGTATGTGTTAGTTTTAGGTGTGTTTTCGCTAGCGTGTTTGGTGGGCGAGGGAATTGGGAATTTATTATTGTAATATATATTATTGCGTGTTGCGATATATATTGTGATATACTTTATTGCGAAATATATATATATATATATACATATTAATACGTAATACGTATGTGTATATATATATGGTTGATATATATATATAGTGTATAAATATATTTGTTGTTGCGATATATATAGATTGTATGAATATATATTTTTCTGAATTTTGTAATATATATACAAAATATATATATATATATTGTGATAATTTAAGTACGAGAAATAATTTAGATTTTATTTCTAATATTGAACACCTTGTTCTGTTTACTTGAATTTCCGTGTTTCAACATTCTTTCCATAAAATTTTATAACAAAGGAAAATGACACCCTCCACCGAACGTTCCGAGTTGTTCCGTTCCAATTAATTTATAAGGTAAAATTAATGATTTCATTTTGCAATTAGCCAACCCGGGAACCGCCAATTAAAATAAACCCGGTAATTAACTAATTTATCTATTTGAACTGAGTCGCCCTACCCAGTCAAACATACACGTAACTAATATGGCGACGCGACACGAATTTATGCATTGTATGTCGTGTAAAAAAGTGAAATGTGCCCCGAAGAAACGAAACAGTTTTATGAACAATAACGCTATCGAAAGATATCGATATGTCGTAAATAGTTAATACTTAAATTGAAAAAAATAAATTAATAAATAAATTATAGACAAACGTATAAAACAATATATAAATATATAATTCCTTGCACAAACGGGGAAAAGAAGTTGATGCCGTGAGTTTATGGCCGATAATAGCAATAATAATAATATAGTAATTATCTCGCCATGCTAATGATGATAAAATAATATTACTGCTACTGATAATAGTTTTCACAATGCAAATGATAAATAATCAGTCTTGTAACAAACAAATTAACACTTTATAAGATGAGGTTTGTAAATATTTGCAAATATTATTCTCATCAGTTGAGAAAAGTGTTTGAAATCAAATTTGTTGTTTCTTTAGCATTTATTGTGTTGATGTTTTGTTAACTTGTTACTAAATGAATAAATCATTAAAATAAAAATGACATCAAAGAAAGATGTTATGATATTAATAACAATAATGATTTTCGTGATGGAGGTCTTACTTTATAACTAAGGCAAGCAAGCCCCCAAACAGCAATACCTGAACAGTAGATATTTAATAAAATGAATAAGCTTTATAATAGTCAGAAAATCAGGACACATTCTTGGCTCTGCCAGAAATCTTTTTCTTTGTGGCCGATTATAAATCTGCAACTTGTTCGTATTTCTGCCATATTTGGTCTGGTTCTCATATACATATTGAGATTCATGACAAAATCCAAAGAAGAGTCTGTAATTTGATCGATTCTAAGTTGAAATCTCGACTTGAATCCATCTTACATATTTACAAATCTCTAATTCGTCTATGCATTGAATAATGTTGCCATATACGGTCTGGTGCTCTTTCTGGACATCTCGAGATTCTTGTGAAAATTCAAAGAAGGATTTGTAATGCAATTGATCATGACCAGTTATCTCGACTTCAGTCACTTTCTTACCGGCGTGACGTGGCTTCCCCTCTATCTTTTTCTCAAATATATTTATAGTAATTATGATGAACTTTACTTTATTGGTGTTTTGACTACATGAATTAAAGCCTACTTCTAGATTGGCAATTAGGATTCACCGTTTTACTATTAAACTAGCTAGATACAACCGTTTGTTCTATCCTAATATTTTATTTTCTCACACTCCTCGTCTGTGGAACTCTCATCCGGTTTCATTCTTCCTTGTCACCTATAATCTTCAAGAATGTAAATGCCAATCGCTATCGTATGTCTCCTTGAAACCTGTTATTTTATTGTGTTTTCTCCTGACTAAAGTTTTCTATTTCTCTTGCCTTTCCAGTAACCTCTTGCATCTTAGTGGCATTATCACCTTACCTGGGATGAAATGATTAAAAAATATATAATTCAGCTCTAGACGGTACATCTCCAGCTCATTAAAGGCGGAGAGATCAGTTTCCGTCATTGATAACTGAGACATCTTAAATGGGTAGTTCTGAGTATTTTTTGTTTTCTGCTCCATTCATGTGTAGAGGCCCACTTTAAAATGCCCGGTCAGTGAATGAAGACTGTATCCTTATAAGGAAACGATTACTATTACAAGTTAAAAACACTGAAATTGAAATCAGAGGAAAAGTTGAGACTACAGACAATGTTGAGTTTTGCGAGAATACCGAAAAAAGAGCTGAAAATTTGAGTAACGTGCTGTTACTCATACTTCAGTAATTTCCACATGGTATCTATTGTGTTGATACAAATCCGTGTGATAATAATAATATTAATGATTTTAATAGCAAGAGGGGAATGATTTACCATCTTCACAGACGGGAAGTTTGAAACAAATAAGTCGGATATAATTGTCAAAAAAAAAAAAAAATTGTCTACTAATATGGCTTGCCCAGTAAACTAACATAACACCCAAGGAATTTGAAAAACTATCGAAGTATAAAGACCTGTAAATTAAAATAGAAAAAAAAAATTGTGGAAATTGAAAACAAGATTAGTACCAGTAGGTGCGCTTGGAAAAAAATAAAATAAAACAAAACACTGAAAAAAATCCCTGGAAATCCCAACTTAAGAGAAATACAACAAATATTTTGGTAAGTACAGCTCACACACAATAAGAATGTCCATATAACGCTAATGATGTTATGGGAGTTAGAAAAACAAATCATGTAATGTAGCCATAGCAACACACCCTTACCTGTCTTAGGTCTTCCCGTAGACTTGGTAGGTAGTGTGACCATAGCAGAAATAATAATAATAATAATAATAATAATAATAATAATCTACACCGAGAATTATCTTTATTTTATATTTTACTCTGTGAAATAAATTTAGGTCTGCCTCAAATGTATTTTGCTGCCGTGGGTCTTCAGAATTCATGCTAGACTGGAAACAAAAGAAAGGAAGAATGAAGATTATATAAAACTAAACTATGTTATAATGGTCAAATTTTTGTGGAATGTTTACATAGTAATGCGATCTTTCTTAGAGAAATACCGTTAAAATACTTTAACTTAAAAAAGTAAAGAATTTGCAGTTCAGTTTTCAATTTAAGATGTAGTGGATATCGACTCGGAACGAGGAATCGGGGAGCCGAGTTTGAATTCCAGTTGAATCCATTGCATTCACTTACGAGCAAATACCCTTGGGAAAGGTATTACTCCGTCTCTTCCCTCCAATTATGGGTTAAATAATAGAACAGATTGGGTTCTATAGCCTTGGTTGGCAACCAGTCGACCGCAGAAAGCAACGGCAACCTACTGCGGGATAATCTTCTGCCCAGTCAGTCATGATCGCGTAAGCGTGTACCATGTATGGCACTTAACTGACTGAGTTGGCGTTTGCGTTCACCCCTCAATAATGATCTAATCTTTGTATCTTTCTTTGATACAGAAACTAAAATATTAAACTTGTATGAACTGTGGACAGTCCCTTCATATTTCCAATTCAAATATAAAGAAATGAGTCCGTCATTTAGTCATGATTTTAAAGTGTATTATGCAAACTGTCCATTTTCTTTAACGGCTCCTGTTTAAATGAACACTTACTGTATAAAATGCATGCATACATATCAGTTTGAAGACTGCATTTAGCGTGAAACCGACACCCACAATGCAGTACTGAGGCCGATGACAACACTGTATATATCTATAAAAGGTCTATATTTGATACTGATTCCTCTAACCCTATAACTATACCAAATTTTAACGATATATAGTAAAAAATAGTTTTATGGTATGCTATATTTAGGGGTTAAGTTACTCAATATTAGGGATAGCGTATATATAAACATAAATGTGGACATTGAATACAGCGCAACAGCAATGGCCTGACGATTGCGTTTAGTATAAAATGGACTGTCGACTTGTATATATATTCGAATAAAAAATGATAGTTTGAAGAAACTTTCATTTGTATTTGAATATTTGTGTACATAATTTTATGTTTGGAATTTACTAAATTACAATGAAAGGTCTGAATTTAAAGATTCAAAAAGTCCCGGACACACACACACACACACACACACACACACACACACACACACACACACACACACACATGTTGTCGTTATAGGAGCTACTGGATAGCCCAGCCTATCCTACTATTAAACCCATATGTTTAGAGGGTGAGAGAAGAAATGGATTCATGCCTTTCCCAATGGCATTCATGCAAAATAAACGCAGCAGACTCGAATGGAACTTGAAACCAGATTCCCGATACCCACTTCTGTGCGGTTAATTGTTACGCTACCCGATTCTTTATAAGGATCAAATCCAGTTGCTTTAAGGGATGAGAAGGCAAATTACGAACTTGAACCTAGGGCAGTGAGTTGTAGAAAATACGTCTTTATTAGAAGAATAACACATTCTGGCTTAAATACAAAATTATGTGGTAAATCAATTCATTTTAATGAATTTTGGACCGCATTTCGATTCACTCGCCCGGAATAATGTCGCCAGTCTTTTAATTACGTTAAACTTGCTTCACTGTACAACAGGTGAGGGTAAACAGTATGCCTTTCAAAGACTATTTCCTTTGAAGCGGTCATAATTTAAAAATAGACTAGAAAATCTATGGACTTTTCTCACTGGCCTTAATTAAAATCTTATTGAACGAATTGTTGATTTTGTTTTTGAACTCCAGACATGAAAACATTTGAACATTACCAATTGAAATGTATAAATAATAAATCGGAAAACTTCATTCAAAAGTTATTAAAGCAGTTTTATTTTAAACAGCACTGGTTAGCTATGGAATGAATACAGAGAGTCAACAACTGGACAAGATATTAGGAAATTACGATCATATTTTCTTTTCATTAAAATTAGATTTTCCTTCAGTAATTAATGACTAAACATTGTAGGTTTCATTACGTTATATTAAGAATAATTGTAAAAAGAGAAATCTACAGGTCGTGCAGTGCGGAAAATACAATCGTAGAGCCGAGTTCAAAATCCAATTGAGTCTGCGGCACTCACTTTCACACAAATATCCATGGGAAAAGCATGAAGTCGTATCTGCTCTCTCTCTACCTTAGCAATAGGATAATTAGCAGGGTAGCTTTCTAGACTTTGTGACACCTTGTCTAAGAGAATGAAAATAATTCCAAACAACGGAGAAAGCAATGGAAATACAGCAAAGTATTTCCCAAGAACTGATTTTTAAACCCTTTTTGGTAAAAGAAAATATTTTTTGTATAATAGTTTCAATGGTCAGACTTGACTATCTGGCTACTGGCGTATGATACATCATACGCTAAAAGTCTGCCTTCTTCTACCGAGCGCCCATACCTCAGAGGTAGAATCGCCGACTGACGCCAATTCGGTCAGGTTTCAATCCTGGGTTAAAAGCAATTGGATGTCTAACCCTACTGATGAGCCGTGATACAGCGAAACAGATCTGTCTGCGGATGACTTTCTCTCTCTCTCTCTGTATATATATATATAAAACTTAGGTTAGGTGATGGGAACTTTGGGTATGCATTTAAACCGGAAGTGTGATTTAATAGTTTTAAGAATAGATGTAACCTATGCTTAGAGGGAAAAATTATTTTTATGTTTCCGTCTAAGCATAAATTATATCTATTCCTAAAACTATTAAGAGTTTGCGATTTACCAACTATCTTCCACTCTATCTGTAGAGAGAATTCTCCATCTTTTAATTTCCAGAAATATTTAGATAGAGCTGCCTGGGTATTAAAGTGCGGCCTAGAGAAGAAATATTTAGGATTATAAAATCTGTGTTTCCAAGGTCCGGGAGAAATTCCAAAATATACTTTTCTTTCTTTATTATATTCCTTAGGAAAAAATAGTAGCTTGGTGTATGGCTTTTTCAGGCATGCATATACCACTAACTAAACAGTTATTCTTAATTCTACAATTACAGGGAGGATTCGTATTTATATGGTGATTAAATGTATACGCAATGTGTAAATGTATACACAATGTTCATCTATCTATCTATCTATCTATCTATCTATCTATCTACGAATTTTTTACGAAATGGATCAACTCAGACATATTTTAATTTATTTTTTAATATATATGTATTTGTCTGGAAAGGTTTCTCACTTAGCTGAGCAGTGTTATTTCAGTCATGCCGATTTCGAAGTTTCGGGAAGGCATTATTTGTAATATCTTATTTCTTCAGAGTCATTTGCTTTTATTAATGCTCTTTTCCTACCTTGATATCGAGCACGTTATGACAAAAAAATCTACTTACCAATTTTGGCACTAAGCATCATTATAATAATCAGCACACACACACACACACACACACACACACACACACACACACACACACACACACACACACACACACACACACACACACACACACACACACACACACACACACACACATATATATGACAAAAACCCTGAAAGGTGAAGACATCACAATAACGAATAAACGAAATGACATTGCTCAGTTAAGTGACAAACTTATCCACATTAGTTATATATATATATATAGTGTGTGTATTTGGATGCTATATATTTTAATAAGAACGCGTAATATATATTCTAATAAGTGTACAAATATATATATATATATATATATATATATATATATATATATATGTGTGTGTGTGTGTGTGTGTGTGTGTATAAATATGCGTGTGAATGTGCTCCTTTTCACATGTTCATATTCACATTATATGAAAAAAAGAAAGACAAGCAAGTTTAAGAAGAAAAATCTTGGTCTTTAGGAACTTGCTATTATCGACGAGGCTGTATAATTATCGACCTGACGTTGACTCGACTGCCTTTTGAAGGCTATAATATTCCTAGACTGACCGATACTTGCTGCACCTGTCAATCATCGCCCACAACCCGTTGCTTTAATTACAGGGGATAAGTCGAGTGAACAGGCACGCAGACCTTTCTGGCCTTCATTTTTTTTATTTGCCTGCTTAAAATCGCACTTCAAAACCAGCACCCGACAAGACCAGTGTATTGGATAAAATCTATTTTCTAGAGACATTTTCTTGCTAGTGTTATGAAACCTTATGGCAACTCGTCAATATACGATGACAGTATTGATAAATGCATGGCGGAAATTTAAATATGAGTCATTATTAGTATTTGGTGACTTTTTCTTTCTTGTGTGTCTATTTTATTGTTTATTACTCTCCTACTTTTCTCATATAATCGGAAGTTCTGATACGATGTCATTATAAAGTGAATTATTTTGACGAATATCCAGATGACCTACGGCAATATACTCACCAGCGTGATAAGGTTTCCCTCTGTCTTTTCTACAAATGTTTCCATGGTAACTGCATTGACTAGCTTTTTTACCTGGTACCCCGACCACATGAATCGTGCTACTAGATTGGCATCTAGGTCTCACTCTTTTACCGTTGAAATAGTTAAATACAAGCGTCTCTTCTACTCTAATAATTTCTTTGCTCACACTTTACGCCAGTGGAAATCCCTATCCTTTATTTGCTTCCATGATAGCTAATGTTTAAATGTAATTTCAATTGTCATCTTCTATCTTCCTGAAGTCTATCCTTTTAACATTCCTTCATCATCCACTTTTTTCTCTGTGACTCTCTGTAAGCCCCTGCGCACTAGTGACGGTCCTGCTTTGCTTGGGGTAATATAATAAAAAAGAAAAAGGGTATATATATATATAACGGAAATCAACGAATTTTAACGAAACTTGGTTATAAGCAACCGACAATTTGAAAATTATTTTTTATCGATACTCGTATTTAAGTAGATATTCTGTTTTTGATGAAACAGTATTATATATTTATATTCACCGGCCTGATTATTTACGATAAATTTTTATTACGAAAATGTGTGCCATTCGGCAGGATTCGAACCTGCAACACCTATCTATATAGGGGAAGCTAACATTTGATCTGGTAACGTCTTAGACCTCTCGACCACGAATAGCCTCCAGTCTAAATGAGGTTTTTATCAAGTCTCTATAACACAATTTTCGATCCATCGTAAACAAACATATCTCCTCTGAAATGTATCGTAATGTCAACAAATGTAAACATGTTACGGAAATCAACGAATTTTAACAAAACTTGGTTATAAGCAGCCGACAATTTGAAATGAATTGTTTGAACATTATTTTTTATCGATACTCAATAAAACGATACAATTATTTTTTATCGATACTCAATAAAACGATACAATATTTACGCTCTCACACCCTGATTGAGCACTCTGGAGGAGGGGTAGACTTTGAAAAACAGTAGCCACTCTAGCGTGAACGCATCTCTCATTCATTAAAAATGAATTAGAGTACTCTGACTGCTGGGCGCGTAATATGATATGTGCTAAAAAAGACTGCCTTCTTCCACCGAACGCCCCAGGGGTAGAGTCGCCGACTGACGCCACTTCGGTCGGGTTTCGAGCCTGGGTTAGGGAGCAATCGGAGTCTAACCGTACTGATGAGCTGTGATACAGCGAAACAGATCTGTCTGCGGATGACAATATATATATATATATATATATATATATATATATATATATATATTATGTTCAGTTCACCGGTTTTTGTACGACCACCAAAGTTAAGCAACGTTGAACCTGATCAGTATCTGTATGCGTGACCGCTTGAGAATACCAGGTGTAGTAAGATTCGATGTGCATGTGGTGTAAGATCTCAGAATTAGAAGTCGGAGAGTCGAGTTCTAATTCCAGTTGGGTTCGTTATCTTTACTTACACACAAATAACGTTTGGAAAGGTACGAATCTACCTCTTCTCGCCCATCTATTGGTTAATTAGTACGGCTTTAGTAAGTGATTATTATTTTCAGAAAAAATCTTACAATCTAAAAACAATTTCTGCTTTAAAGAGCTGGCAAAAATTTGATAAGCCGTAAAAACGTTAATGAATGAATGAATCAATCAATAATATCCTGATCTGTGTTCTTTTATCACTACATTAAAAACCAATTGGTTATCTAGGTTTTCTAGTATCGTAAGAGATTAGGTGTTGTCATTATTCCTTGAGTTAGTCTAATAACCCCATTTTTATTTTTTTCATAATGTTTCTTTGCTTTTTGTGTTTATCGTTCATTGTCGAAATTGTTTATCGTTCATATCGAAATTGTTTTCTATTGTAGAGGCGGGATATTACAAAAGCAAAACGAAACAACAACAACAACAACATTACTTGCATACCGACTATAGTCTTCATCTTTATTGTTATTATCACAACGTTTCGGTAGTTGTGCTCTTCGACCTTCATCAGCTGCTTGTAATCTTCAGGGAATGTTGAACTGAACCCTATGAGAGAAGATTGTTCTCGTTCCGCTGATCATGTATGGGGATTTCACCCCATTTTCACTGGGTCCAAGTACATCCTGCCTGCTTCTGGGTTTGAAATCAGAATTACTATGTAACCAAATACACGAACCAACGATTTAACCCTGTATTCTGATTGGAGATCTGAAGCCTTAACCCTAACCTGCCTGTTGCAGAGTGCTAATGCTGACTGACAGCACCTTTCAAGGCATCGCTTTTCAACTACAGTTGTTGCTGTTGATGTTGAGCCTTGTTGTCCTTTATTTTCTCATTACAACAGTCAAATTGTAAATAGTGTAAATAAATGTAACTTATAATCTTAAAATTGTTGAGAAAAAAATAGTATTATTTAAAATTTACCAGTGAAATATAAACCAAGAAGACATTACCTAAACTTAGTAATAACAAATCTCATTTTCTTTGGTGCAATTAGACTCTGTTGTCGAGTATAGGATCATAGCCTCATCTAGGTAGGTGTCACTGCTGGTGTTTTCTTAGCAAGTAGATAATGTTCAATGTCGAAGATATAGCCTTTGTGGATATAGATAATTTAAATACAGAAATCACCGAATCAACATTGCATGTTAACTCTCTCTCTCTCTCTCTCTCTCTATCTATTTATCTATACATTTATATATACTAAAGTAAAACGAAATCCGTAGATGGAAGCAACCGTGAACTTAACAAAACGTAAAACTCTTATCGAGATACAGTCCTCGAATAAAAAAGACAATACTAAATAAAGAGGAAAAAAAGGGGTTTGGAAAAACTTACCTACTCATTAAAGTAAAGTGCTCGAAATCTAGCAAAAAAAGTTCATTAACGTTAAATCCTATGGAAGGATGACTTCTGACGTAACCCGAGTTTCATCACACTTGATCTTCAGACGATATATATATATATATATATATATATATATTTTTAATCATATCAACCCGAGCAAGGCAGTAACGCCACTGATGTATAGGGGGCTACATAGGTGTGAAAAGATTGGAAAAGAGAAAACCAGAAACCGCATCCTAAACAGGAAACAAGGGATGAGCCTCTTCACCTGTTCAATAGACGTGGGTGGAGTGTGAACCGGGCGATAGTTTAGTCTATCTACTCCAATTATATATATATATATATATATATATATATATATATATATATATATATAGACTAGGTATATATATTATATGTATATATAAAATATATTTGGGGAGAAATTTTTCTGCTATGAATATTGTATTTAAGACCAACGAAAGAGTTTTGCTGACGTGTTTTTTTTAATTATCTTGATTCTCTCTTATCAAAATCGAGGCTTTACACATATATAGTCACCCACATAAAGCCTGTTTCGCTGTATCCCTAAGTTATCGGGGCACGGCCGAGAGAGGTGGAAATTTTCTTATGTAATATATACGTGGTGTATAAAGTGGTTATAAATTATAATCCATTTCGATAAGCTAATAAGCTCATCCAATCAGATACGTGTTATTTGGTATAAAATTTTTCCTAGAATATATAAAAAAACAACTATTCCCCTCCCCCAACCACGAAATAGAAATCAGGTAATACGACCCAGATTAAATATCTTTAGTCATATATTGTAAGGGTCACTAAAGTTAGGGAAGAAAAAGTTCACTGAGCAAAATGGGTGACCATAAGCCCTTACACACCTATTCACATGCACACAAATGCGTATACACATATATACATACATATGAACATAAGAACGCTTATACACATATACATATACACACATATACACACTTACACATATGTACATACACATATGCATATGTATACACATGCAGATGCACATATATACACACATCCTTCCATATAGACAGATAAATATCGTATTAATACACCCACATACACATCTATGAAGACCAGACATATACGCGTATAATTAATACTTATACATATATACAAAAGTTCACCAATTTCCTCCGAACTCTGGAAATCTGCGGCATGCAATTATTATTATTATTATGTCATTTTTCATCATATTTCGATTTCTGCTTTGGTCTCACTACCAACCAAGTCTGCGGGGAGACCTAAGGCAGGTAGTGGCGTGTTGTTATGGCTTCATTTCATGTTTTTCTATCTTCCCTATCATCCCCAGCATTACATAGATAAAGTTTTCCTTAGTGTGTGGGCTGTACTTAATAAGACAATTTTTTGTATATCTCTTAAGCTGGGGTTTCCAGGGATTCTTTCAATGTGTTGTTTTGTTCCATTTTTATCATTCCAAGTGCACCTACTATCATTGGCACAACACTTGTTTTCAATTTACACATTTTTTCTATTTCAATTTCCAGGTCTTTATATTTTGACAGTTTTTCAAATTCCTTGATTGCTATGTTACAATCCGCTGGACAAGCCATATCAATTAATAGACAAGTTTTCTCCTTCTGGTTTTTAACAATAATGTCTGGCCTGTTTGCTTCAATTTTTCTGTCTGTGTAGATGGTGTAATCCCATAGAATGGTTACATCTTCTATTTCTGTAACCGGTGCTGGATAATGTTCATACCAGTGTTTGTTTACAGCTTTTCCATAATGTTTGCACATTGCCCAATGTAAATATTGCCCAACTCTATCGTGGCGATTTTTATATTCGTTTGGGGCAAGCACAGAACAGCCTGAGATTAGGTGGTCTATTGTTTCTTGGTGTTTATCACAAAACCTGCATTTTGGATCCATATTATTATGCATAATATTTGCCTGAAAGTTTCTCGTGAAAAGACTTTGGTCTTGTGCTGCAAGTATAAATCCTTCAGTTTCAGACTTTAATCCAGATGCACGTAACCATCGATGAGTATTAACTTTATCAACATTGGATTTATTGGCACGTACTGGATATTGGGCATGCAGAGGTTTGTCTTGCCAGCGCTGTTTCATCTTTTCAAGAGCTTTATCTTTGGCTTTCATTTTCATATTTTTTGCCGCAATAGTTGGTTCTTTGCTACTGTTTTGCTTTTCTACAGAATCTACTAACTGTAAATCTTGTTTGAATTTACTGCCTTCTTTTATTATTGAATATACTGCCTTCTTTTATTATTGAATATTATTATTATTATTATAATTACCACACACACACACACACACACACATATATATATATATATATAGCAGCGATTTGGAAGACTGTGTAAAGCCCAACTTGCTGACAGTAAGTTGAATACTGATAGAAAAGCATCTAAAGCAAACAAACTTTGTGACAAAGTTCCCGATATCAAAGTTTGAGCATTAATATAATTAATATAAGTAAAAGATTGTCAATTAGCTGAGTGATGTTACCAGATTTTTGTAGGCGTGTTAAAATTGCGGAAGAGGGCGTGAAAATATGCCTAGGAAACTCTGGAATCGAGATGTTGAATGTAACATTGATCAGCTAACTGATAATCTAAAACTGATATATATATATATATATATATATATATATATATATATATATATATATTGTCATCCACAGACAGTCCTGTTTCGCTGTATCACAGGTCATCAGTACAGTTAGACATCCGATTGCTTCTAGCCAGGATAGAAACCCGATTGAGTTGACATCAGTCGGTGATTCTATCTATGAGTTCTCGCTTGATATGTGAAGCTGAGAATATTGATTCTTATGGCTAAAATCTATCTATCTGAATAAAACAAATCAATAGACTGATTTGAATATTTCTGTTAAGTAGAATCTAATGGCACATTGGGATAACGAAAGATGTATTTCGTAAGCTAAACAAAGTATTAAGAAACAGGAAAGTTTTGTTGGCAAGAAAGAAAAGAGTATTAAATTTTTATGTCGTATCGGTCGGTTCTCCTATATGGTAAATGTTGGACAATCTCTTCCCAGCAGAAGAATAGCTTTTAGACAATAGAAATGTGGTTCTACAGAAGGATACCGAGAATAACGGAACATGTGAGTAATGTCGAAATTTTAGGGAAAATTGAACCAAAAAAGGATACATATACATAACACCAGAAAGAGATAGTTGAAATTTCTTGGGAGCATAATGAGGAAAGATGGCTAGGAGAATTTGACATTCATGGGACATACTGAGAAAAGCAGAGAATAACCTACCTAACGTACTTGTATAAATGGATGACAGAACAGTGATTGGGAGAGATAACAAAAAAGCAAGTGTTTGTAAGAGCTACTGAGGATATGAACTTGTGGGGAGCCATGACTGTCCACGCCCTGAAGGGATACGGCATATAGAAGAAGAGTAAGAAAATAAGAAGAAGGCAGGTTTAAGTGCAACGTCAATTGTCATGTCCCTGACTTCCAATTCTCTCATCCTTTCTTCAACATCTCCATGTACCGATTTTTCTTTTCTCTCTTCCCTGCTCACTCTCTGTAACCATCTGCGCATCAGTTGCAGTATTGCTTTGCTTAGAGTGAAACGATTATAAAAATAAATAAGTAAACAAGATAAAAGCTAAAGATTGCAGATCACTGATTTTTAGATTTCATTAGATGCTTACGTATATATTCCTGATGTCTTATTGTATTTCGCACATATATTTTCTAAGCACTTTAATTTGAATGGAAACTTTAACCAAAAGTCTGCATTGGTTGAATATTTGGTAACAAGTTTCTCCAGCCCATTTAGAATCTCAGGATGGGAAATCTTCATTTAACCATAATGTTACTCAAGCAAGCAGAAGACAAGTTAACAAGCATTCTTTGAACAAAAACAAACAAACAAACAAAAAAACAAAAAAAAAACAAAAACAAAAACAAAAAAAAACTACTTTTGTATTTGTGTCTGGTTCCTTAAGCAACCAATTTGTCTGTATCGCTGATTCCAACATTTCGTTTCACAATGGTCCTGAAGCAAAATACTTTCCATTAAAGATTGGCTAGTACAGATTAGTTCCAATAAACCAAGAATAAATTAATAACCGCTCCCTCTCTTTAATTCTTTATACGCCGTGAATATCTTTTTAAGATAGGTACGACGATAAATTACATCTGGTAGCAAGATATTGAGAAGCCTTAACCACCTCTTAATTGCTGACCCGTGGTAGTAGCACCTATTAGGATCCAAACTATAGGCAAATAGTTAACCCCAAACTGGGATCAAAACATTAAGAAAGTACATAAATATATTTTTATAGTAGAAATACCAGCAATATATTTTTGTAAAAGAAATTACTAAGAAAACTAAATTTCGGCATTAAATGACCCATAAGGAGTCGATATGCCGCAAAACCAAAAAAAAAAAAAAAAGATCCTACTTATACATAAGTAAAAATAAAAATATTAAGATTAAAAATTTCTAATTTTATCATTCGAATTTCTTAGTGTTCCTCGCTTGGTGGTTTTAAAGGCTAAAGCACTCTTGAAGGTTTTTCCCTTTAGAACTTGGGCGATCATCGTCCTCCACAACTTCCTATCTCTTTTGCAATGTTTGTCTTTTACTATCCCTTTCCGTCTCTGTTCTGCCATATATTTACACAAGCTCATTTGGTAGATTACACACAGTTCCTTTTGCCTTCAATATGTCCTGTGAGTGTCAAATTCTCCAAGCCCCCTTTCCCCATTATATGTGCTATCTATTTGCACAAGCTCATTAAGTTAAACACCGTTAGCCTCTGTCCCTCCTACTTACATTATGTCCTGTAAGTGTCAAATTATTCAAGCCTTCTTTTCTCATTCTTTTATTAAATTGTCTTAAAACATCCTCGTTACTCAAATGCTATATCCATGCTATTTCCAGCATTGTTTTGTAGAAGTATATCTCTTTTTTCTCAAGTCTAGTCTTCAACTGTGAAGAAATTGCCCAGCACTGACTGGCATATAAAAGGATTGGTATTATATAACAATCAAGCATACCCTGCCACATAGGAGGACTAATATTACATAATATGATTTAACGAAAATTGATGGGCTACCAAAAGCAGTATACACACAAGAAAAAAAGCCTTTAAAATGTAGCCACTGTTAAGTGAGATATATTGTTTATCATTTCTTGAATTATTTGACGAATATCTCTTTGTTTGTTTTTTTAGTTTCTAGGGGCCTCGGTGATGTCTATCAAATCGGCCTTGCGCCAAACACAACTGAAGTCTCCACAATTTAAGATATCAGAAGGTTGAAAGAAGGTTGGAAGAATAAAAGTGTTTTGTTTGTAAAATAAGTGGAATTTTATAAACTGAACAGAATAACAAATTTGTGAGAAGCAAAATGAAGTCTCCACAATTTAAGATATCAGAAGGTTGAAAGAAGGTTGGAAGAATAAAAGTGTTTTGTTTGTAAAATAAGTGGAATTTTATTAACTGAACAGAATAACAAATTTGTGAGAAGCAAAATGTTCAAATAGAAAATATACGTAGTTAAATGTTCCAGAGAAATAGTAGTAAGTAGCAGAATATGTGCATGTAAAAAGATTAACAGGTTACTAATAAAGTCTGTGTTCCTTTCCTTTTTATGGCCGGCGAGAAAGTGAAAAGAAAGGTGAAGTAATAAAGGAAAATGGTACTTATCGGAGTTAATATTTAGGAGTCAGTTGAAGTATCTAGTTGTTGTTGTTGTTTCTTTGGCGGCGAGTGAGTGAAGACGAAAAAAAGAAAAATTGGAAGGAGAGAAAGAACGAATGTATGTCGACGAGACATGATAGGTTCGGCGTCTTGAAATTTCTCCCTTACATTGTGACGGGGTCCTTATCAGATCTCTACTCCCATCGGACTGTCTTTGGCCGGTCAAGAGACGTGGGTAAATACTTCGATCAGATCACGTGTTCAAATACAACTGCATACCAATTTTTTAGGTGCTAAGAATATTTGACTGGGGTCAATTTGATATTTCCTATCCAATCAGAATCCAGAATCTTAATTTTCACACCGGCTTGTGATATTTGCCTTGGTCTGGTTTTTCCAAAAAAGTTTTCAGTCATCTGATCCGACTTTGCGGGTGTGTAATTTTACTTTTGGCGTTTCAGTTAATTATTGGATGACATAGGATTTGTATCCTATAAATTAAACAATAAAAACGACAAAAATAAAGATATTAACTGTATAACTAATTAAATATTTAGACAGTTTATTAACTACCGTGCTTATTATTGCACATGAGTTCAAAATATTGAAATAGTGTAACTTTGGAATAAGGCCGCATTTCACTATCGTCGTTGGAAGATAAATATAGTGTGTGAAATAAGAGCACTATCAACTTGACAAATACAATTGTTTGAAACAGTAAAATGAATGACAGTCAATATTGCCGAAAACTATCAAATTAAAAATCCTAAGATAATAGAAATTGATAAGATAATCATGGACAGTGATCGACCAATGTCGTATATCATCTTTGATTAATTGGCACATTTAACAGTAAATGATTTTACGATACACAAAGCAGAAGTTACAAAGCAGAGGTAAAATGCATAAATTCGAATACATTTTAAAAATGATACTAATTTTACCTTTATGTTACACCTTTATGTTTAATGCAATTGCTGATTTTTCTTTTACTTGCAATATTCTTTAAAATAAATATTATTGCCTTTGTCCTCGAAAGAATTGCTTTATTTTATATTTTATTTTAATTATTGGCAAAACTTTTAAGAAAGTATTATTCCCTCTCTCTCCCAATATATTTGATATATTTCTATTTACACTATTCAGACTGTTGACCTTATCTTCATTGTCATACTTCGGCCTTCTTCGGGTGACATGCATTGGAATTTCGAACAGAGCCCTTTATTTAGTCCACTGGGGCAGATTGTTCTAGTTCCACATACCATGCCTCTTCTGAATATCTTTAGAATAGTTTCAGTTATTTCTCTTTAGTAACTCAATTCTCCAAGTTTTTGTTCATCTCTGCTTTGGGACTTAACCCACAACTCTTTGGGTCAAATAACTGTATGAATTCAATCAATACTTTTATCCACTGGGCCATATAAATAGTGCAACTAGTTACAATATCTTATCTCAGAAATATAGACAGATGATATATTTTTATATTTTAATTTTGATTATTGGCCAATTTTTTGAATAAATATTACTATTCCTTAAGTATTACATTCCTTAAGTAATTGCTATTTTTTTTTTAATCATTTCACTCCGAGCAAGGCAGAAATGCCACTGATTGAGCTGGGGGCTACATAACTGTAAAAAAGATTAATTAGAAAAGAGTGAGGAGTACAAACTAGTTAGAAAGGAGCAATAGAAAGCTGAGAATGCAGGTGCGATGACAGATACATTGGTGGAGAGAAAGGGAAAGTTATACGGCGATGGGGAGAGAGCTAGGGTCTAGTGGTTAATAGATGAGTATTGACATTGCATTTAAATTTCTGGAGGTTGTAGCCGTCAGGAAAGCAAGAATACGGGAGTGAGTTCCACAGGCGGGAAGTGCGAGAGAAGAAACTGTAGGAGTAGAATTGTCGTCTGCATTTGGCTAACCTGACTGTGAATGGGTGGGACCCAGTTGCCAGTCTGGTTGCACGAGTAAACACCTGTTGAGGAGGCACCAGCGACTTAAGTTCGTCCGAGCAGAAGCCATGAAAGTATTTATAGAATAGACAAAGGGAGGCCACATTTCGACGGTGGGGAAGTGGCTGCAGTCGAGCCGCCAGATCAGTACCTATCACATTACAGACTCTCCTTTGGAGCCTGTCGAGAACACTGAGGAGAACGGCAGGGGCGACTGACCATAAATGGCAGCAGTACTCCATGCACGGAGGGATGGTTGACTTGTATATATGCAGGATGGATTCAGGTGGAAAAAACATCCTGGATCGGCATAGTGACCCAACCTTCTTAGCAGTAGATTTAGCTATATTTTCATCGTTTATGGTCAACACATAACAAATATAATTAGTATTTATATCCAATAATAATTTTTACGTTTGTTTATTTTCTTTTCATTATTTGGAAAATTTATTAATAAATATTAGAACCTTCATTAAAAATTAATTGCTACATCAGCCTATTTATATTATTGACTAAGTACTTAGGTGTAATGTAGATTATTGAACTGTTTTACAAAATTAACGATTCTACACACAGAATCAATAAGTTCACTTAATTTTCATCGAATTTACATTTTATTTTATTTACGCTAGAGCAGGTATTTTGAGATGAATCTCGCATACAATATGTAACAATTATTATGGAACAAAGGTAGTAATATTTGTCATTCGTTCGTGCGTTGAATATTGTTGCCATATATGGTCGGATGCTCCTGCTATTCATCTTGAAACTCTCGACAAAATTCAAAGGAAGATCTGTAAATACAACCTTTAGTCACTTTCTCACCGAAGTGATGTGGCTTCCCTCTGTCTTTTCTACAAGTATTGTCATGGCAAATACTCTGACGAGATTTTTTTCTGGCTCACCGATAACAGGTATTTACGCGTGTAACCAGATTGGCATCAAGGTCAAAACCTTTTACCGTCGAAATAGTTTAATGTATTTTGCTATCAGCCGGTTATTGTTACTAAAGAAATATTTAAAAATACGATTACAATAAGTGCGCTATGTGATACACGCTTGGGCGATCATGTTTCTTTGATTCATGACTAACTAGATTTTCCTGCAGTAGGTTGCTATTTCTTTCTGCAGTACACTGGTTGCAAACCAAGGCTATAAAATCCAACTGTCCTGCTATTTAATCCTAGATATAGGGAGAAGAGATTGATTAATACCGTTCCAAGATTATTTGCGCTTAAGTGAATATAACGAATTCCACTGAAATTCAAACAGTTTTCTTATTCCGAGCCGATACAGAGCCGATATAGGGTCGAACTCAAAGTAACGGTTTGACATGATAGCTTGTTAACCCTTACTGTATAACACGCACACGTAGTTCTGTAAAGAGTAAGGTGCACTACAGTTAGTGCAGCCATAGCAGCAGTAGTTGTCAGTTTTTCTTCTCCTAGAATGGCTGCCACTCAAGGTTAGAAGACTTAGTCTGTTCTACTATTTAAACCATAGCTAGGTAGGTGGAGAGATGGAATTATAATCTTCCCAAGAGTATTTGTGTGAAAGTGAACTCGATCGGAATTCGCCGGTTTCTTTATCCGAGCCGTTAACCGTAACACTACCCCCGCGCATCCATGTTTTGTAGCCCGAAATACATTTGTATCAAAACATCATTTTCTCTTTAAAAATTATTATTATTAATTTTCATCTCCGAAACAGAAATAAAAAGGATTTTACACCGTGTCGTTCATTAGTGATAAAAGCGAATATGTTTTCTTTCTCGAAGTCATGATCAAAATTATCTGTCCGGTTCTACGTTAATTTTCTGCTAATCAGACAAAATAAAATTGTTCCGGTAAATGTTGATTATCCCGCAAAACATTTCTATTATGCTAATCATTGCAACGCCTTGCTGGCGTTCAGTAATTGACAAAAATGGTAGGAAAGCCGTCGCAATAGACGCCCATATTTTTTCTTGCATTTTAAGGTGACATAAGTTAGTAAGTGAATTTCGATTAACTTTGAAATGGCATCAAAAAGCAAATAAAGTAATGAAATATACGGAGCCATTAAAAAAGCAAAAAAAAAAAAAAATCCTGCTGCACGCAGTGGCTGATGCAAGCAACAATTACAACCACTACAATGCGAATCCTTGTTGCAGATCAAGGCGTCTGTACCAAAAGAAAACAAAATGTATAAATATCAATAAACAAAAAGGTAATGGTAATATTAACCAGTTCTTTATAAGAAAACGTTCGGCATTCCGAGAAACTTGGTCGGTTGAAACTTGTCAGTTGAAATTATAAAATATATATTTTTTTAACAATTTTTCAAGAAAATAGGTTTTTCATGTCCAGTAGCTGATATTGCTCTTTTCAATATTAATTGGGGTTTCCTTCCTAAACTTTTATTTGAAGTACTGTGGAATTGTTTTTGAGAAAGATATTTTTTCACATTTTACCTATTTATGTTGTTATACGGTTATTATATTTATACCATCGCTACCCCCCCACCTTCATCTTCTTTTTCTTCATGTGTTTTTAAGATATGGGCTACCAGGGACCTCTTCAATGAGTCTATCGGAACCTATTCTCTCCTCCTCCTGTTATACATTTTTGGTTATGTTGTTCTGTGCATTCCAGAATAAATACTTTAAAAATTAGATGCTATTGTTTTAAACAGTTCCGTTTTCTGTCCATGTTTCTAGATACCCCCCCCTCTCTCTCTCTCTATATATATATATATATATATCAAACGCTGTTCCTTGTTTTTTCTCCCTCTTGACTCTTCTATTTCCTCTTCTGTCTAGTTATCTATATTCTTTGTGTTTAACTCCTCATCTCTCACACATAGCTTTTCTCCCTCACTTTTTTTCTCTTTCTTTTTTCTATTTAACTCAGTTTATCTTCTGTTTCTCTTTCTATCAATTTCTCTGTTTTTTCTCCCATCTTTTAAATCTGCATTTTTCTTCATAACTTTCTTTAAGTAAAACCTCTTTCTAATCATAAATATTCTTTTGCTTTTGTATACTTTTCTGTCCGATGATTCCTCCATCTTGTCTCTGGTTCACTTACATTTTTCTCCTCCTCACTTTATCCTGTGTCTTCTTTATTTCACACCACCGATGACTTCTTTGCTTTCTCTTTCTTTTGTTCTCGTCTTTTTCATTCTATAGTTTTACATCTCACTTTACATTTTATTCTCTTTCCTTATAATTCGTTTTCTTTTTTCTTATTTCCACCTCCTTTAATTTGTCTTTTACACATTTTTTCCAGGTTGTGCCCTTTCTTTACCACCTAACACTTGATCAGTTTCCATTATTTTCTCTCAATTCGTTCCCTTAAAACGACATCCCGCTTTCATCCTTTTATTAATTCATATGACCTTTTTTCTCTCGTTATTTTCTCCCCTTCCTGGCCCCAGCATTCCTGTCTCTTTCTCAATCCCACCTTTCTCGTCACCTATCTATTTCTTCACATCAGATAATTTACAAGGCGTCACATTTGTTAAAATTTTAACCACTCAATTCTGCTGAGAGCGCCTACAATTCCTTGATTCAGTTGGCATTTGTACGAGTTATTTTTATTTGTTTGAACTCACTCTTGAAATTGCTTTCGAATCAGAGGTCTTATCTTTCGTCATGCTGTCAAGTCGGAGAAAATTCTTCACACCCTGCGAAATTGGTCTTGTTATTTTCCCCAAGCGCTTTTCCTTTGCGTTTAATTTTTTTCTTCAAAAATAATTCTTAATATTTCTTCTATCAAAAAATTATAACTGTTCATGTTTTTGTTTGTATTGTTTCATTTCAGTTACTTGTTATTTCGTCGTCAATTTCTATTTTTGGTAGTCATAATGAATTGGCAGAAACAAGAATTGCGTTTGTTGCGTTTGCCTTTCGTTTTCCGTTTAATTCGCTTCCCGATTTTACTTTTTTATTCTGCTTGATTTTAAAAATGCATATTTGCCTCCATTGCTTTCTATTTTCCGATTCTATTCTTTTAACACCCATTTTTCCTTTTATATTTATAGCTAAAGCAATTCCTCAATTTGGAGTGTCTTAAATTAATTCTGTAAAATTCTATGAATTTTGTCAATTAGCATTAATTTGATTCTCTGCCATTCATTTGTGTTTGGGATGGCATAGGTGAAGATGAGAGCCACACCTTACAGATTTTGAAAACAAGAATCGTACAAAACATCCTTCAACGGAAAGAAACGAAGGAACGAAGAAAATAAAAAATGAATGAAAATTGTAATAAGGTCGGTTTGATGTCAGAGTCAAAAGAGAAGAAAAAAAAAAAGAAAAAGAAAAAGAGAGATAAAGTCGCAAAACGAAGAGAGTGGCTGAAAATGTTTCGAAATATTTTTAATGAGAAATTGCACAATTCACTTCCGAAAAGAAAAAGAAAAAGATAATTGAAAATTATCACATATTTTTAGATTTATAAATGTCTTCGGGTGGAGACTTCCTGAGCGAAAACAATTCGCAAGTTGTTCCCTGGATAATTATCGGCGCCTTGGTTGTTCTTGTTTTATTTCAACAACCTTTCAACCAGGTGTAGAGTTCTTTGCTTATCTTCAGAGCGACAAAAATGATTTACTCAAACAAATAAAGCGTACTTCCGTTGGTACATCAGTAACGGATTTCTTTTCATCGGCTGCAATCAGCATTCGAATCTATCCAAAGCTTTTGTCTTAAACTAAAATATTTCCAGAATTTTTTGTTGGAGTAGATCAAATATGGCAGCGAACTGAAAATGAAAAATTTCTCAACAGATTACGAGATAAAAACGCATAATTGTTTGTCAATGTTATTTATCTCACATCAGAGTCCCAGGTTCATTTTATCGGAGTGGAGGCTGACAAAGATTTTTCTTCCTTCGGAATGTTAAATATATTTATTATGTTTTTCAGCCATTACGGTTTTATGATATAAGATTTAAGGATACAAATTGTATGAAAATGCTAGTCTTTGATATATTCAAGCCTTTTTTGAGATTGAGGAGATTCCGGGGAAAAACAAAAATGGATAAGAGACTTGAAGCAACAGAAATGTGGTTCTACAGAAGGATGCTGAAGATACCATGAACCGAATAAATCAGCAAAGACGAAGTTTTAAAGAAACTGGAAACAAAAAAGAAACTGATAACTAGCATCAAAAAGAGACAGATGAAATTTCTAGGTCAGATAATGAGGAAAGTGAGGTTTAGAAATCTGATACTCGCGAGATAGTTTAAAAGCAAGAGAAACAGAAGTAGATAATACATAACTTACTTAGTGAGCTTGGGTAAATAGATGGCGGAATAAGGTCTAGGAGCAATAACAGAAAGACAAAATGTATTAAGAGCTACGAAAGACAGGAAATCGCCTACGTCCTGAAGGGAGATACTGACTGGTCAGATAGAAGGAAGGAGAGACAGAGGAAGGCAGCGGATAACATATTTGCAAGGCCTGATCAGGTGGATGACGGAACGGGGGTTGTCAGGAGCAACAGGAGCAAACATACTAAGAGCCACAAGGGATAGGGAGACGTGGAGAGCCATGATCGCCTACGTCCTGAAGGGACAGGGCACATAGAAGAAGAAGAAGAAGAAGAAGAACCCTTGTACCTAATCTCATAAGCAGTTTCACATTCAAACGCGATGGTTGATTGATAATCTTATTTTATCATTATGAAAATTAAAATTAATTGCATCAATGAAGAATTTGTAAAAGATTTAATCCAGTGATGCACAGCGACTTCAACGCTAACATCAAAGGAAAAATGCCGATCTTTTACTGATTCGTTCGATTTCAAGGTCAACCAGAAACCTGATGGTATCAAATTGGTGTTTTACGGACAGTTTGCAACGACAGTAGATTTAAGATTTCCCACTGTTTGTTCATTGCAATGCAGCCGTAATTTGTTGTGATGCACAAATTTTTGTGATTATGTATGTAGATGTAGTTTTAAAAGAGATGAAACAATCTTAATTACACTTTTTCAAAATCACTGCTCTTTGTTCTTCCTTATTGCACACTGCTGACAGAGCAGTTATGTTTACACTGTAACAGCAGCTAGACAACTGGTGCGATCATTGTGAAATAATGCCAACTATAAGCACGGACGGGCAAAGCTAAAGATATTTTATGGAAAAAGTGGATAGTTTTTTATTTACCCTCGTATTTCCTATCTATCTATCTATCTATCTATCTATCTATCTATCTATCTATCAGATGCTTTCATTTTGGCCATGAAAGTAATGCTCTATATGATCACTGACAAAGAACCATTTATTTGTTTTGTAAAATAAAAAAGCAAAGAAGGATATGCGGTTAACGTAATAACTATCAGTACAGACAGTGGGATCGTCGAGCCGATTTTAAATTCCGGCTTAGTCTGTTTCGTTCACTTTCGCATCAGTGCCAACTCTCCACCCAAAAGTATTTGGCTTTCTATCCTTTATTGGAAGCCACACTAGGATAAAGACAACAGATATAAGTTTTTGGGTAGCCGTTAAAAAGAAAAGATGGTTACATTTCATCATCGTCGATCAGACCTCGAACTACCTGTCAGTCACGATGAACGGATGTCCCACAAGGAGAGAGAGAGAGGATATCCTTGAGAGGATACTGGGCACTCACACCGGACCCCAAGTGGGACTCCTATATACGATTCATCGCTAAAGATGAAGGTAAAATAATCGGTTCCCTGTAGCGATTCAGTAAATATCTGACTCCTCATGCTATCCTCTAACTTTGTAAGAGCCAGATCAAAAGAGACTGCTGTTGCCATATTTGGGCGGGAGCTTCTAAGTCTTCCCTTTCTAGTTTTGATAGAATTTAAAAGCGTTTCTGAGTCATTGTTAGAGAAAAATTATTTTCCATCTTCTAACCTCTCTTTCACAGGCGGAATGTGGCGAGTCTCTCACTCTATCGTTATTTCCAAGGAAACTGCTCTGGCGAACAACATTCTTCAGTTCCGCCAGGCTTAACCTTCATGGCTAGGATTCGCCGCGCTACTTACTTAGGAGGAAACCATCAACGTTCCCTCCGTATTCCATCGGTGAGAAGTAAGTTCCACTCAAACGGCTTATTCCTGCAAATCACTGCCTTGTGGAAAAACTCCCAAGAGGATGTTTTCTTGATCAGTACAATCTTAACTAGTTCAAGTTTACTGTTAACCGTTATCTTCCTCTCCTATTCATATAAACTACCACATAACATAACTCTCTACCTCGGGTTACCCCCGACCTTGTACAGGGTGAACCTTACGGTAAAAGAACAAACGTGGAATTAAAAAGAAAAGAAAGAAAGTAAAGGAAATCTACAAAGCTACTCGATATCTTCCTGCAACAATAAAGAGAACGAGCTTGTAATACTCAGTTAAGTGCCATACGTGATACACGCTTGGGTGATCATGTCTCGAAAGAGACATGATTGAATGGGCAGAAGATTTCCCGCAGTAGGTTGCCATTGCTTTCTGCGGTAGATTGGTTGCCAGTCAAGGCTGTAGAACCCAATCTGTCTCGTTATTTAACTCATAACCGGAGGGAAGAGACGGATTAATACCTTTCCCAAGGGTATTTGTGCGTAAGTGAATGCAATAAATTCAACTGGAATTCGAACTCGGCTCCTCGATTTATCGTTCCGAGTTGACATCCACTTTACCACAACGCACATCCTTGTAATGGTACATAACCAATAAAAGATTCGGAGTAACACACACACACACACACACACACACACACACACACACACACGAAGAGTGAATTTATTCGATGAAAGATATTTAAACCTGCAGCAATTTTAATCATAAACTTACAAGATATAACCCGTGCGTCAAATGGTACACCTTTATTAGCATAGCGTCTTGCAAATATCCGCTGTATCTATCTAGGTACGCGCATCCGCGCGCGCACGCATTTGTTGCTAAATTCCGATGTCTGCATGTAAAGCAGGTGTAGGTTATTCCTATATGTTTCTATCCAAATGAATAACTACGGTTTCTTATGTCTCCTAGAAGCAACCAATGAGGCGTATCTCACAAATTCCTCCAGCGTCTATCTCCCTCTATCTGACCTGAATGTAACAACTTCGCTTTTATTTGTTTTGCTCCATCTTCTTCCTTTCGGCTACAACTATTCCCGCCAACGCTTCTTGTTTGTACGCCAATTTCAATCGTAGCAGACTCAGCCCCGAAACACCTCGCTCCCTAAACTCAACTTGGCTATCCCCAAACCCTCGTGGCCCGCTGACCTACAGACTAAAATCTTATCGACAATAACGGTGCGATTTGATATCAAGCAATAATACTAGTTTCTGAAGTTGATCAGAAAGACTTGAAGGGAAATTCTATATACAACAATATTTATTCGTGGGTCTGCACTCGACTCATACAAAAATACATATAAGCGCAATTATATTGTGGTAGAGATTGATTTGAGTGGAGTTTATCATATGTGTCTTTATATATATATATATATATATATATATATATATATATATATGTGTGTGTGTGTGTGTGTGTGTGTGTGTGTGTGTGATCAAATATATATTTTGTATAGCGATGATTGGCGGAGTAGTTAGAACGTTCGATTTTCTTGAGACCCAGTTTCGAATTTCACCATGGTCGATTTGCCTGGAAGGTGATTCCTTTGTGTTATCGGCCTGTTGGAAAGTGACAGAAAACCATACCACGGCTTGAATCAAGCGTTGTAAGTGAAATTGTGTCTATGGTTTGGCTAGCGCGAAATCACAAGTGATCGAGATAGGCGAGGGGGGGGTTACTTGTCTTGTTCAAACAGTTGATCGCTCTCCCGTAGAATTTGTAATTAAGGAGCGATAAATAACATTTGCAGTATAAACCCCAGGTGGGCCATGTGGGTGTTGAACAAACATAAATGTGTCTGAGCAATAGCGATTGGCTTTCCACCCAGCAGACAAGGGTACTTTGAATCGAGCTGTCATTAGTATTATTATTATTATTGTACATACATACATACATTCGTCTTTAAAAAATCTCTGAGGAAGCTTGTTAAAATGAAACATGTTAGATTAAACACACTTTTCCCTACCTGTTCTGTACTTATATATGTTTAAATTATTGTAATATATTTGTGTGTGTGTGTGTGTGTGTGTGTGTGTGTGTGTGTGTGTGTGTGTGTGTGTGTGTGTGTGTGAGAACGCATTCGTACATATATATTCACATGCTAATTCATAAATTACATCAAACTAATACACAAACGAATAAACATATCCATGTCATTTTGGTTGTATTTCTATACATGTATCATTTAGTTAAGTGTCATACGTGATACACACTTGGACGATCATGTTCCGAAAGAGACATGAATGACTGGGCAGAAGATTTTCCCTCATTTTTTTTCTACGGTAGACTTGTTGCTAACCAAGGCTACAGAACCCTATCTGCCCCTGCTATTTAACCCATAGCTGGAGGGAAAAGAAACAGATTAATAAGTTTCCCAAGGATATTTGCGCGTAAGTGAATGCAACAAATTTAGGTGGAATTCGAACTTGGCTCTCCTATTTCTTGTTCCGACTCGATATCCAATGCACCACAACGCATATCCTATGTGTATGCATGTATATTATTATTTAGACGAATGTACTTCAATGAAAATCTTTACAAAATGCAAAATACGTGGTTTTTGTGTCAGAGTGTAGAAAATATCTATTTATCTAGCCATCTTGAATGAAGCTAAGCTGCTGTTTGCTGAGAGAATGAGGCAGTGCATAGCCGCTCGCAAGTTCGGTTCCAAAGACTATTGGCGGCTCTGTAAACGTGTGCTGAACAACAGTAACCCCCCCCCCCCCCCCAGGAAGTTTATTTCGCCTGAATCCATCTTGCACATATACAAATCAACCATTCGACCGTGGATAGAATACTGTTGTCATATCTGGTCAGGCGCCCCTGATGTTCATTTAAGGGTACTCGACAGGCTCCAAATCTGTAATCTCTAAAATTGGCAACTCGACTCCAGCCACTTTCTTACCGGCGGAATATGGCTTCCCTCTGTCTCTTCTATAAATATTTTCATAGCTTCTGCTTCGACGAACTTAGGTCACTGGTGCCCCCTCCACAAGACTTTACTCGAGCAACCAGACTGGCAAAAAGATCCAATCATTTTACAGTTAAATCTACCAAATGCAGCCGATAATTCTACTCCATCAGCTTCTTTTCTCACACTTCCTGACAGCTATAACTTCCATGAATTTAAATACAATATCAATTTCCATCTCTTTTCCACTTTACTCCAGTCTTTTTTACATCACTCCGTGTATCTTGTTCTTTTTTTCACTCTTCGCAACTGTCATTACATCTTTATTTATATGCCGTGAGGTTGTACAGGAAAAATAATCCAACTAAATCCAAAGATTCTGCAGAATCCAGAGCTCTCATAGATAAATCAAAATTATCTGTTGAATGTTTGGTCCACTGTTCGTTGTCGTGGATGAGAACTGATTTTCTGCATTTCAAGATTATTTTGATTTTCTTTATTGAGATGTCCGAATAAAACTTTGCGAATTCCAGGGCAAGATGGAAGAGGCTGTCAGATACAGATGGGTAAAAGTTTTAAAAAGCGCTTTTACAATCACCTCTCATCCTTCAATAACAAGGACAAACAAAATATGACATCACTTTCTAAATATTTTTAGAAGTTAAAAAACGAAAATAAAAAAACTTAAGATAAATAGAAAATCCTCAAACAGGCCAGAACATCTAAATCAGTAAAGGAACCATGTTTTCTTTGTCTTCAAGAAAAAATAGAAATCATTAAATACATGAGGAGCAACATATTACTAAACCAGAGGCATGAAACCACAGTAAACTACAAACACATTAAAGAACTAACCTTACAATCATGCTAAAATTACGAAAGCTAAAGTTAGGATCTCTAGAAACGATAAACCTTTATAGTATTAATATTAGTACCACGATATTCACTTTTAACTGTATGATATCTCTCCTTTTATATATATACTCTTACCTCTAATTTTACCTTTATTTCATACTACAAATGGTGATCTAATTAAAGTTTTATATAAAAAAGAAATTTCCTAAATTCTGAATTTAGTTTAAATATAAAAATATATTAAATATAAAAACTAAATTTAAATACGAAAATATTTGTAGCCGTATATTTCACTAATATTATCTAATATAATATAATATAATATAATATATTATTTATCTAATACCAATTCCTATCCCTTTTTAGTCAATCCTCTCCTACTCTCTCCCACCCCATATACATTTCCTTACTTCTTTCTCTTTGTTAAACCCAAAGGACTGGCCATAAAGGCTGTAAAGGACCATACCTTATCTTCTACCGTTAAATCTGTCTCTAAAATTTTCAACATGTCCATTAATCAACTCTCTCCTATTCCTCTTTCCTCCTTTTGTTCAACTTCTAACTTACAATTTACAACTCTGATTTCACATTTTCTACCCCACTTACCTCTCACACATAATTCGCCAATATAAGATAAAAAATTTTCCATCTCCCTTTAAACTACCTGATGAGACATTGTTCCTTTCAATGTCTAAACAAAATGTACACTTTGTAGTAAATGATAATTTGTACATGTTCTAAACTATAGTTTATAATAAATATACATAGCTTTATTTTTCTATTTTTATATTGAGCACTGTTTTAAATTAATGTTTTGAATGTTAATATTTTTTCGTTCCATATTCACTTGGATATATATATATATATATATATATATATATATATATATATATATATATATATATATAATTTTCTCGAGATTTCTCAAATATTCAGACCGGTAGGTGAAAATGAATGAATAAATTGTTGATATATATATTACGTAAATGTTATTTTTAGTGGATACCCTTAATTGTGTGGACGCCCCGTTTATTTATTAAACAATTTATTCATTCATTTTCACCTACCGGTCTGAATAGTTGAGAAATCTCGAGAAAATTATGTGCCCTTCGAGAGACGAAACTAAATATATTGTTTAATGTATAAACTAAGCGTCTGCTACGAGTTGCATAGCATACCTGTAGGTTTTATCTGATACCTAGATGGACCACTACGAGAAGTTTTCGGTTGAAGAAAGGACTAAGATTCTGGAACTGTATTTTGCAACAAAGTCATCTACACTCAATCAGAAGCAATTTCGACGCGAATATACTGGGGGAAAAATTTCACGTCGCCATACGATCACACATTTGTTAGAAAATTTAGAAACACTGGAAGTGTGGTTAACAATAACAAATGCCATTGTGGCCTAAAATTCACAGCGAAGACGCTGGCTCATGTTCAAGACGTCAGGATCCAGTTGGAAAAGTCGCCCGGCAAATCAATCAGACGGTTGTTACATCAAGTGGGTATTTCCAGAACATCTCTGCGCCGAATTATACACAGTGATTTGAAACTGTTTCCTTACAAAATGCAGATTTTTCAAGCGCAAACTTAAACCAACAAAACCAAACATTACGAGTTTAGCCAGACGGTATTTTATTTGGTCCCTCTTTTTATGCCCCTCCCTATATATATATATATATATATATATATATATATATATATATATATATATATATTTCCTGATATAGTGTATCTATAGAAGAGACAAAATGAATAAAAAGAGGCAACAGGAAATATAAGTATAATCACTTTTCAATCATATATATATATATATATATATATATATATATATATATATATATATATGGATACTCA